>JAVYIG010001004.1:0-402245 GCA_035222895.1 Strongylocentrotus droebachiensis | reverse complement strand
AAATCACTGAAATCGAATTAGAAATGAACCACTTAAGGGGGAGGCTGCCCCCTTCGAATTAGTACGCCAGTGGTGTCTAGTGGCGTATCTGGCGCTTGGTCTCGTTTGGGGGAGGCGAGATGAGCGCGAAACTATATATTTTCCCCTTTTCTTTTCCTCTTACTCTTTATTTTCTTTCCCTTTCTCTCCTCTTTCCCATTCCCTCCCTCCCTTCTCTCTCTCTCTCTCTCTCTCTCCTTTGCTGAGGGGGGGAGGGGGGAGACAAGGGCCTTTCGCCCCCGATCCTCACCTTGATGGCGGGAAAAATCGTAACTGATCTTCCCTACCTTTCTTCTTCCTCTTTTTTTTTCTTTCCCTTTCTCATCTCTTTACCTTCCCCCTTCCCTTCCTTCTCTCTTTTTAAAGTTTGCTAGTGGAGGCAAAGGCCTTTCACCCCCTACCCGAACCACATGTTGTTGGCTGGATTAATTGCATCTGACCACCCTCCCTTTCTTTTCACCTGTTTCTTTTCTTCTTTCCCTTTTTTGTTCCCATTAGCTCTTCTCTTTCCTTTTCCCTTCCTACTCTCTTTTTTTTGCCCCCCCCCCCTGAGGATCAACAAATTGTTGGCGAGAAAATCGTAACTGATATCCTCCTTCATTACTTTTCTTATTCCTTTTCCCCCCTTCCCTTTGACTCCTCTTCTCCTTTTTTATTTCCCTTTCCTTCCTTCTCTCTTTTTTGGGGGAGGGGGGAGGGGGGCAACAGCCTCGGAGGCAAGGCCCTCAGTCGCCCCCCCCCTCCCGCCGATCTCTTTTTTCCCCTCTTTTCTTTCCTCTTCTTTCTTTCATTTCTCTCCTCTTTCCCCCTTCCCTTCTGTTCCTTCTCTCTCTAGCTCTCTCTCTCTTTTGGCGGGGGAGGGGGGAGACCCCTACGGCCCTCCCCCTGGATCCGTGCCTGGCCGTGGGTGTGTCCCCCATCCAATATGTACTGACCTGAGCAGTTGTGTAATAGCGAACAGGCCCCGTACGTACTGAGCTGAGCAGCTTTGTAACAGCGGATTTGATTGGTTGCCTTAAAATTCAATTTACGAGCGTTCTGCGCATCCGTCTGGCAAAGTAACAGGCGTGTGCTATCGCACCTTGCACGCGCCTGTTAAATAACAGGCGGTGATTGGTCAATTTAGCAGACGTGTGCCGCGTTCCATACGTCTGGGGCATGTGAATAAAGTCTCCAACGGCTTTCCATACACACACACATACACACACAACACATACATTGCACCCGCGCACACTTGTACTTGCGCACACCTACACTGACCGGTCAGGAGAAGTGAGTCGCATTCATAAACATCACCAATACATATACTTAACACTAAAATACTGAAACACATAAATATTCGGAAGTTAAACTTCCCCCCCCCCTCTTCCAGCATGATACATAGAGCTGTAATATAATGAAATGTGTTAAGAAGACAGTTATAGCATTCTGATTTGAATGATTAATGATTTCGATGAGCCTGTTTTTACGTCTAAGACATGTTCATAGATGGTTCTTATGTATAGATATATTTTTTTCTTCAGGATTGTTGAAGATACGACAGCGACTTGCGTCACAAGCAGCTTACAAATGAATGAACAAGTCTCTGTGTTCTTGATCATGACATTCGATGGAGTTGAAAAAACTTTCGAAGACTTCACATTTACCTACTACCCAAACCCAATTATCGATGGCATTGACAGAACTGTGGCTATCATGTCGTAAGGAACAATATCTTTATTCGCGTTTCGAACTGGCGGGAGCCTTTTCAAATATTCAGAAAAATGAATCGTCTTGCTATTATTAATCAATGTATTTTTTTGGCAGATATCTTATACACAAAATGTAAAGAAAACATGTGTAAAGTCAATAGTTTATATTTTAATTGAGCGTGTAACGAGGTGTATTTTTGGGATGTGTGAAACTCTAGTGGGGACAAATAGACAACAGTGAACGAATGGGCTAAAAATAAGTATTCTCAATTGTATCTAAATATCTCTCCACTTTACAATTCAGATATTATTGTACATCTCTCCCCAGATAATATTTTAAGTTTGTGGTCCATTCCTCAAGTGAGATTTGTAAACATAGCTGCGTATATGCAGTTAATGTTCTTTCAATAGTCTGAAACATGTGATATTTCTTCTTTTGATACAGAGGGGGTCTCGATATCAAACTAACAGGACAAAGATTTGATGTCATCCAGGAACCCCGGATAATAGTTTCGTCACTTACAACAAATGCTAGTGACTCTGAGGTATGTATGTATTACACTGCTCGTTGTTGTCTGCTTATTCGCAAAGCAGACATGGTCTGTCAATGTACAAATTGAAAACACACCATCATGCAATATTCAGACCGTCAACTTCCCAGGAATCGAAAGACCTCGAGGAACGACAGTCGTCAAAACCCTTAGACAACTTCTTGAATCGTTTTCAGAGGGTTCGCTAAACTAACGTCGGTCTCGTAAACTGTCGGTCGTGTGGGATGATGGTCCCAGGCGCGGATCCAGGATTTCTTAGGGGAGGGGGCCCATTTTTTTTTTTTTTGCTCCCGAAAATTTGAAAATCGCGCCGGCCGAAAAGTCGGTCAGTGGGGGGGGGGGGGGGGGGGGTAGAGAGCACAATTTTTTTTCTATTTGCACCCCCCCCCTTGAGCGCCAGGGGGGGGGGGGGGGGGGGCCAACCCCCAAAAAGGTAAAAATCACGTGATTTTACATGATTTTTTTCTCAAGGGGGGGGGGGGAGGGGGGCCCTCGGCCCCCCCCTGGATCCGCCACTGGATGGTCCCGTGGGATTTCGGTTAACTGGGATGCCCCTTTTGTTACATGAGTTTGGCTTAATCGTACCGCTTGTTGTTGGAAAGCTACAATCAAATTTCAATACTTATATTATTTTATGATTCATCTGGTACCGTAGAAATTAATAGCGAAACATTATATCTTCTTCCAGTACTTTATTTATAATTCGCTATTAATAAACGCTTTTTTTAAATTTTAATTCAAGACATGTCGATTTATGTTCCACAGCTCTGCAATGGAACGGAAACTATTCTCATCTGTCCAACCCCAAGCTTTCCTGACAATGGTATCTCTACCAGAAGGAGACGAACTACAAATGGCCTTATGACAGCATATCTGACCTTTGACTTTGATGGATACATGGTCGATGGCGGCTTGATAGAGTACTACCCAGACCCTATGTATGAAAGTTTCAGTGGGCCAAACAGGATCTATGCGAGCAGTAATGGACGACTCGATATTACAGTGAGTTTTGAAAATACCCTGTTGTAGCACTGCCCTGCCTGTATATAAATATTTTTCATAAAAAACTACACGAATTTTCATTTTTATTGTAATCTAAAAAAATATATAAAAACATTCACATGGGCAAACGAACGGAAAGCACCGACATAGTTCACGAAAACAGAAATAGATATAAAGCATTACTACGTTAACGGTTAAGGTACATAAAATAGATGAGAATACGTATTATTTATCTTGTTTTGAATCATTCTAGGGCATTGGCTTAGATCTGGCTAGCACGGAGGATGATGTTCAAGTTCTGCTAGGGCCGAATGGTGTATGTCATGTGGATGTTCTTGAAATTGATGTAGTCCGTTGCCAGCTGCCAGAGAAACAACCTCTAGCAGGTTACGAAAATGGAACATTGGGTCAGGGACCAGCAAGGAATCTCCCTGCCGTGACAGTAAGTCGAGATATGTTATTACTAATTTTGAAAATAATAAATCTGGAATTATATAGTGCTTAAAACGAAATTCCGTCTCAAAGCGCTTAACATAAATCATTATTACCCCAGTCATCAGATTCATTCGCTCGTACAAGGTGCACCATTTCCACTCCTATCATATGTAGCCGTGAGGAAATATGGTAATTACTATCTCTCACCAAGGCTTTCGTCACCCTACCGGGTTCCCATATTTCACCAAGGTACGGAGTGGCAAATGTATTATAATGCCTCGCCAAAGGACATTATTGATGTTTTATGGATCGAACGCACGATATATACATTTCCAATCAAGTGCTCAAACCACTCGACTACATACCTCCACGATGCGTTCTAATCCCATACACGGTTACAAACTATCATACCATACAGTGTATGGGTAAGGAGGTAGGGTTGGTGGTGCGGGTGTAAGTCCAAACAGAAGCGGGTGTGTGCGCGTAGGTGCGCGCGCGTGTGTTCGTGATTGTGTGTGTATGGGGTGTTTGCGTAACGACATGGGGTATGGGAGGTGTTAGAAGTAGAACCTGACAGAGTTACGCGTGTGGGTGTGTATGTGCGTGTGCGCGCGAGTGTGTGTGTGTGTGTGTGAATGTGGGTGTTACTGTAAATATCCTGACAGATGGTGTATGTGCGTGAGTAAGGTGGGATGAATGAGGGTGGGGATAGTTGAGTGTGGGTAGCAGGGGCGGCGATTTCTTTTAATGACCGGGGGACGAAATGCGGGTGACGAGGGAGCATGGTGAACGAGAGGGGCGAAGGTGACAGTAGTGACTATCTCCTGACATGTTTTTAAAGTTTTGTTGTATTACAAAATTACATTCCTTAGCAAAACTATAGTATACAAACGAGCAATATGCCTGTTGCACACTTTTACTTTGCCGGTAATTAGTATGCAGTCCGAAGGGTTTTACATATTTAGTAGGTACATTTTAGTAAGTAGGGTGCTTGGGCATGGATGGGATTTATATTTTACACTCTAGGCCTCTGTTATGTAGATGAACATTGATATCGCTATGGGAGTTGAAATGGCAAATATATAGACTATGTGGTAGTGAACTATTAAAACCAACCAATATTACGGATTTATTACGGATCTATTTTTATAACTCTTAATCTTGTAAACAAGTATACAATGTAAACTGTGCTTACGTGATGCAAACGGAATACAGATTTTCTTCAATATTTACTTTTTACTTTTGCATTTGTATTTAATAGTCTAAACACTGCACTCTTGGGCCCTTCAGAGCCTAAAAGTGTGTTGCAGTCTTTAGTCAGTATTTGCTAGACATTTATTTTGTGCACTTTTTTACATTTCCGGACGTACCCCCCCCCCCCCTCCCCCCTGGTGGGTAGGCGTACTAATACATGTATTGGGAGTGGGTGTATGAAGGTGTTTCTATGATGATATAGGGTGATGCTAAATATATTACTCATTGCGGATATAGTATCGAAAATAATATCGCTAGTGATATTCGTTTGTCTCGCAATGTGGTCAATAAGGAATCTAAAAGTTCACGACGTTTCGTACGCAACTGCAATACTTCGTCTGGTGATAATAACTACTGTAAGCAAGGGTCTTTTATACTCTACGGGAGGACCGGCGGAGCGGTCCATAATTCGATCGATAATTGGAACAATAACGCACAATGCCTATTGGCCGACGCATACGGTACTCGACCAATCAACGAGCCGCTGGCTCGGACCGTCTGCTGAATGGAATCGACCGGTGTTGGCTGGCAGGACGGCGAGTGTCATGGCGGCGTATCGTCCGCATCCAAAATTCGGGGATATCGATCTCGTTGTCTCTGTTGAAATTATTAGGATTGAGACGGATATTGATAGCTTCTTTTACCCTCCGTGTATACCAATGCCGTTCCTGGGAAAGGCACTGGACCCCGTCCCAGTCTGGTTGATGCTGGTTATCCCAAGCATGTTCGGCTACGGCTGAGTTGTCAGTTCGACGGAGTCTGACGTCCCTCTTATGCTCAGTGATTCTTTCTTTTATCGGACGGGCAGTTTCACCGATTGGTTGATCACCGTGTGCGTCGACCAACAGGCATTGTGCGTTATTGTTCCAATTATCGATCGAATTATGGACCGCTCCGCCGGTCCTCCCGTAGAGTATAAAAGACCCTTGATTACAGTAGTTATTATCACCAGACGAAGTATTGCAGTTGCGTACGAAACGTCGTGAACTTTTAGATTCCTTATTGACCACATTGCGAAACAAACGAATATCACTAGCGATATTATTTTCGATATGATATAGGGTGTTTGGGATTGGTCTTGACAGAATGATGTGCGTGAGTCTAAGTGTGTGTTTGCGAGATGTGTAAGGGTATGGAGGTGTGAGAGTGAAGGTATCGGGTGTATATAAGTGTGGGCGGGGGGGGGGGGGGGCGCTCGTGTGTGTGTGTGTGTCGGGGATTTGAGGGAGGGGGAGCTGGGAATACCAGTAAAATACCCTCCATTTTTTAACATGTTTTTATATAAGTTAATAATATATGTACAATTGACTTATGATTTATTTACTTCCCATTGTTGCTTATTTATATATATACTTCAAATGAGTTTTTGTTTAATTATGTTAATGTTTAAGCAATAAATACTGAAAATGTTTAATTATTTTATTAAATTGTATATTTGTATTACACATCTGGAGGAATAAAACAAAATTAGTATTAACAAAATAATACAAAAGATATGGTAAGGAGAATGTAAGGTTTGGAATATGGATGAACATCATTGAGGTACATATATATATGTATGCTGGGATCTGGGATGTGAGGTCATTAGGTTAGGCACGCGGATATAAGTCCTGCTTGAAGTGTGTTGTTGAGATATGGGCATGAGAGTGTGAGGTTTGGCGTTCGGTAGTATACCGCAGTACGAATTTCTTTGTAGGGATGGGTTTGTATACGTTTAACAGTCTGCAGCCATGAACACTATTTTGGTACTTTAAAAAAGTTCTATAAATCCTTTGGTCTAGCCTAACCTTTTCAGCCTCTTCCAGTGTTAAATAAGCAAATGCAAATGGCATATGGGTTGCTGTTTTGGGGAACGGATTTCAAAGGCTTCACTGAACCATTTCAACCAGTACTATGAGGTATTTTGTTGTTGTGCTTTGTTTTTAACTCAATCCTTTAAGGCATTAGCTATAATACTCTGTGGAATTCTAGACCCATGAAAATTAGAAACATATAATCTCTAGATACTTTTATAAAAAGCACTTAAGACGTATCTTTTCATACAATAGTATTCATATTCGTCTGTATTGTGTTGAAATTGATAGAGAATTATATTGTGATTAGTATGCGCTATACGAATTCATTATTTATGATATTATCATAATATTGTTTAAATTTCACCCAGGTGTTGCATGGGAATGTAAGGTTCTCTCCAGGCTTTGTTTCAGCATGGGCTACGGAAGGAAACCCTTTGATAGCCATTGTAATACCTGTGGTCATTGTCGTCTCCATTTTGTTCATCATTCCGATGATTATTCTAGTGATTATTCTAGTGTGGTGGTTCAGAAAGAAACAACTGGAAGTGAAACGAGCTAAGGAAGAGGTCAAAATGATCCGAATGAACATCTTGAAAAGAGTTCGAGAAGGTATTATTTATTATTTGCTAAAAACATTTCTAGTACTACCACGTCAGCTGTAAAGGTATCATATTTAGCTATAATATTATATTTCAGGAATGGTGTTTAGTCTTCTCTGGTGGGTAGAGCCTATGCAATGTCAATTACCTTGCTATCATATGAGGAAAGAAGTACTTCTGCACCTGGTCGACTCCACAATCAAAAGAATGTTGATAACCGGGTATGATCATTTTAAACACCCATCCGCTTTAATAGATCGCTTCACGACTATGAACTGCCCTATAATGCTTCCTTAGCACATAGAATAACTCTATCCTGTATCAAATATAAAGAAGCATTCGAGTTTCCATATTGGCGTCCAGTAGTAAATACAATCGAATGATATACAAAATTGTTTATCTACGGACAAAAGATGTGTAATTATTTTACCAACGTTTCCTTGAAAAAAACATGAACATCAATATATCTAACCCACATTTTAAAAGAAATATAATCTTTTCCCCCTTGCAACTCACTCGCCTTAGATTGACTTAAACCAAACCCATAATATTATGATGTCTTTGTTCCTCGCATTTGTCCATTAGTCTCAAATACCAGCTTGGATTTATCTGAGGCTGATGACAGAGTCCAGAAGCAAGGAATTCCATTCGTCGGGCATGTCCAATATGTCACAATGATGTTGTTTGCTGGGCTTGGTATTCATCCAGAAACAACAGAACCAGAGGTAAAATTATCTTGATATAAAAAGGCTTTCTTCTAAACAATAAGTTTCATCTCACAAAGAAATGCTAACTTTAAACATATTAGACTAGTGAATTATACGCAGCTATTCTGTTTAAACATCTAATAAGAGACTTACGGTGGTTCGTCTTCAAGGTTAACATAGGGTATATATAAATAGATAGATAACACAGTGCTTGATGTTTAAAAGTGTGCAGTTCACTCAAATGCTTTGCACCGGTTCTTCTGCTTGATTGTATCTTCTGTAAACATTTCTGCTCAATAATATTCCTGTCTATTTTGTTTCAGTACATGGAAGACTTTATGGAGCATTCGTTGATATCTTTCTATCGTATGCTGAAGGAGAAGGCCGGAATGATAGAATTCATCAGGCAACTCGAAAATAAGAAAGCAGGACGGGGTCGAGAAAGGTACACAAATAATCTTACCTTTGTTGCTGAATGTAAACACTTAACGATATATACAAGTTAGAAGTATATCATATTAGTAATAGATCTATTTTTAACGGGATAATATATAATGTAATGAAACTTATTAGAGCTATGTCTTCTTGTAAAACCTGTATTCACCATATACACGTTCCATTATTTTCTTGGATACTAACGTCAGTTTACCCAGCACTCTTCGACTTTCCTCCTGTAAATAATTTAACAGACTGCCAAGACTAGGGTGGAGAAAGGCAAACTTTAATTAATATCCTGTTGAAAAACAATAATGCCGTACAGGGGCTCCATGAATTAAGCATCTTCGGTCAAGTGCTAATATTATTTTTAAATAAGAATGTGTTAGCAAAGAAAATGATACTAAGCTGGAAGAATTGTTGAATATACTTTAATTTTTAGCCTATGTTATGTTTCACTCAATTATTGAGTTATTAATGTAAATATGTACTACTTTTATGGAAATAAAAACCTCACTTGAGGATAAGAGAAGAAAAAAATCTTCGGTCAAGTGTATGTATAAAGTGTTTATGATTATTTCCTAAGACATTTACTTTAATAAATTTGACCCCAAAATAATTATTTATATTGTGCCATTAATTCAATGACTTTATATATACGAATTATAAATCCCCTTTCCACCTCGACAGCCGTCTATTGTTGAATTCAATATGGTCAGACATAACGAAGCAATATATGGCTTCTCCCATTTTTTTTTGTAGGGAGCTCATTGCATCTCTATTGGCAATCACATTCGTCAGCGAGGGAAAGTCAATCCACTTTACAAAGTAAGTTTACGTCTTGTATTTGAAATCCAAGATATTGTAAAAGCAAATAACTTTGACAACCTGAAGAGAAACAAAGCAAAGACTTTCGACGAAGCAACACAATGCAATTTTAAATGGCTTTCTACCGGATATTGAAATGTGCCAATGACACATTACGTAACCCGAACGTAATTTCTATGGGATAAAAACAATAGCGTCTCGAAACTGCCATTTAGTTCCATTATTCAAACTCAAGGCCACCATGTTAAGAGCAAAAAGTCAATTATGATTGTCACTTTTATCACAAAACGCTCGTCTGCGCTTTCCTAGATGAATAAACATGTTTTTTTTAAATTATATTTGTCATGCTATACCCGGATTATCTCATTAACATTTTTTAATGTTTTCTTTCCTACCTGTTCGTATTTTTCTTCAGTGTATTGACATCACTTGTTGAAGATGAAATCGTGACAGCATCTGAGTCTAGAAGACGGATGGATACACTATTCACCAAGTAATCATTCTATTTACTCACATCTTTATCATTTTTATGTACATGTTTTCAGAACAATTTAACATTCATTGCATTTGTTACTTCTTAACCACAATGATTAATATCATTCTCTATTAATGCAATATAGTTTGGATAATTATGACGTAATTTGTGCATTGCACCTTTGCTCGTTGGTGTGACATCCTATCCAATATGGATACGATAGTTGATATCCTGTACATAATTCACTTTGGCAACAATTAATAAGCTACTTTTTACGTTATGTTTACGTTTAAAATGATCGATTTCTGGAATTCAAATTCTTGTGCATATTTTTCTTTGAAAATTTTCCCTCTTTTTTCAGCACTGAATCAATCGCAGAGAAATTGATCAACAACTGGTTTGCCCTGTTTATGTTCGAGTACTTGAAGGTGAGGTTTATTCTCAATGATATGTCATATTCATTTTCTTTTATGGTTTACATATTTTATAGTGAAGTCAATTTCCGTCGGTTGTGTCTTCATGCTTAATATAAACGATTCAATTTTTAAATATTTATGAATGGCAATCATCATTTTAAGAATATGAAAACATTGTGACATTTCGGTTCATGTTATATGTCATATTATTCATGCTAAGCACTATTACGGACATAGTAAATAAATGAATCTGATCTTTTAAATCTGACTCTACATTTGCCACTTTCAATCTAGGTGTATTTAATGGGTATCTGACAGGAATTTTATTCCCCGAATACTATCAGCACTTTTATCGACACTGACGATTTACTCAAGTCAAATATGAAAATGACATGGCCTACATACCCTTTCCTTTTTAGACCTTTTTTTCTTCTCATTTTTATTGGTACTACCTCAGGTGTTTGGCGTCTACCCATTGTACATGCTGTACCAAGCAGTAAAGACCCAGGCCGAGAAAGGTCCTATAGATGTCGTTACTGGAGATGCATACTACACACTGGAGTTTAGCAAACTCCTTGATCAGGAAATTGACTTTCATTCTCTCGTAAGTTGGCTGCCTATAATGGGTGATAATATAAGTGACTGATTGTGTATGAATAAAATTGTCTCGACCGGCTTCAATGCCATAGGTTAATTCCCAAAGGATTTCGATCGTAATTTAAGATCCATGCCTCGCGGTCTGTATTGTTCCCCTTTGTTGCCAAAATTTTAATTTTACGAAGGTTGAAATCAATCTCTTTCGAAATCGAACCCGGGTTCCTGGCTTAGAATGCCTTAACCACTAGGCTGCAGAAACAGGGTAATGGTTTTCGTGAGACCAGGCTCAGTTGACCGGCAGATTGACAAAATCTTCAGCAGTTCAGCCTTCATTATTTAAAGAGAATAAACAATATCAATATCAAGATCATTCTTTTAATCTCTGTTATCCAAGTTCTATTTCCTTTGCCATTCTAGGGCATTGATGTTGTTGATGAAGACGGACATGTTTATCTTCATGTAACTGTGTTGGATGTTGATACTGTGAAACAAGCCAAACAGAAGATCCTAGACTCACTCTGGAAGAAGAGTTACTGCTTGCTGCCAAGGGACATAGATGCAGTTGATCTAGGTGAGAGTAATGAATGAAATCATAATAATTGTTTAAATTTGGTTGTATGAAGAAGCGTGATGAATGTCAATTGATCCGCGGCTTATTTCGTTCACCAACCGATTGGACCAAACGAAGCCTGACCATTAACCTAATACATAACTCGATTCGAACTCCAACCCCAAATCTTTAACAAAAACAAAGTCGGGAGCAGTTGAAACATTTTCACAATCATTGGCTGGAAATAAAACAGTGCGTGATAACTGTGGGAAAAATAAATGTATTTTTTTACTAATAATGTAATGAGCCTTTAAAGCCCTTCTGCACTAGATTGGCGAGGAGGGATTAGACCTCCCTGCATGGCCCCTGACAGGTGGTTATCTCAACAAATTAGTTCTCAATTAACTTAAGAAAAAGGGGACCATGAGGGATGCACTATAAACTATGCCATAGAGAATTATGATATGATCAAAGCATAATAATTGCTATTATTGAGATATTAAAACTTCCCCTCGTTCTATCTTTTGTTTTTTTACAGTGTGGATTCAGACTTCTGACAGGATCACTTTGCTACAAGAAATAGACAAATCCTCTGAGACACAGGGGAAAACCATGATCAATACAATGAAGAGCTTTGGGGTACGTTACTACCTTATAGTTTATTACTAGTGTTTAGTACTAGTTTATGCATAATTATATTATTAGTAATCATAAATGCTACGTGTAAGCACGACATTTTACCTTGTAGAACTGACGAGTGGATTTGCAATTTTGTTATATGGACGTGTTTGTATTGATATACCAGGATAATGATTCTGAATATCAATTTGGCATTGGCCGGGGTATTAATGGTATTAGTCTCATTGGTATTTGAGCACTGCATAAATGAAACTATTAAATACCTCCCATAAACAGGAATAGTTTATGTTTTGACTAATATCGAGGATACACGTCATTTTCGTACCCGGCTAATACAGAGGTACAAATGTAAACAATGGTTAAGCATTTTTTTAAAAAAAGCATCAATGTCGTATATACCTTAGCTGCGCAGGGCTAGCTGATCATGTAATTTTTTTCACACAAATATTTTTTAACTCCAGGCACTGCGCACGATGAACACATAACTTATTGACCCTGCGCAGTTAGGGTGGCCATAAATATTACTGCGGATTATAAAATCAAATTCTTAACTATATTTTGTACTTCCAGATTAGAAACGGAGCCCATGTTGCACTAATACCGAAGAACCATGGTGATGGATATCAAACCCTCGATCTGAAAGAAGTATCTTCAAAGGGTGATGGATATCAAACCCTCGATCTGAAAGAAGTATCTTCAAAGACATGTAAGACAAGACATACTTTGAGGTTAGGTGGAAACGAGGCGCGCAAGCGTAACACAGCTGCGTGAAATGGACTTGAAGCGACTAATGCACCAAGCTTTTCTAAAGTGCACTTGATATCGGGCTTAAAATTTACATCCGAGCATTTTGGGGGTATTGCGATAGCGAGGATTGCACCATTCACTGACATTTAGGCATATAATCTAAGCATCTTTTTTTTTTACAGACGAATCCTTGCAGCATGTGACCGTGGAGATGATTCCTGAATCACAGCCCTCACAACCAGCTTTAAATGCTATCCATCTGAAAGTTAGTAACTTTTCTTGTGCCATTCTATTCTTTTAACGCTACATGTGAATATAATGTTATTGTACCGTGTAATTCAACATTCTAATACCTTCAAAGATTCGTCATGGGACTTTGATTAATATCACGTATTGCTTATTCTGTGGGCACCTGCTTTCGAAATAGTAAAGATTGAAAACGTTTCGCTTCTATTTTCCTGGTGTACAATACACCTTTAATCACGTAACACATAGGTCGAACGAGTCATTTGTCTCGCCTCGCTGTGTAAAATCCCATATTGATCGTCTAAATTCTCAATGACTTTAGCAATAATTAAATGAGGGAAAAGCAGGGCAGAGCAGAGACAAAGAAATAGAGGAATTGAAACGAAGAGAGAGGAGAGGAGGAAAGTGAGAGAGAGAGAGAGACAGAAGAAGATGTGAGAGCGATAGTGAGAGACAGAGGGAGAGGAGAGGAAATCAGAAAGAGAGGAAACAAGAGGCAGATAGAGATAAAGCGAGAAGAAGAGAGAAAAGGGAAAATAAAAAAGAGAAAAGGAGAAATATGGTGAAAGAGCAAATAGAGGCAAAATAAAAGTTCGCTGTTTAATTTTTTTGCAGGGTGGTGTAGAAGAGCTTAGAAGGAAAAAAAGTAACCTGCCTGATCATATGAATCGAATGAAAGCAAACCTCGATCGAAATCTCGCGATCCCCCATATGCTAACTATGAAGGTGAGTCTTTACAAGATTTTCTTAGCGGATTTCGGTTCTATATTGATCAATTGGGACTTGTTTCTGTCGGCCTTTTGAAATTCTGAAAGTTAATTTTCTATTTTATAATTGATACGTCTTGAGTTTGATTTCGATTTGTATGTATTCTGTATGTTTTGCTTTGTTAATTGAACATGTTCAGCCCTTCACTTGAGCTGCATATTAAATGTTATTTTGACAAAAACCGATTCAATATTATCCATTATTTTTTCACATTCCAGTCGTTGTAAATGTAGTTTCAAACTCATAGGAATGAAGTTTAACAATAGTGTATATCATTAGTAAAAGGAACTCAAATTTCTTGAATAAATATTTAATCTCTCTTTTTATGTTTTGATGTAATTTGAAATATGTTTGATTTTATGCCACTTCTACATGGACAGTAATAATAATACCATAACAATGTAAACATGTTGTACAGTGTTGTAAAGATGAAATACCAATGATTATTCCGAGATATTATACATGGTTTGAAGGATTTCAATTTGATGTTAGTATGGTCATCTTTATTTCATTGCTTTAGGCATCTATCAGTCCCTATGTGGATGGTATCTTTGAAGTGATGTTCAAGAAACCAGCTAAGATCCCTCTACCTGTCAAGCATCTCTTTGACACATTTGATGAACTGGCTATGAAGTACGCAGGTGAAGGATTGCCCGAGAATTGCGCGGATAAATGGAAGAAGAATTGGTGAGCAGGGCTCATGTATTTTAATGTTTGAAAACATTATGTATATTATAATTTATTCCAGTGTTGGATTTAATAGTTCACCTGTATGTAGTCATATTCAAACAGTATGTAGGCCTAAATAGTACATTATTCCAGTAAAAATATTCAGCCATTACTATAAATTTATGCCTATGACGATACACAGTTTCCTAATGATCAGTGCACCCAGTGAAGCTACCTCGCTTCTCGGTTTTATGTTTATGACAACCCATCAATCTGTCTACTTAAGTTCGTTCAGCATGTTTGGGATACGTTCCGCTGATATTACGTATTGCTCCACCAAATTTATTTCCCTCTCCTGAGTAGGAGGAGAGGTGCACAAATCATAACATGCTAATAAAACTGATCCAATCTGCAGGAATTGTCTTTTTACGCCTTTAAGAGGAGGGGACATTTTTACTCACACCTTTACCAACAATTGGTTGTGAGAAATGAAATCCAAAAGGTGTTATCTCACGATGTATCAATAACTTGCATCCACAGCTTGTCTAACTTCTGGAGTTCAGTACTCACCAACCTACCATCAATGTTTGAGATGCCGAGATCAGAAACAGCAGATAGATGTGCCATCGCTCTCGCTGGTGCTCTTAATGACGCAGCAACGACCAACACCTTGAGACAGGTAATTCGACATCAGTGAGGATGATACTACTCAGTTTGCAACGTCACAATCCATACTGCCTTTCAAATAAGATGGAATGGATTTCATTGAACTGGTCCGATCCCCAGATCCGAAAGACTCCATGATGGTTGGTGTAGCTGGTTCCTAAACCCTGCAGAAACCTTCGTTTTAATTCTCATCTTGGCTCCATATGGAGACTTAAAATGTCACACCAGTTTCCAATCGCCAAATTAGTTTCTATGTCGGACTGAATTAGGGAAATTTAGATCTTTAAAATGCAACACCTAAGTACTCATATTGCATTCATTTTTTCATCATAAATGTATGTTCTTTCACATTAGGCTGAATCGGATCACCTTCCCTACTACAATGAACATCCACTCCAGAAAAAGATGATGACTGATTACTGCACCCAGGTTACAAGTCAACCCAAGGTCCGACCAGGAAAGCTTAACAAGGCCTGCTCCTCTATCTCTAAGGTATATTAGTATAATACGGATAGGGTTTAATGAGGAAGTATCGTTCTTTAGTGGTTCATCCACGTGAAGCTCAATCCGAATAATTAGAATCGAATCCCAGCCAAGCACTAACTAACTTTCACAAGACAGTAAGCCATGTCTATCATCCTTCACAAAGGTGTAAACGGGTCCCCCATGTGCAAGTGCGATATATAGTTGTAGGTGTAATTGTAGGTAATGTTTTCTTGTATAGCGCTTGTGTTCGTCATGCTATTACACCCCTGGACTGTTCTTACCATTTGTTAGAGCATATTATCGACCAGATATGGAGCGCTGTGGTATTTCACGTAACCATTTACACCTGGGTCAGGAGTGGCAAATGTAGATTATTGTCTTGTCAAAGGACATTAGTGCAGGGCTTGGATACGAATCGTCACTCTCGTAATTGAATCATGTATCACATTGATTTAACTATACTCACTGGAACAGTAGCTGCATTTACACTGGAACTAATCATCGTCGATATTTCTCACATTCCGGTGTTTTGTCACAAATCGAAAGCCCGCCCTTGGAGTGTAGTCTTCTGATACGCCAACAGAAATGTCAACGGTTGTTGCAGTATGATTGCTCTCTCTCTAGCACCTGTGAATGCACCCGGTCACGTAACTCTTCTCGATTTCGTGGCGTATGGGCATAACTTACCCCCGGATTCAAGAATTATCAAACACCGACGGTTTTTAAAGAGTTTTTCGAGGAAAAATGGCAGCCAAACCGACAGTTTTTTAATATGGTTTTGGGGCACTGCAAATTGGGCCTTTTAAAATATGTTCAACTTGGTCATTGTTTTATGATCTTCTGTAAAATGATAACAACAGGCGCGGATCCAGGATTTCTTAGGGGGGGGGGCCCACTTTGTTTTTTTTGGTCCGAAAAAAAATCGTAACGACTCAGCCAGCCGCTAAATAAGCGGGGGGGGGGGGGGGGGGGGGGAGGGGGAAGGCCACTTTTTTTTTGGTCTCGAAATTTTAAAAATTGACATTTTGTTCCGTTGGGGGGTTGAGGTCACCTTTTTTAGGTCAGCCATTGGCATTTTTTTTTTTTTTAATTAAAAAAAAAAAAAAAAAAGAATCACAGAAAAAGGGGGGGGGGGTTGCTCCAAAATACACACATAAAAAACCGAAGAGGGGAGGGTCAACCCCCTAACCCCCTCCCCCCCCCCTTCCGTACGTGCCTACTCGTCTGAAAATAGTTTTTCCCCTCCCGCGCGAAGCGCGGAAGCTTTTACGTTTCATTAAATCATTAGAAAAAGAAGACGATTCGTTGTACAGTTTTTTACTCTAAATCCTCGTCTTAATAAATCCCCCTTTCCCGCGCAAAGCTCGGAAGCTTTTACGTTTCATTAAATCATTAGAGAAAAAAGACGATTCGTTGTACCGTTCTCGACTCTTAATCCTCATCTGAATTCAGTTTTCCCCTCCTCCCTCCCGCGCAAAGCGCGGAAGCTTGTACGTTTCATTAAATCATTAGAGAAAGAAGACGATTCGTTGTACCGTTCTCGAAAATAATCCTCGTCTGAATACAGCTTTTACGTTTCATTAAATCATTAGCGAAATAAGACGATTCGTTGTACCGTTATGACTTTTAATCCTTGTCTAAATTCAGTTTCTCCCCTAACACGCGAAGCGCGGAAGCTTTTACGTTTCATTAAATCATTAAAGAAAGAAGACCATTCGTTGAACCGTTCTCGACTCTTAATCCTTGTCTAAATTCAGTTTTCCCCCCGCTTCGACGTTTCATTAAATTTTTAGAGAATGAGGACGATTCGTTGTTCCGCTCTCGAAAATAATTTAGTTTCCCCCACCTGCGCGAAGCGCGGAAGCTTTTACTTTTCATTAAATCATTAGAGAAAGAGGAAGATTCGTCGTACCGTTCTCGACTCTTAATTCTTGTCTAAATCTAACCCCCCCCCTTCCGCGCAAAGCGCGGAAGCTTCGACGTTTCATTAAATTATTATAGAAAGAAGACGATTCGTTGTACCGTTCCCGAAAATTATCCTCGTCTGAATTAAGTTCCCCCTGCCCTCCCCCGCGCGTAGCGCGGAAGCTTTGACGTTTCATTAATTCATTAGAGAAAGAAGACGATTCGTTGTAGGCCTACCGTTCTCGACTATTAATCCTTGTCTGAATTTCAAATATGTTCTTTGTCTATTCCCTTTTCTTCCTACGTCCTCTTCCTTTACACTCCTCTCTTTTTTGGCCGGCGTTTATTGGGGGACCCCCCCCCCCCCCACACCGCCCCCCTGGCTACGCGCCTGCTGTCAGATGAACATATGTTGATACCTTGTCCGCCCCGGAAGCTCAGGGGTTTAAGGTTTTAATTTACGGTCAGATTAGCATTCAGGGGTCCGCCTTAGCGCCCTAGACGGGGTCCAGGGGGCAGAGCCCCGGAAGTTCAGAAGTTTAGGCATTTAATTACTCGCTCTCTTTCTTTCCATTTCTCTTTAATATACTTTTTCAAAGAAAGTGTGGGGGGAGGGGCTCGAGGATCCCGATCCCCGCCGTTCCGCGGGCCCTGATATGTAGGCATCTCAAGAAGCATTTTCTTGCCTGGCTGTAAATTTAGGAATTTGTCATTTTCCAACAAACGCATGAAGTGAGGAAAATTATCTCATTTCAGCATTATTTGTTAACCACCGTTATGGAATTATAAATAAACCACGTTTGAATTCTATTTCTCCAACCGCCCCCCTCCCCTATCAGTATGCCAGTGGGCCCCCCCCCCCCCTCCGATCTACACCTTGTTGGCGGGAAAATTGCAACTGATATCCCCCTTCTTTTCTTTTCTTCTTCCTATTTTGTCCTTCCCTTTATCTCCTCTTTATCTTTTTTCTTTCCCTTTCCTTCCTTCTCTTTTATTTTTTTTATTGGGGGGGGGGGGGGAAGAGGGGAGGCAAGTCCTCCCCCCCCCCAATCTCCTTCTTCCCTCTTTTCTTTTCTTCTTCCTCTTTTTTTTCCCTTTCTCTCCTCTTTCCCTTCTTTTCCTTCTCTCTCTCTCCTTTTTTTTTTTTTTTTTTTTTTTTTTGCGGGGGGGGGGGGGGGGGGCAAGGCACGCTCGGCCCCCCCCTGGATCCGCGCCTGGATAACAACCCACGAGACAAAAAAAAATATCGATCACCCGGCATAGAGGTGTAATTCGTCAAAGGTTTAGAGCTAGGGGTCAGGTTGCAATTGTGTTTTAGTTAGGTATAGGTTGATGGTTAGGGTTACAAATAGTGCTGGGTAGAGCCAGGGTTGAAGTTAATGATTTGAATAATGTAGGTTATAGACACAGAGGAATTGGCGCAGGAGCAAGTGTTGCACAGCTATGGTGGACATTACAGTCACTTTCCTTTCCATGAGGCTACAAATGACCGACGGGCCATGGATTTCATTATTACATAGTGCATTACCTTTGTCGGGCGTATGGTAATTTGTCGATCCCACGGACCTTCCGTCGCGTGGGCTTATCGATCTGCTCGTGTTTTTCCCCGAAGATTTATTAAAATTATGTTCAATCAACCGCAGGCCTAGTCATTAAGACGGACTAAGTTTGAATTTTGATTAACGAAGTGCACGTTCTTCTCTTTTTTGTACTACTGTAATGTGTTAAGTCATATAATGAAAGCAATAAATTTATTTGCTAATGACATGATCTCTATATATTTATATTCATTTAGTGATGGAAAAATATTATCGTTTATTTGATAAACAGGTGAGTCAGGATTTAAACAGAAAATATTAAATATGCTTTTCTTACGGATATTGACATTTACAACCTTTCATTTTGTTTCCTCCTTTGATGCAGGAGTTCAAAGGTCAATTCAGTCATCTGTCGAATTTGTTGCACCTTTACAATCTCACCAAGAATGACATGGAGGGCCTTTTGAAATAGATCTACATCGTAACGCCATAACGCCTTCAATGACATGGGGGGTAATAAGTACCCTCTTACTTCCCGCCGCAAATACTTCACCCCCATAACTTTAGCCTTCCATGTTCTATTTCGATGGATAAGATAAACATATCAGTTTTTAAATGAGTCATACAAGTTAATGTTTTACACACACGCAATATGTTTACAATGCAACATGATTACTTTATACAGATGGAAAGAGAACAGTTTTTGTACAAACCTGATATATTTTGAATTTTCATCTGTACCTCATAATCATTGTACAACTATTTTTTCCCCGTTTAGATGGATATATACACACGCAATATGTATACAATGTAACATGATTACTTTATACAGATGGAAAGAGAACAGTTTTTGTACAAACCTGATATATTTTGAATTTTCATCTGTACCTCATAATCATTGTACAACTATTTTTTCCCCGGTTAGATGGATATATTCTTCTGTTAGTTTCCCATATAGATATTAATGCAATGAAGCGCACAATACTCAAAGCGCAATATATCTTCTGTTTAAACTCCATTACAACTCTATCATGTACATAAATCCACTATGTTGGAACTAACCATTTTCATCTTTACGACCATTAAAATGTTTAAGCTGTGAAAAAAGGAAAGAAAAAAAGAGGTTATTATGTCAAATGTATGACATTACATTAATTTAGTAGTATTTGTCTGTACACAGGAGGTACATGGTTTGCCATGCACTTTATTTTCTTGTCTAAGAATTATGTAATGTGTATTGCCTTGTATCTAACCACGTTTCAACTGGATATGAGGGATATAAAGAATTTCGTGATTTCTCGTGAATTAATTTGTTATATGGAACTTTCGGTTGTATTTGGGATGTATTATTGCACCTCTAACAATTTTATTTTAGAAGCGTTGTTGAATATTATGTATGATTGATATGCGAAGGTATTGAAACATACCTACCCTAAATATATCCAGGGTATATTATATTATTGTATTGTATTGGTTTATTGAGATAAAAGTCATCGAACATACAGATGACACTGATAGCTGAAATGATTCAATTTACAGAGTAAAAGGTACATGGTATATATAAAACATATAAAACATAACAAAATATAGAAAACTTAGAATACTGTGCATATTTAAATACGATTTACAATTTCATTGATGATTGCCATTTGTTTTGAATTAAAAAGAATTTGATAATAAATTGTTGTTAGGATATATGATCAATAACCCACTTTTAAACCAAGGTTATATATAAATCAAGATGATATATACCAATTATAAATATATATATATGTATTCATGTCACATAATTGAAATGATTAGGTAATTGTAAGTTTGAACGCTCATGCTTAAAAAAAAGTCGACGCTAATTACAATAGCCTTGATCACCACCTATTGAAATCCGAAAACATTACAAAGTTGTTACGTAATTCAACTATGAGTTTCATGGGATATTTAATAATGTATTGACATTCATTTCTCTTCAGTTGCCCAATATTGTAGTGTGGTATAACAGTTGTTATTATTATGAAAAAGTTGTCTACTGGCAGTTACATAGTTCCATATTTCCATCAAACTTTGCTACATCCAATGGTATGCAATGTGAATTGAAATCATCCTTGATCAATACAAAACAAATGTTATACTCAACAAATATATGCAGACGCTCACATACGTTTGATACTTCATACCATCAAAAAGTATTACGTTCCTTTGTAATCCCAGGGTAAAGTGACTTTGTGATAGAAAACGAGAGAGGAAGAAAAGGTCCGGACCATCAAAGCAATATTAAGTTATGAAATGTATGAACACAAAAAACGTTTATATACAGTTTTAGAAGCTTAATAAACAGATTGCTTCCATCTCTGTCTATATCATGTACCAATCACAGGTCCAGCGACATTCATTTTATAATTCTTACTTCAAGCAAAACATACAAGTTTCCTTCATATCATTGGAATAAAAAGTGACCGTGTTATTAAAAACATGAGAGAAAGGTAGACCCGGAGTAGAGTAGAGTCCATAACTACTAATTTTGGGTCATCAAGATATACATGTATATTCTTTAATAATTCAGTAATAAAGTATTTGTGGCCTAATTTGTTCATCTTCATTCATTAAATGATTTATATTTATGTAATAATCGTTCCGTTAAAAAAATAGAAACGTTGTTTCATTAAGAATTATCTGAGAGTGATTCTTTTAAGAATTATTCACTTTAAACTGTTTTGATCATATTATTATCTTTTTTATTCCAAAACATAGTAGATTTACTTTTGCATACAACCAATAGATGGTGTGCGTGTAAGTGTGTGTGTGTGTGTGCGAGTGGGAGGGAGAGAGATGATTTTGTGTTTTATTAGTTAAAAAAAGGTTAAGATCATGTTGATGAACCTTGGTCCTCTCAGCTTTTCAATTTATTCCAAAACACAGTAGGTAGTTCACTTTTTCATAACAACCAATAAAAGATGGTACGCCTGTGTGTTCGTGTGTATGTGTGTGTGTGTGCAAGTGCACATATGGAAACGTTGTATCATCCACTCAATCTGACTTGCGTGCATAGAACAAATAAGCATTTTTTCTCAAATGTGCGTTTCTTTCCAGCATTGGGGCGCCCGCGAGTCACTCGGTTAACATTACATAAAGTATAATATAAAAATACCATATGCAAATTTTCTGTACTTTTGTCGGAAAAAATATATTTATCCAGCACAATGTCGTCCCTTTTTGATTTGGAGAAGAGCAAATAGCGAGTTTCAATCACACCTTGGCCGCTCTCGCAAGCTCTCATTCGTATAACTGTGGTCAAGCGACTTTGGGGCAAGCGGTTAATGAAAATACTAATCGCTAGCTTTCTTCTGGTATTAAACTTGTTTTGATTGATTGTATAATTTTGTCGGAATAAAGGAAACAAAAAGGCTTGACCAATAACTTATCAGCGTCTGAATTGACCTTTCGACCATGAATTCCCTGATGCAAGCACACATAAACAGGTTCTAAAGACGTCATCTTCGCTAAATCAGTGTCTTTTATCGTAAAATGCTACACTTTCACAATGTTTATACATCTGTTTTAATTATTAGTAAGATATAACATATTTTGTCTGATATCACTGAAGTTTTGGCTTTAATTTAATGAGTAATTTTAAAATAAGAGCCATTTTACTGTTTTAATTTACTAGATCGTACCATTAAAGTCGCAGGGTAGAAGGATGCATGTTCCAACCGCGCCAAATTTAATTTACGTTCCGACATTGTGGCCCGAATTCACAAAGGAGGTTTGTCGACAAACCGAGGTTTATGTGCGTCATACGACGCGTTTCGACGCGTTTTTACAAACCTTGGTTTGTAAAAAACAAAAGAAGGTTTGTCGACAAACCTCCTTTGTGAATTCGGGCCTCTGGGTTCGTGTTGTTAAGAATCCACTGCTTTCTGCTCTACCAAACGTCCACATGCGGAGTCGTTTAGCAACTAAATTATCCAAATGTATGGATCTATGCTTCTTTCCCAGGTGTCTTGTGTTGTTGAAGCATTTCATTCACCTGCTATCATTCTTTGCACTTTAATTGCCAGAACGCAAATTACCTTTTGGTTTTATAGTTTCATGCGGAGTCGTTTATCAACTATATGTCTTCAAATTTATGAATGCTTCCTCCCAGGTGTTTGTGGTGTTTGTGGTGTTTTTATGCATTTCATTCACCTGCTATTATTGTTTGTACTCCAATACAAAATGCATTTTGGTTTTATATTTTCATTCAATAAGTAAGTCAATAAAAGAGTATGTTCTGCACAATAAAAACAATGTGTGTCCCTATTGTACAATGTAATGTGTCCCCTCATTTTGTAATAGTTAATTTACCCAATCACATAATGGAACTACCTGCCCGGAGAAGCCAGTGGCCCGTGACCCCTGAGCACTCAACACCATGTGGGAGTCAGTTTGTGATCAACTTCTTTTATGAGACAAATCAAAGCAAACGTTTCCATATGAATTGCGATTTTATAGATAAAGAATTAAAAGATATATTTTTTAGACCAAGAATTACTATACTCATTACAAACCAACGAGAATTTCAATTTAGATTATTGCATGGAGCCATATATACTAATGAGCATCTTCATAGATTTGGTTTTGTTGGTGATAACTTATGTTCGTTTTGTAAACGGGAAATAGAAACATACAAACATTATTTTTTTATCTAACGGGAGCGTTTAAAAGATATGGCAGGCTTTAGTACAATTTTTTGAGTCAGATGAAATTAAAGATTTAGAATGGCGAGATATATTTGCTGGGTTGGCAGGTAGTTCGAATAGAATACAAAATCTGTAAAACTATAATTTTCATGGTGAAGTATGGTATATTTATGTCAAGATCGGGGGGAAAAGTACCAACTTTAGAAAAGATGAAGAAAACTATTTTTAATTATAGGGATGAGGAAAAGAAAATAGTAATTAGAATAAAAAAGCTGGGATTACATTTTTTAAAGTGGGAGCAGCTTAGTATTAATTAGGTTTGTTTTCTCTCAACCGTTAGCTTGTTAAAGTGTAACTCTATTTTGCAGCCTGGTTAATAACTTACTTTATTTTAGTATATTTTTCTCTAGTTGAGAATTTTAGCAGACATCCACTGAGTACTATGTGTGTGTGTGTGTGTGTTTGTGTGAGGGAGGGGGAGCTGGCAGTACCAGTAAAATTACCTCCAGTTTAAAAAAAAATTGTTATATAAGTGATTAATATGTACAATTGACTTATAATTTATGTCTATGTACTAAACGAGTTTTTGTTTAATTTTGTCCTTGGATAAGCAATCAATATTGTAAAGGTATATTTATATTATTCAATTGTATTTTTGTATTACTCCATTGGAGGAATAAAACAAAATCACTTAAAAAAAAAAAAATGTCTTTGGTACATTTAAGAGAGAGAAATATAAAAATCCATCCATTCTGACAGAGAGGGAGTAACAGATATGCTAAGGAAATAGAGGATTTTAAGAGAGAAAAAAAAAAGTGTAAGAGTGGTACATTTTTCGTATGATTATTGTTTCTAGTTTAAAATAACTCAATACATAAGCAGAGACAGAAACATGTCCATGTTTCAATAGAACTTTCTTTTCTGTTCTCGAGGGGAGGGGAGGGCTGGCACACATACGTCACACGAGTTCCTTTTCTTTGTAACAAAACCTAGAGCAATGAATATAGCAATGAACAGGCAAAATAACAACTAAATACATATGCATATTTCGAAGCAAAGGCAAGCAACCCACTGATATAACAAAACAAAAAATCTAAAGGCAAATGGCAGCATTCTTTTCGTCTATCATCCCGAGAAGCTACTTGATAAGATATCACCATTACATGGAGGTCTATCAGGTGCGTACCCAGGGGGGCAGTGGGGGCGGTCGTCCCCCAAAAAACACGCCAGCCCCAAAAAGAAAAAAAAAAGAGAAAGAGAAAGAAGAAAGGAAGAGGCCGTAGGAAGAAAAGGATTAAGAGTCGAGAACGGTATAACGAATCGTCTTCTTTCTCTAATAATTTAATAAAACGTCAAAGCTTCCACGCGGGAGAGGAGGGGGGGGGGGGGGGACTGAATTCAGATAAGGATTAAGAGTCGAGAACGGTACAACGATCGTCTTCTTTCTCTAATAATTTAATGAAACGACAAAAGAAACTGAATTTAGACAAGGATTAAGAGTAGAGAATGGTACAACGAATGGTCTTCTTTCTCTAATAATTTAATGAAACGACAAAAGAAACTGAATTTAGACAAGGAATAAGAGTAGAGAATGGTACAACGAATCGTCTTCTTTCTCTAATTATGTAATGAAATATCAAAGCTTCAGCACTTCGCGAGGGAGGGGGAAACTCCCCGTCCCTGCACCCACCACCCCCCCCCCCCCCTAGGGAGCGAGCTTCGCGTGCTCACTACCACCCCCCTAAATAAAATCCTGGCTACGCGCTTGAGGTCTATCAAGGCTTACATCATGAATAGAACAAACCGCTGAACAAAATATTATATTCCATCACCTGTACAAAATATATATTATTCAGGCATAATATACACCATCCTTGAAAACTGATGGCAGTCTAAAAATAGAGTCACACTACTGATCACAGGGAGAGGAGACAATACAAGCCACTTTATGGTTACAAGGGATACATGAATCATTTTTTTTCTTCAGAATTGCCAGTTTTTTTTCCCACGATGGAGAAATTTGACGTCAGATCATGCCAATAGTTATTCGCTCATCTGTGACATAGGTTTCTATACTATACAACGGTGTATTTGATCGTTCCTTGGTACTCAATGCCATGCAGAATATATTTAGAAGAAAATCTAACCTTAAAGGAAAATCTAACCCAAACAGACAACTACTCTATAGAAAACAGAAAAAAAAGAGAATTAAACTGATGACAGTTTCAATTAAATCTTACTAAATATTAGAAAGTTATGAATTATTTAAAAATCATTATAGGTATGAGCGCTTCAAATTGGCTGAAGCAGTAATATCAATGTGAGGTGCCGGAGTACTATCTCATCTGTTCCAACATATAAAATGACTCAATTTTTTTTTCCTTCTAAAATTCATGGCTCAGGAGGGTCTATTCCTTTTAAAGGACATAATTATAATAATATGCTGTCTACAATACATTTTGAGTAGTGCCCCAAGAGAGAAGGAACTCACGAGAAAAACAGAAATTAATGATACTTTTTGTACACGGCGAATGGGAGAGTTATCCACGTCCTACGTCGCAATCCACGGACCAAACTAACAATTTGAGATTCGCATAGACTAAGTGATCTTTTTCAAACATTCATAACTTCCTTACTATTGGTTTGATTCATTTCAAAATTTTGCCATCCTGTTTCTGTTATTTTCTGCTTTCATTCAAACTAATTTATTACAAGGGGTGGATTGCCCTTTAATAGACAACTACTCAAAAAGAAAACATACCAAACAGAGAGGCACATTTCTATTTTCTATGAAGACAGTGTTCCTTTTACATAAAAAGGAAAATCTTTATTGTTTACTGTACATGAGAAACTCGATACGTCAAAAGTTTTTCCAATTTTTTGGATAGTTGCTGAATGATGGAATGAATATATCATTTACTCTTAAAGGAAAATCCAACCTTAATAGACAAGTAATTTAAACGTTAAAAAAAACAATCAGAGTTGCACACTGGCGAAAGTTTGAATGAAATCAGACAACAGATAAGAAAGTTACGATTTTTGAAAAATTGTAATCACTATACATGTACATACGGGCACTTCAAATTGGCTGAATCGTTAAACTCATTGTGACGTAGTGCCATATCACTTTCCTATTTGTTCAAACACACAGAAGAATGACTAAAGTCAATGACTAAGATGTTTAACTCAGCAAGATTTTGTAAAAAACCAATGGTGATATGTTATCCATAATATATTTCGAGTAGTGCCCCAAGGAGGAAGTTACTTAGGAAATAAAATAGATATATTTTGTTAAAATGACAAACGGGCGAATTGTCCATGACAATCCGCTGACGAAATTGCCTACATGAGATTCGCAAACAAGTAGTATTTTCTTCTTTAATATAAAACAACTAAGGCCTATTACAAAGGTTGGATTTTCCTTGAATATTTAGCTGCACTGACGGCTCCATCAACAAGGAATGGTAAGCATAACAATATCAATATTTACTAAACATTAAAGTGTTCCAAGTTCGATCAACTCACCTGTGAGGGGCACAAGCAAAGAGTGCCGGCTTGTCTCAGCACTCCGCCCTCTACAGGTCACAGTGAATTTCCTAACCCCTTACAGTTCGAAAAGTTATTATAGATCGATCATAACTGGCAGAATAATCTCTTTCTGCGGTTGTTTTGTATTGTGTCGTTTGAATGGGGGCAAATTCCATTATGGTGTGGGGAAAAAAGACTAGTAGGTTTATATTTATCAAATTGTACATCATCGAAATACTTGCATATCATTTCTGCATATAGACATAATTTATCACACAATCAAACGAACACAAGGTTAGGGATGCTTATTGAAATACTGAATATTTATCCTGTTTTAATTAAAGATATAAATGATAGAAACACTTTTTGTAAAGAAATGGTACATTCTTAAAGAGGAAATAGTGTTAATTTAATCGAAGCATTTTCAGTTGCTCGCCGCCATAACGTAAGACATCATTACTAGATTATTGAGAGTTACTGATTCAGCTTGATCTCTGCCTTCTGTTGAAACCCAGATTAAGGGTGAGTATTGAATGACCATATACTTCGATTATGAAATGACTTTGACTATTTTTGGCAAACAACAAAGATGCCGTTTATTAAAACCATGTATGGTTAGATTAGTAAATACATGCCCCGTGTTAGATAGAATTTAATTTTTATCTTAAAAATGCATGAGTATAATCATCATTATCAAGATTGTTTGGTGTTGGAAGGGGTTAAAAATTGGTTGAAGAGCTGTCATATAAGATGACAGCCCTTTTCAAACGTGACATAGTATTTTATTTGGAATGTAATCATAATAATGTTCTTTTTGTCAAGGTTCTGCCATATGCTAATCTTTATTCATCGATATATAGGAAAGAAACAACACCTCATGGATAAAACATAACGCATCATTCTTTAATTCATATGGTTTATAGTGTGAACCTCCTGCCGTTGTGTGTACAGTGTCTATCGACTGCATTTTCTTCACTATCAATTTAAGAACTTACGTAATTTGGATAGACATCAATTCCACTTTTGCAAATCTACACCCATGTAATTGGGTACCTGCCAATCGGTGAAGTGATAATAATACCAGAGCCCTTAGAAAGAACAGCACTGATACAACACCCCCTGGGTAAACCAATTAATGCTTATCTTTATTATATCAAATTCTATTCTTAACTTTTTCATGTTATTTTTAAACAGATTTTGTAAATAGTGCTGGAAGTCTCTACAGGTATGGCTTGGAAGAACAGCATTGATGATAAGACTTTCCAGGGTAAACAAATTCATTAATTTCATAAATTAAATGCATTCTTTTCTTAATGTATCTCCTTTTGATTTTCACAGATTAGATTAACATGGAAGCCTGCAGTGCTGGAAATCTCCTCAGGCATGGCTTGGGAAAAGATGGGAAAGCTTCTGCTCTTTCTGATCCTCATATCATGCCAGACTCAATCTATCCAATCAGCTCCTCTCTCATCCTATCTGGTATCATCCTTTACCTCCTCCTGACTCTGACTCCACCCTACCGTTCAACCACATCGCCATCTACAACATCAATGGATATGTCTCGACTTCGAACTAAATCTGAAACCTTCCATGAAAACTGGAAGTGTACTGATCCAAATGGAGAGAATTTAAGTGAAAATCAACTCAAGGACACGTCCATCACTTGTAGTGTCTGATGGTCTTTCTGTGAGACAAGGAGCCTGGCTAATATATCATGATGTACAGTGAAACTATTTCCTTTTCATGGCAACAGAATACATTCCTACTGTTGGAGCTGTTATTGTGGGTGCTGACTTTGTAAATGGTTTGAGGTTATCCCCAAAACTGAGCCTTGTCCTATTCACAGGCGTCAAAGGGGGGAAATGATTTTATGTTAAAGCACAACTTTTTAAACTCTGAATGGAGGACAAATCATATCCCAACCTGATAGCGCTAGCCAACAAACACAAACCGACATTACAAATATAATCTCTGTTATTCATGTCTAGGGCAGACACCGTCTATTTGTGACGCCTGTGTCGCAATACACAAAATATGATGTATTGATCTATTGTTGGAATAGGAGGCTCATACCATTATTGTATGGGGAAAAACAACTTAACATTTTATTATTTTTATCAAATTTCACACTTTCTAAATATAGGAATATTATTTTACGCACATAGAATATACTTTATCCCAAAAATAAATGACCAGAACAAATTTAAAAGGGTTATTCCTACTCTGTATATTGCTCCTGTATAAATTAAAACAATATTTATGGTAAAAACACATTCTGTAAATAAATGGTACATTCTAAAAGCGGAAGTAGTGCTTTTAATCGAAGCATATTCAGTTTGCAGGCCGACATTTTATAAAACATCATCACCTACCTGCTGAGAATTACTGATTCAGCTTGATCTCTGCCTTCTGTTGAACCAGGACTAAGGGTGAGTAGTATATGAACATTGATATATTCAGTTAACTAAACAATTTTCATTCTTTATTCGGCAAGATTAAACATTCACTATGTTAACCATTTCTTATTAGATATGAGTAATACATGTCACGACATTTTTTCATTTTGTAATATTATTTTCTTTGTAGAATGTGGAGGGTGTTGAAAGTTGGCTGAAGAGCTGACATGTTAAATGACAGCCCATTTAAAAGTGACATATATACACTGTTGGTCATAATGTTGGAATATTTATTTTTACCCCAGTTTAGGGAAGGATTTTAAAAAAATATTTATTTCTAATAGATCTAGATAATGGCATACATTCTCAGATTTTATTGAATATTAATTTGCGAGTGTTTGTTTTGCGTGACTGCTTAATCATATGTGTGCTACTATGCTAATCAGATAAGGAACCTACGTCCTTAAGTAATAATTGACAGTAATGAGGATTAATGCCTCACAAAAGGGCACTAATATATAGCTGATCGACACGATTTTTATCCTGGGGCCTCGCAGTAACGAGGCCATTGCTTAGCCCCTGAATCATGACTGTACGCAGTGTTTGCTAGGGTACGCGGCCCCTTCCACAAATCCCCCAAAACGAAAAAAATGCAATAAATTGTCAAAAATTCATTGCATTTTCCCCCGGCCCCCAACAGGAAAAATTCCTCTGTAGGGCCATGCATTATGGTTCAAGGCATGGCCACACAGAGGATTTTTTCCTGTTGGGGGCCGGGGGAAAATGCAATGAATTTTTGACAATTTATTGCATTTTCTTCGTTTTTGGGGATTTGTGGGGGCGACCGCGTACCATAGCAAACACTGCGTACAGTCATGATTCAGGGGCTAAGCAATGGCCTCGTTACTGTGAGGCCCCAGGATAAAAATCGTGTCGATCAGCTATATTAGTGCCCTTTTGTGAGGCATTAATCCTCATTACTGTCAATTATGATTTAAGGACGTAGGTTCCCTAGCTGATGAGCATAGTAGCACACATATGATTTAGCAGTCACGCAAAACAAACACTCGCAAATTAATATTCAATAAAGTCTGAGAATGTATGCCATTATCTAGATCTATTAGAAATAAATAAATTTTTAAAATCCTTCCCTAAACTGGGGTAAAAATAATTATTCCACCATTATGACCAACAGTGTATATATATATATATATGTATTTTAATCACCATGACGTCCTTTTTATCAAGGTTTCTGGCATGTGCTGATGTTTATTTATCGATATGTAATTTAATAAAAACACCACTTCATGGATAGTTCATTGCACATAATCAATACACACATTATGGTTAGTCTCCATCTAATTGGGTGCATAGTACAATACATTCCATTAATCCACGTTTGCCACTCAACACGCGCAAAATAATAACAGCAGTTCAATTAGGAAGAATAGCACCGAATATGATGAGGCTGCCCTCTTAAAACAACAACATTATTTTATTATTTATATTTTATTTTATTGTATTTTTAAAGTTTCTTATTGGTTGTTACAGATTGACATAAAAACCTGCAGTTCTAGAAATCTCTACGGGCATGGATCGGGGGAAAATGAGCGAGTTGCTGCTCTTTCTGATCCTCATATCATGCCAGACTCAGTCCATCCAATCAGCTCCTCTCTCCTCCTACCTGGTATCATCCTTTACCCCTCCTGACTCTGACTCCACCCTACCATTCAACCACATCGCCATCAACAACATCACTGGAGATGTCTATATTGGAGCACAGGAAAGGTTGTACCATCTCGACTCGGAACTAAATCTCAAGCACACGGTCGATAACGGACTCTGCCCCTCGCAAGATCGCGAGAATGTCAATGATAATAAACTTCTTGTCGTCGTGATAACACCAATGAACTATTCGCTCATCACTTGTGGTGGTTGTGATGGTTACTGTGAGTCAAGGAGCTTGACTAATATATCACATGATGTTATACGATATGATTCAACCAATAATCAGATTGTTGTAACAACAACAAATGTTCCTACTGTTGGAGCTGTTGTTCTGGGTGCTGATTCTGTAAATAATGGCGAGGGTACTGCAAATGGAAGCTTTTACCTATTCACAGGACGCAGTGGTTTTGGTGGTGCAGGCACGATCCCCTTCATTGAAAAGCACGATATTTCATTGCATTTAGTTCAAAACATACAACGATATAATGTCCCGTCGACGAGTTTATTCAAACATCTGATTACTTACAAGGATTATCTCTACTATTTCATATATAGAGGAGACAATGTGTACTTGGGACGTCTGTGTCGTAATTCACTAGATACCAAATTCGAGTCATACACAGAGATAGAGCTAAAGTGTGGATCTCACAATATGTTCCAATCTGCTCATATCGGACCAGCAGGATCTCAGCTAGCCGACTCAGTGAATATCGCCAGTACTGATGCCTTATTGTACGCGGTCTTTTCAAAAGAGGGCTCATCTGCTCTCTGTGTCTATAAGATGAGTAATGTCCAGCAGAGCTTTGAAAGTGCTGTATTAGGATGTATTCGAGGAACTAGCAATGGCACAACGAACATTTACCTGGAGGAGAGCGAGTGTGGTGAACTTCCAGTAAGCTAATGTAAAAATAATTAACATAAATATGAAAGTTATAATTTGTCATTTCTTCTTAACTAATCTAACAGAAGCAGTCTAACGGTAGTATCCGCAATGTGTACAATGGATGTTGTAAATGTATGTTGCGAAATCGATTTGCTATATCTTTTTCATAAAATTAAAACACAGATACAATTCACAGTAATGGGCCCTGCAATTTTGATCAGTCAGGGACGAATCCATGGAGAAAGGCATCGAGGCTGAGTAGCGAATTTCGCGGGACATATAGCCAAATATCTTTGATAATTTTTCTAGTAACCCAATTTACCATTCCCGATCCAAATTACGAGTCGATTCGTAAATTATTTAATTTACAAAATAGTTTTCCAACTGAGTACGATTGAAAATAGAACCATTACATGCACAGCTACTCTGAACTAGTAGCCAAGTTTAAAAAAAGCAATTAATACAATAGAAAACATATGGTGAGCAGTGGAGCATATCGATCAGACGTTGCGAATGTTGTATCAACGCATGGGTGTCCATGGTTAATGCCTTGGAACCAGTGTACTTCCACTTCGAACAATACCTTTCACCCAAATTTCAACACAATTGTTCAGGGAAAACGAAATCGGTATCACGGCATATCTGCGCCACCGCCATTGTTTGAAAGAAAGATACGTGGGGACTATGGGTATGTATAGTCACGCAATGTATTTCGGCTTGTATTCGCAAATGCATATTGGCGTTCTTTACTGGTAGTATCCTCCCGCTTTCATTTTGTCAGGTTCGGTCTAATGTGTTCAAATGTACAATCAGTAGAACAGTATCCCTAACCCGTCATCACAATTCTAAATGTTATCCATCATGTTAACCATAGACAGAGACATCACGCAATAACATTCATGTTACATATTATGCAGGAGCTGAATAGATGCGTGTTTCTTCTAAAATGTGATAAATCCTTTCCTTTTCTTTTCCTGACAGCTTTCGTTCACACCACCAGATTCAGTCCAATGTACAGCCTATTATTTAGACGGTGATCGTCCGCCAGATTTCATTCACAAGTATGCCAGTGGAACGGTTCCCCTCTCTGTCTCACCCATCATCACCATTCCTGATGTGATACCCACCTCCATAGTAACAACCATACAGAGACAACATACAATGACATTCGTAGGAGATACGCAAGGGAAACTCCATAAGGTTTGGTACCTTCACAATGAATATAGATCATCAAGAAAATTGTACCTGCTTATATTAAACGAAGATTGTATACAAGTAACTCTATTTATTGTAAACAATATATTGTATGTATCCACCAGATAAGTTTAGATTAATTTGTCAACTCAATAAATTAATTTTCCTATGAATATTTTTTTCTCATTAAATTTACCCTTCCACAGTTTTCCTTTATTATGTATAAGCAATGACAAACTTTATACAAGATAAATACCTCGAGTATGTTTGTCATACAAATAATATATTGGCAATACAACATTTACATCAAGTGACAAACATAATTATAGCAAGATATGATTTGTATTACGATTGTATAAAAAAAATGTAAAAACGTTGAGTTAACAGAAAGATATAAGATATTGATATTTCATTTGAGTACTGATCAACAAAATGCCTAATTACTTGAAAATCTCTATTATTTTGTGCTATGTAAAAAGTGTTTTACATATATTCAATATTCAAATTTTGTTTCGCTTAAATAACTAGGCTTACATGTTTACGATATCAAATAGGTGACCTTATTTCTGTTTAACCGTCTTCACTGACAGACCGTTCTCTGCCCTAATACCCTGAATATTTTATCTTGATTATTAGGAACAAAATCGAAAACACGGAACGTTATTTTGTTTGTGATTTCTATAAACAGTTGAACATAGTGAACAGTACATTTGGCTACGTATATGAAGATGTCTTTTTGGGAGGTGGATCTGTTTTACAAGAGTTGTTCCTTGATGAATCGAAAGAGCTGCTAACCCTTGCTACAACTTCAGACCAAGGTTCGAAGGTAAAAACTCTTCAGAAAGATAAAATGTAAATGTGGTTGGGAATACGTAGGTCACATTTGCCGCGGCGGCCGTGCAGTCTAAAATATCTACGGCCAATAGCAATTATAGGACCGCCGCAGAATTCCCATGGTCACATACGGTAACGCTCACATATGTTAGGGTAGCCGCACGTGGTATTTTGAATTTGACGCACGGTCGCCTTAGGGCGTCCCTGCGGCGGCCGTAGATTTTTGACAAATACTTTAAAAACAGACGCAAGGTAGCCGCAATGTGCCCGCAATGTGGCCAAGGGGGGGGGGGGGGGGGCATACGGCGACCGTGCGGCCAGACTGATGCTATCGCTTCACCCCTGGAGCCTACAAAACGCAAGGCCACCTACGCCCGACGTACGGTAGCCGTGGAACCGCCCTACGGCATGGCTACTGCGTGTTTAATCGCTACGGCGAACCTAGAAATGAAAACAGCTATAAATTCGCGTTATAATCCCACGGCGACCCGTACGGTCTGTAAAGATAGGGAAACGTCCTAGGGTGACCCTGAGGCCACCACAGATTCTCTGCGGCCGCCGCAAGTATCTCCCGATTTCGAGGGCGTAAGGCCGCCGTATCCTAGTCGTAGGCCAAATGTAACCTAGGCATATGGGCCTACTCATTTGATATTACATGGTTGCAGTAGAAGATAAAAACACGAAATTACCCGTCATTTAGGGCGTTCTTCCGTAAAAATGGGTCTAACCGGTACACTATTTCATTGTTTCTGCTTATTTGCATCTGCTTATGCATTACTGCTGTTACGCAGTCAGTCCCAATAGCGGTTTACCAATCTATCCCAATAGCCTGTTTTGGCGCAATAGTTGAGCAAAGCCAACAGTGGCCGTATAAACGTTATATGCATCTTGCGTGAACATGTGTTGTGGAAATATTGAAACAATTCAATTCCATCAACGTTTTAGTTATTGTTAACTGTATATAAGCCTAACGTTTTATTGGTCAGAGGAATGACATTGACCAGCAACGTGAGAATTATAAAATATTCATATGCCAATATACTATATTATTGCCAGCTATAACATTTCCTGTACAATCAACAGGGATGTTTGCTCATTTTGTCGATAGTGGAAAACCACTCGTTCCCCTTATTTTTCAATTTTTTAACTTGTTAATATGCGAACTGTCGATACTTCTATCATTAATGTGTGGCTTAGATAAGGCTTTTTTTCTTACAGAAATGTACAATACGCATTGGTTTACTTTCATAAGAGAAGTGACTCCTTACATCTTATGAACCAATTTTCTATTCATTTTATTGCCATGATTATAGCAGGGAGTAACTCCCTGATTATATGGAATTCTTGACGAGCATCTGTGATGCTTGCCCAACACAACAACTAATAATGTATAGACGGTCGAAGCGAACTGTGCTACCTGACATTGCAGATGAGTTAAATACCTCTATACTATGGGTTTTTGAAAGGAACATCTTTAAAGTATCTTTGTTGTAATAGGAAATAACTCGACAGCTGATGAAAGCACAGATATGACTTCTGATATTATGCACTTGCACTTTCATATGATGAATCAGGTTCTCACGTTGGGTTTAGTCAACTGTAGCCAGTACCAGAGCTGTGAGGAATGCATTGGAGAGGATGGAGGAAATGATGGAGACCCTTACTGTGGATGGTGTACTCTAGAGGCGAGGTGAGTGCATTATATAGGAGAATGATGACTTTTCCCCCGCCCCTTTATCCGCGTCAACCCTTTATCCAATTAACTTGAGTTGAAGACATTCAACATTTATTATGTTGACTTTAATTCCGAACAGCAATCGGCGGAGGGACCCATAGCGTTGTCAATCCTTAGAGAAAACAACAAATACTGATTTTACTTTTTGCTATGTTTATATCTTGATAATTCTGTACTTAATAGGCTAGGTGAACAAAAGAGCACCTTCTCAAATCATCTTTATTTCTATTTATCATTTCCTACCTTCCCACACCCTTTCCTCTTTAAGATGTACACGATACGACTACGAGGCGTGCACCTTACCTGACGAGTCAACTCGGTGGTTGTCTTACAATGCCTTGCAATGTGTATTCATCTCAGATGTCCAGCCTGACCATAGACTGCCTTATCAAGAAACAGAACAAGAAGTAAGTCGATGGAATTATATTATGACTTAATTATATATTGTGACTTCATGTCCATCTAAACAAAAAATTGTGGATCGCTAAATATTAAACAACAGACTCGGCTGAAATTCTAATACTCCTTCCCTTAAATATGAATATTGGCAACTGGATGATGCGTCGAGTTAACGTTGATGCTTCAAGTATTAACGCTCCAAATAAAATCGCGATGCAATAAGAATGCTCTCTTTCGCTATCGAGAACATGAACAGGTCAAACAAATCTTGTCTTTCATCTAACAATCGACAAACCTTAGACATAAAACGTCGATGAAGTGACATTTTATTTTGACCTCATTATAATGTTAATAGTTTTTTTCCGCGATATCAAACTTACAGAGTATGGTCTCCATCTTGTGTATGTCAGACATCAAATCTTAATTTGTTTTTACATGCGGTAGATCACCATTACCGTTCAGCAGCTACCAGCTCTCAAAGACAGCCATCAATACCAATGTGCCTTCGACTCCTACCAGGTCAATGCTACTATTAATACTGCCAATACAGTCATGTGCGTATCTCCTCCTGCGAGTGAATTACCTACGATTCCAGAAGAAGGTAGGGAAATATATCAATTATCTCTCTGTTATTTTATTTCCTTTTTTTTAATCGAAATTTCTCTATTCTACAGTAGATGACATGGTTGTTTTTTTCGCTTAAAATATTCCCAAAAGATCGTCGTAATTTAAACTTTAAGTTTGCGAAACCTGGAAGTTGTAAACAATGATCCCCTTACCACGATGACGAGGGTTCACACAGGACTAAAACAAAGAGTAATCACAATTCAAAAACAAGCTTGCGAACATCGAAGTTAATTCCGTCAGCACGGGGCATAACCACTTGACGTCGAAGTTTAAACCCATAACCTAAAACTATAAAGACTGCCTTTTAGTAGCCTATGGCTAGAAGAAAAGATGAATAGGACACGACAAATGAAACTGTGGATAAAATCCGATTCTAAATAAGAAAGTTCATATGAGATATAAATGTGACAACAAATTGTAGCATACTTCCACATTCCATTATCTTTGCATTTATTTAGTACTAAAAATCGAATTAATTTTTCCATTTATCTAAAGAATGTTTTTGTTATTATTACTCTTTACATTTAATGATACTCCTTTTATATTATGCTGAGGGGGGGGGGGGGGGGGGTTGACAAATAAACAATTTTTGCTAAAAATCAAATATTAAATGAATCTACTACGTCACCTTTGAAAAGTGCCAATATCCCAACGACCTATTATATTATTCCAACGTGATTCATATCGGCAAGATAATAAGGTATTGAAATTTCCCTTAAGAAGAATTTTTGAACAAATTTTCAACCATCTATATCTTCTTCTTTCATTTACCTCCAGTGGACCATGTAACATTGACACTTTCTATTGTCTCAACGGAAACTGGAGTGAGCTTCCTGAGCACGGATTTTATATCGTTTGACTGTTCACATCTTAAATCGTAGGTTATTTGGTTTCTATGTATTTTAGTATGCCACCTCTGCTCTTTTATATAAAGATACTTATATTTACTTACTGGGCAAGTCAAAGGTAATTTGTCTCGTACTTTTACTGAATACATATTTTGTTTAAGTATTTGTGATGATTTTATCAATTTGACAATCCTGTGCTAGCTTAAATCAAGGAAATTTCATTGATATTAAAAAGATACATTCAATGTATATGATTTCACTATTCCATCGCACTTGGTAACATACTGTGGGCTGAGCCCCCTCCGCCCTTCCGTCATATACGCAAGTCTCTTACTCTCCTATCTTTACAATGGCTATAAGTCAACATTTTATTGGGGCGTGCTATTCAATTTAATGTGAATTATGAAGTGCAATGTCTAGGGTTAGATTAAATGATTTGAGGTGGCCCGACTTTTGATTTGGCAAAAATTGTTCTACGCTATTGGGTGTTAGGTTCGATTTAGATTGAAGCTTATGTTTAATCTAGAGTTGAAGTTTATAGTTTGTTTAGTGTAGGGTATTGACTGCGTCACAATATTCACCGAGCGTTTGTTGTATAATCTAATTTCAGCTAGATAGGGTATGCATGTAAAGATTCTTTATTCTTAGGACCACAGCCTTTACATAGTACACTTCTTTAAGTTTCGGCTATTTTTTCTACTTGTTTCTTGCAGTTGTTCCTCTTGTGTTACACGTGCCTGGCCATGTGACTGGTGTGTTTATGACAACATGTGTACACATGATAGCAGCTCATGTCAACCAGGAGAAACAGTCGTGATTGGAGAAAATGTAAGCAGATCTGTTAAACTAAAGGAACATTATCTCTCTCGTTGAGCAATACCTTTTAATTATTTCATTAAAAAGATTAAGGGTTAAATTGGTATCTATATTACTCGCCTATCATGTAAAGGTTGTCTCCTCTTGCTATCACCAAATGTTAAAATCAATGTTTTCTTCACTTTGAAATGTCTTCACTTTAAAAAACAAAATAGCGTAAACCAAAGAAATGCGCAAAGAGAGGTCTGGACGTTTTGCAAAATGCAGAGAGATATACCTACTGAAATAATTAGACTCTGAGTAATATGACTTATGCTTGGAAATCATGCCATTCAATAAGTCCTTGCAGTACATACACAATTATTGATAACGTGATAAGCTACAGGTGCGATGTGTTTGATTTATTTTTTCTTTTGTATCTTGTATCTATTTCAAATTTATAGAGCGCCGTGGGTGCCGAAAACAAAGGCCAGAGTTATTGCCCTCAGCTGTTGGCGACATCAGAACGGTTTTTCATACCAGTTAACATTCCTTCTGGTTACTCACTTCTAGCAAATAATCTCCCCACAGAGCAGACAAAGGTATGAATATGATTTCATATGTGCTATGACGGGTTTTGAAACTCAACATACAACTACTACTACTACTACTACTACTACTTCTCCTACTACTACTACTACTACTACTTCTACTACTACTATTATTACTACTACTTCTGCTGCTGCTATTACTACTCCTAATTATAAGGCACATTATCACCCACGACGCTCCATTATTATTAGCTGGTATTAGCACGGCGCCCAATTTCAGCGCTTAAGGATTTTAAACAATGAATAATTACCTGATACTCATGTTATAACTCACCTGGGTTGAGAGCGACAAATGTGGAGTACTGTCTTGCGACAGTTGTTCGATAATTGAATAATCTTTGATAAAAACATGAACATTTTTCAAGTTGTCATTTCGCTAAATTATGAAACGACTTTGTTTTCAAATTCAATATTTCGTCAGGTCCAGCCGGTTGATTGCATTCTTCGCATCGAAGGAGTCAGTATACGAGTACGAAGTTCCTTCTTCAATGAAAGTTACATTCTCTGTAGTGCTGCAGAGGTAAATATGTGTTTCGACCGTTGGTAGAACAATTCTTAATTATCTATGTTTGGAGCTTGGAGACATTAAAGTATTTTGTGATATCCTCCAAAATATACATAGAGATATTTCATTGAAAATGGAAGTGTCAGGAGAGAATATACCGTTACTGTATATAAATGTAAGGTACATAACATGAGTAACAAGATCATCTCCATGGACCTCCAAGTTGACAATGTGTCTGTCTCTCCTACGGTAAGCGCCCGTACCCTTGGAGTCTACTTCGATCAGTCCATGAAAATGGACAGGCACATTTCACAGGTATGTCAGATTGCTTACTTCCAGCTTCGTAACATTGCAGCCATTAGACCATTGGTTACGAGGATGGCAGCAGAAAGCCTAATCCATTCACTCATTTCCTCTATACATGATTTCTGTAACAGTCTTCTAGCTGGCCTAGCTTACTTCTGCAACATTGAACAGACTTCAAGCAGTACAGAATACAGCAGCACGTTTGCTTACCGGGCTGAGGAAGCATGATCACATTTCTCCTGTTCTGGCTGAGCTACATTGGCTTCCTGTCAAGAGCAGAATTGAATTCAAGGTCCTGCTGCTCACATTTAAGGCAATTCATAGTCAGACCCCAGCATATGAGTCATCTTTAATCGAGCGGCGTCATCTTCGCCCTGGACTTCGCTCATCTGGCCTTACTCTCCAGATGCCAATTACTCATCTCAAGGGATATGGAGACCGGGCATTTTCCTCTATTGCTCCTCGCCTATGGAATTCCCTCCCATCATCTATTCGCGAAATTGACAACCTGGACCACTTCAAAGCTTCACTCAAAACTCACATCTTCCTTCAGACATTTAAATGTTAATTGTATTGAAGGAGCTCGTGCCTCAATGTTTTTTAAACAGATATATGACGCCATACAAATGCTGTTCATCCTCATCACATGAACGGAAAATTGGAGACGGATGTTCATTAAAAAGTAACCGACACATATCAGTATTTGCATTTTGATTTCTCTCATCCACGCCACACAAAAAGAAATAAACCTATCCTGTATTTTGAAAACTATTTCATTGACCGGTTCCCCTATACATCATTTTTACCCCCATCTGCTCTAACGAAGACATTCACGTTACACCTGTATATCAATTTAACCCTAACACTATGTTTGTTTGAACCTTTTATTTCAGTACATGTTTAATGAGAACATCCTCGAGAAAAATGTAAGCGTGTCAGTGCAGTGGAATGGGCAATACAACATAGATGATCCGACAGACACATATGGTAAAACATCCGTTTCTTTTTGTAACATGACATTTTCCATCAATTCTAAAATACGCTTCGGCTATACAATTACAAAGTTGTCACCGTAGATCTTCTTTAAAATGGTAAAATTATCACTTCGAAAAAATTCCTAATGCGGGAAAGTATATGTTTTTTTTGTTTTGCTTTGACGATTTTTATTTTGTATTCTGTCAAGCATTCAATTTTATCAAGATATACTGATGTTTAAGAAGAAAGTTCACAATTATTTCGAACAAAGTAATTACCATTTTCAATTGAGACTTCACTTCTAAGTCTTCATTTGCAAATTCAACTGGAAGACACTTTAAACTTAAATAAATATTCTGAATTGTTTTATTATAACTTGGAAATATAATAAAGAAATTAAAAAAAAATGCATTAGACTCAGATGTTGACTACGATTGGTTTGAATTAATAAAATGAAAAACATAAATCATATTTTCACTTCTTTTCTATTGAAGTGACCCTGTACAAGTGTTCGGTTAACAGTGGAAGCTGCATTTGCAAATTCACCTGGAAGCTACTTTAAACTTGAATAAATATTCTGAATTGTTTTATAATAGCTTGGAAATATAATAAAGAAATTAAAACAAAATGCATTAAGGCCCGGTCTCACCGCCAGAACTTTGCTGGAGCGTTCCTTGAACGGTAGGGAGAGGGGACCGAATTTCGACAACGCTCGTCACCGCGCACAAAATGGGAAACAAATCGAAAACACGGGCGTTGCCTTAGCGGTGAACCACTGAAGCCGGCGTTGCTTTAGCGTTGGTTTAACGGTAGCGAGCGGTAGTGAGCGTTGGTCCCGCTCCGACACCTCCACACCAACGTCAAACCAAAGTTCATCACCGCAATGGATCGCTGCTTCAACGCCCGACACCGTTCCAGCAATCCCGTGTCCGCTCGTAAAACGCTTACAACCGCTCCACCGAAGTTTGTGCAACGTTTAATCACCGCCCGGGCAAAGCTGGCGAGGCAGCGGTGGTCCAGCGTTCAAGATTTCTGCGTTGGCCTAGCGGACCAAAGCATCCACGAACTTGCGTCTAGCGGTGCCAAACTTTGACTGGGCGTTGTTGGAGCGGTGTTGAACTTTGTCGGAGCGGAAAATTGCCCGCTCCTCACCGCTCGCAATATTTTGTGCAGCTCAAAACTTTCGGAGCGGTAGGAGGGACCATTAGCGGTGGCCGAGCGTATACGGCGTTGCCTTAACGGGGGCCAACTTCTGTTAAACGGTGGTGAACGGTTACGAGCGGTGATGAATTTTGTTCACCGCTCCAGGAACGCTCCACCAAAGTTCTGGCGGTGAGACCGGGCCTTAAGACTCAGGAATTGACTACTTTGGTTTGAATTATAACAATAAAAAGATAAATCATATTCTGTCTTCTTGTCCATTAAAGTGACCCTGTACAAGTGTTCAGTTAACAGTGGAAGTTGCAGCCGGTGCCTGTCAGAAGGAGCAACCCCATCGCACTTGAACTGTGGTTGGTGTGGTGATGACTGCAATGTCATTCAGAGTGATGTTTGTCAGATCAACCAGTTTCTCAGCCAGAATGACACCCAGCTCTGTTCAGCACCAGTTATCACTGACGTAAGAAAATAATATATCAGTATCCGATTCATAAATACTTACCTGGCAGATTATGAAAGGTCCGGTAAGAGATCATATAATTTTAGTTTTGATAATTCTAATAATATATGAGAAATGTAAGGTGTCAAATTAAATTGAAATCAAGTGGTCAATATGCACGAAATCATTCATTTTGGTGCGTGATCTACGTGTAATAATTTTATCAATCATCTAAAGTTTTACTTCCAAACATCAAAGAGTCATCCATGATTAGGGCCTATGTTAACAATAAACAAATTAATCTTATGAAATAATCTGCATGTGTTTTTAATATTGTCTTTTTTTTTTGGTCTACAGTTTTATCCCATGTCAGGACCTATCAATGCTCAAACGAGACTACAAATCACGGGAACTGACCTAGGAGTAGAATTTAGTGATGTACTGGAAATAGTCATAGGAGACCTCGTGTGTGATTTGACTGACATGGGCTCATTTTATCAGCCAGGACAGAGGTAAAAGCAACAAACAACTTTCATGTGTTCGATGTATTCGTGTTCAGAAACGTCTCACGAATGGCCACTGAATGAGTACTATACGGGATGGTCAGTTTTATTAGTTCCTCCACGAACTTGCCGTTACCACCGAGAGTGCTAAAATGCGAAATATATGTTGGCAATACCGTCTGCATCAAATGTTTCAGTGATTTGATATGCTCATGTACTCTAATTTGGAATCCCCTTATATCAATACAAAATTCTGTTTGTAATTCAACAGATACAATGTGCATGAACGTTCGAGTTATTTCAAATGTCATGATACCATCGCGTGAATATAAGAAAAACGTACATAATAAAACCATTCAATTTTGGCTGCAAAAAAATGTTTATGTCAAATGATCGTTTATCTGATTTTTTTCTGATTGTTAGTGTGAGCTGCATGACTGGGATATCTACTGAACTGATATCAGGACGCATTGTAATCACAGTAAGATCTGGTGAAAGTACGAAGACCGGAGAGAGTACTGCAGAATTCTTTTACAGGGTAAGCGAATAACAAATCACATTGATATTCCAATTTACGAACACATTCCCGTTCTAATTCTTTGAGAACCATTGCCGGTGGACTTTGAAATCCTTTGATTCATGACTTGTCAACAAAACTGTTATAATATCGCCAGTCGTGCCAGTGAAGTAATATGAATGAGCCAATAAAACAATACAAACTTGTAATGTTACCTCTTCTGATATTTCTTTGAAAAAAAAATCAGTTTCGAGCTTTAATTGGTATTTTCCCAGTGAACAGTTTATATGGCTTTTCATAAAAACGTATTGGGAATTTTCTCTACAAGAATAAATAGATATTATTATGTAATATTGAACTCTAACATCGGGCTTTGAGAGGAAACTATTGTTATACAACATGAAAAACGATTCATCCATAACCTACTTGTTATTGAAGTGTAATCCTCTGAAACGATTGATACGATTAAGTAATTTTCTTGCTAGGATCCCATTATATCAGGGTTTAGTCCCACGGAGGGGCAGGTAGCAGGAGGTACACAGATCACAATTACTGGGATGTACCTCAACACAGGAAGGAACATTGAAGCTCGTTTTGGAGAAGCACAATGCACAAATTTGTGAGTATCACTTATATATATATATATATATATATATATATATATATATATTATGTACCTTAATGGTCAATTTTTTCTATAAGTTTTCAGTAGTATTTATTGTGTGTTGATAGATACAATTGTAAGATTGTAGATGAATTGGTAGATGTACCTCGAACTGCATTTTACTGACGGGAGGATATTTTTTTTTATGTAAAAGGATTATGGAATTTAAAAATTTACAATGTAATCACAATCACCAAGTAGAATTCAGAAAGACGCATGCACACACACACACACACACACACACACGCACACAACACATAAATTGTACCCGCGCACACTTTTACTTGCGCACACCTACACTGACCGGCCAGGAGAAGTGAGTCGCATTCATAAACATTACCAATACATATACTTAACACTGAAATATTGAAACACATAAATTAAACTTACCCCCCCCCCCCACCTCTCTTCCAGCATGATATATAGAGCTGTAATATAATGAAATGTGTTCAGAAGACAGTTATAGCATTCTGATTGATAAATAATTAATCATTAATAATTTCGATGAGCTTGTTTCTAATACATTTTCATAGATAGTTCTTATGCATAGATATATATTTTTTTCTTCAGGATTGTTGAAGATACGACAGCAACTTGCATCACGAGCAGCTTACAAATGAATGAACAAGTATCTGTGTTCTTGACCATGACATTCGATGGAGTTGGTAAAACTTTCGAAGACTTCACATTAACCTACTACCCAAACCCAATTATCGATGGCATTGACAGAACTGTGGCTATCATGTCGTAAGGAACAATATCTTTATTCGCGTTTCGAACTGGCGGGAGCCTTTTCAAATACTAAGAAAATGGATCGTCCTTGTAAAGTCAATAGTTTATATTTTAATTGAGCGTGTAATAAGGTGTATTTTTGGGTTGTGTGAAACTCTAGTGGGGACAAATAGACAACAGTGAACGAATGGACTGAAACTAAGTATTCTCAATTGAATCTAAATATCTCTTCACTTTACAATTCAGATATTTTTGTACATCCTTCCCCAGATAGTCTTTTGAGTTTGAGGTCCATTCCTCAAGTGAGATTTTTAAACATAGCTGCGTTTATGCAGTTAAAATGTTCTTTCAATAGTCTGAAACATGTGATATTTCTTCTTTTGATACAGAGGAGGTCTCGATATCAAACTAACAGGACAAAGATTTGATGTCATCCAGGAACCCCGGATAATAGTTTCGTCACTTACAACAAATGCTAGTGACTCTGAGGTATGTATGTATTACTCTGCTCGTTTATGTCTGCTTATTCGCAAACCTAAATGGTCTGCTAGTGTACAAATTGAAAACATATCATGCAATATTCAGACCGTCAACTTCCCAGGAATCGAAAGACCTCGAGAACGACAGTCGTCAAAACCCTTAGACAACTTCTTGAATCGTTTTCAGAGGGTTCACTAAACTAACTATGTCGGTCTCGTAAACTGTCGGTCGTGTGGGATGATGGTCCCGTGGGATTCCGATCAACTGGGATGCCCCTTTTGTCACATGAATTTGGCTTAATCGTACCTCTTGTTGTTGGGACGCAACAATCAAATTTCAATACTTATATTATTTTATGATTCATCTGGTACCGTAGAAATTAATAGCGAAACATTAGATCTTCTTCCAGTACTTGATTTATAATTCGCTATTAATAAACGTTGATTTTTTTAAATTCAAGACATGTTGATTTATTTCCAACAGCTCTGCAATGGAACGGAAACTATTCTCATCTGTCCAACCCCAAGCTTCCCTGACGATGGTATCTCTGCCAGAAGGAGACGAGCTACAAATGGCGTTATGACAGCAAATCTGACCTTTGACTTTGATGGATACATCGTCGATGGCGGCTTTATAGAGTACTACCCAGACCCTATGTACGAAAGCTTCATTGGACCAAACAGAATCTATGAAAGTGGCAACAGCCGGCTTGAGATCGCAGTGAGTTGTTCCCGTTTGATCAAAAACGTTTAATCTAATTATCGTTTCATACTTCTTCACGAATGAAACAGTAGTGTTCTCGAAATGCATGTGGTATTTTTTAAATATTTAAATACACTCCACTATCCAGTGTATTCTCGCACTGTATTTATAACAAAAAATTATGCTGGCTATTGCGTGGTATTTTTGTTGTCATTATTGTTAACCTATCGACTACTGACTCTTATTCCTACAGGCTAAATACAGGAGCCAACGGGTTTCTGTAGTCAATGGATTATATAATTATGCATTATCATATGAGAGACTTGAAATTACTGTTTCCTCGTTATGGCAACATTTTTAATTTCGCTTATTGTGTATCTTGCCAAGTTTATATATTTTTTAAATTCCCATCCGAACCGCCGAGTGAAAAAAGGTGTATTTTTTGCGTTTCCTGTCTTTATTCTTCCGTTCATGGCACATGCATCTCTTGGGGAAAGAGAGTTTGACGATCGAGTATGAAATAGATAAATACCCTTCAATATTCGTTATCTGCCATCACTATTGAGAATTAACATTAGTAGGAGAACTATACTCCCGCCTTAGGCTTACCTAAACTTGTCGGCAATTGAAAGCAATGTACTGCTATTTTCACAATATATCGGGTATGTTGTGAGTGTAATTTGTGTTTTCACTCATTGACAGTGTATGCTAAACTCTATACATACGCTCCTTGCATTAATTATTTTCGTTTCATTTATAGGGAATGAATTTGGACTTAGCAAGCACAGAGGATGATATTCAAGTTTTGTTGGGTCCCGATGGAGTTTGTGATGTTGATGATCTTGAGATTAATGTATTACGATGCCAGCTACCAAATAAGAAGCCTCAACCAGGAAACATCAATGGAACAGTGGAATCTGGACCTACCCAAGATCTACCAGCTGTAACGGTATGTCTTTTTACTTATCTGGCTAATTTCCTATCATCGTTTTACTACCACTGATGTCTAACTTATTTATTTTCATACCTTTGGGGATGAATTTGTAAAAGATTCATTTTAAAGTCTAATCTGAATGTATGTATTTGTATTATATTCGTATTTTAAAGAGACCTTTGGAATTTTCATTTTTAAAATGATTTTAAAATCGTAAACGATGACTCTTACATCGAATGAATCAAAGAATATCAATCAAATGTCACTGTCACATGAATGCACATGATGATCAGAAGATGATAGAAACTAATCGATCATTCAAATCAATTACAGGTTATCCATGGAAACTTGGTATTTTACCCTGGATACGTTAAGTACTCTACGACGTCCATCAACATTGGTGTCATTGTCGGTGCTGTGATTGCGACCGCTTTGCTCATCTTCATCCTCGTCATCATCGGCGCCGTCATCTTTAGACGAAGTCATCAACGATTAAACAAGCAGGTCCAAGTGTTTGAAATGCTGGAGAAGAAGATTCAAGATAGAGTGGAAACTGGTAAAGTTGTAATATTTTATTACTTGTGAGAAATGCTACCCTTTTTACTGTAACGGGATATTTCTATACCCAAGGATAACATTTAGTCGTAATCAATGATTCTATTATAACAATAATACATATTTGGTTCTTTTCAATATAGTAACTACTGTCATGTTTCCCTAAAAAAATTGGATGACGCAATCCAATCTTTGCAAATAATTGTTTAAGTGGGTCTTGCATTTCCCACCAACATGTCTCTAAACTAGAGGAAATTGTTAGGAACATGTCTGCAAGAGGACCATTTGTGGACTATCAATCCAAGAAGTAGCGTAAGAATAAGAAGTAACTTTCCTCTCATTGTTCTACGTGTTGATTCATGTGGTTGGGATTAGGTAAGTGATTTCGAGCGACAAGTTGCTATCAATTTATTGAAGATCAATGTATGTTAAAATGGGCAAATTTATCCCAAAATCTGTAGTATCTGGATATTATTCATCGATTATTTTACCATTGTTTAATATGTTTGTTGCAGCTTTTCATGAACTTCAGGCTGACATGTCTGAAGTAGAGGAACAAATCAGCCATCTTGGTGTACCCTTTGTGAATGCACTAGATTACTCCAAGAACATGCTCTTTGCAGGATTGGCCGTTTTACCACCAACCACAGACCCTGAGGTATATACTTATTCATTTTATTGTGGCTGATTGTCTTGCCAAATGACGTTAGAGTCGGGTTGAGATTCAGCAGAGCACACAGCCATCTACTACAAGTTGTTTGGAATTGCCTGAATTCCAATCGATTTAACTATTGCTTGGAAATTCATTTACGATGAGATATAAACCACATGTCTATGGATTTCAGTCTGATTTAGATAAACCAATACTATCAACATTGAAGAAAGGGGAAAAGATGATTGGAAAGGATGGATTTGCGAATGGTCTGTAATCAGAACCTCTTTCGACTCCTCAATCTTCACAGTCTAACCAAACGTTTTGAATGAATAACTTAAGCTTTGTTATTTTCTTGATTATATTTACAATGTTTTTTCTGCAGTACATGAACTCTGACCTGGAGACTGCAATGATCATGTTCTCTAGACAACTCGGCAATCTTGACTTCTTGACTAATTTCATCAAGCAACTTGAAGAACAAAGAAAACCCAAGAGACGGGATAGGTTTGTAACAATTTAGTGCTCTTTAGATTGCCCAAATCATTATGTTATTGAAGTTATGAAATGGAGAAAAGTGTCTCTATCTGTAAATGATTTTTGTTTCATCCTCCCACCCTTAGGCATTATCAATATTTAGCATCCACCTCTCCCCTGATGATGGCCCCTTCTCTTCTGCCCGTCTCTGTCTGTTTGTCTTCTGTGTTTCTCCCTGTTTCTTTCTTTCACTCCCCCTCTCTCTCTTCTTGTACATTTATCTTCTCTGATATTTTCGTTTCCTCCATCATTCTCTCTCTCTCTCTCTTTATCTTAACTGTTGATCACAACTTTTTTCGTTAACAATTGTGCATGTCTGCAATGTGCTAGAGATGGATGTTAATATTAAACAAATTATTAAATAAGATTAAGCTTTAAGACCAGTATCAAGTGTGCAGAAAAAACGACTTTCCGACCTGATGGATTTCTCCTTTGGGTTTATGACAGAGTCAACATCGCCTCATTGATTACCGCCCTCTTGGTGACTGAAGGAAAGTTTGGATATTTCACTGAGTGAGTACATTATATCACATCCACATCTTATTATAGCTCTAGCAGATACAAAGATGTGGTTGGTCCACAGCTCGTCACGTCATATCTACTGCGAGGATCGTAATTTAGGATATTTCACTCCCGGTCATTTTTCCGATCAAATTTGCCGATGGTTATATTGACCATAATTGTGATCAAATGGGTACAAACTTATAACCCTTTGGTGAAAATATAACTCCATTTTTGGCGGTCGAAAGACAATACCCTACCAGGCAATATCTTTATATTTGTAACATGATCTACTGTGCCTATACACTCCACTCCGCTAATCCCAACATAATACATGCTGTAGGCATCACTTTGGCGCAATCCGATTTTTGCACTCTCGCAAACAATGCCTCATGTTCATCCAAGCGTGTACACAAACCACACAAAAATGATACCAAATGATTTGGGATGAAACACTCTTTCAAAATTTACTGTTCATAGATGATTTTAAAAATAATTAGCAATTTTCTAGGTGTAAATTTTGTTTGACTCACGCGGTAGTAGTCTTTTATAAATTGTGTGCATGTTGAAAGTTATTTTCAAGCTTACTTTCCATAGAATCAAGAGAATAAAAATGTCATCATTATTACGATTCCAATTGCTACCGAATAATATATAAATTTCAATATACATGTAGAAAAATATGAAAAATAGAGTTATAGATGGAAATATCCTCAAAAAGGCATTTAGCTGAAAAGGGTTTTGAGCACATAACCAAATTATAAACTTGTGCAAATTTGATCGACTCTACTTTGCCAACTAATGGTCGCCAGAAAATGTATTTAATTTTCGAATCATGAACACAAGTTGATGGCAAGATGAATTATAGAAGAGTGTAGCTGTTGTAGACGACATTACAAAGAGAGTCATGAACATCACAAACATTATAATTTAAATGACACCTGGCCTTTAATTGCGATAGTTAAGTAAATAACGATAATTTCAGTAGAACGTTTGGATTATTCATTCGTATTTTCTTATTTCATTACCGTGTATTATCTTTCATCTAATGACGAAATAAATGTGTGATATTTGTATTGGTCTTTTTTTGGCAGAACTCTGTTCAAGCTCTTGGAAGAAAGTATCGAGGAGGGAGCAGAGAGCGGTAGAGCAAGATCACTCTTCAGAAGGTTCGACACAATAAGAAGTTTTTCAATAGTCCTATTTCAAATTAAAGATTATCACGATCGCAAAAAACTGTATAAAATAAATTAAAATTAAAATTAATGCAATATCATTAGCATTGCCCTTGAGTGGATTTTTCTAAACTCATTGCAATCGTGTTGTCTAAAAAAGTAAATAAATGTGTAGGTTAACAAGAGTATATACTGTGTAGGTTGCTTGAATTGAAGAAACTATTTTGATATCTTATTGAATGTCATTTAAATATTTTTGTCTTTTACATAATAACCATGACTCACTATTTTTATAACCTCGCAAAAAGTAGCATTTACGGATATTTGTTAGATATAAAAACACTCCTTTCTTCGGAGGCAAGAGCACGTTTCTTTAGTATATACAGTCTTTAATGTCTTAGTTTGTAGGACTTTTGTCTGAACCTTTTTCTTTTTTATCTACTGTGATGTAAGTAAAATTAATAAAAAATCACTTTAAATCACGATTTAGCATCCGTGTTGAATATTACTTTAATTTTATTTGTTCAGGACTGAGACCATCGTTGAAAAGCTCCTCTCCAACTGGATCTCTCTCTGCATGTATCAATACCTGAAGGTAATTCAAGTTTTACAAAAGTTCATTAGCATCGATTATAATAATACGCTCATACGTATAGGAAAGTAATACCAAACCCGCTGTGACCATGTTGATGGTGTTATACTTTAGACATGGGATCAAACTAAAGAACAAAATACTTTTAAAGTGAAATGGTTCATCCTCATAATACATTTTACATAAATGCCAAAATCTAGTCTAAACAGAATGTTATAAATTCTTGTAGTCATGTCATTTGTATATCACAAATTATCAATGGTCTCAAATCTAACTGAAGAATGCGGGTCAAATCAAATTAATTCAGATTAAAGGATATCGTGCATAACGTTTTCGAAACATCTATTACTAATTGTACATTTTGCAACAATATTTCTCACATTTAACGAACATCAGGTATAATAGTTACTTGTGTCATATCATACTTCAAAAGAAAGCAGAACGAAAATTTGCTTTGGCTTCCAATGTTACCCATATATTTTTATGGATCTAATCGTGTTCTCCGCGTTATATATTTGAATACAAAAACACAGAGGCAAGTGGCTGAATCACTGTACCTGCTGTACCAATCCATCAAGATTCAGGTTGAGAAAGGACCTATTGATATCACCACTGGACAGTCCGTCTTCTCTCTGAACTTTGAATGTCTCTTGGAAGAAGAGGTGGAGTTCAACGAATTGGTAATTCAGCTTTTTATTTGTATCTGAGTGAAATATAAGTAGAGAACTTTAATTTACTTGTAATTGCATTGAACTTGTGACTTATAGTTTGAGGTCCATGATGTATCATGATGACTATGATTTCCAAACAAGTCAATTTAAAAGGTTAAGGTATTGTAACAAGCATATATGGATGGATTGCGTTAACTGTGGTAAATTTAATTGGCGAGAGAGAGAGAGAGAGAGTTAGATGATCGATCGCTTAGAAATGGCCATTGGTTGTTGTTGATGAAAATGATGGTGATGTGAAAACTATAAAGCTTGCGAAATCAACGTGGAAAGATACAAAATTACAGTACAATCAGTACGTTTTTTTAAACGATAATGTGAATGCAGGACCTGTAACAGACACAATAAATGGTTATATCATGTCGTTTATACTTCAAAGGCGTACGGGAGAGACTTACTGATAATTGATGAAATGGCTCATACTCATCGATCATTTTGGAATAATTTCACAGACCTTGTCAGTAGTGGGCAGGGACAAGCAGCATAAGTACTACGTCAAAGTTCTAGATGTTGATTGCATGACTCAAGTCAAGCAGAAGATACTGGACGCTGCTTACAGGAACAGCCACATTGTACAACAGAACAGAGCTCATGAGATGGATCTTCGTGAGTATACCGATGATCGCTAATTTTTCAAGTTTTAAAGGGTGAGAACCTTTGGCTGAAATTCTTCCGAAGACACAGTCCGCATTAGCACATAGGATAAAATATGACAGCATTGCATAGATAGTATCGCCTGACAGGCGTCCCTGTTATACATGTATTTACACGCTAGTCTCTCGCGTTTTGTTCATTTAGCTCCCGTTTATACTGTCAGATTGTGGCTTTCTGTTTATTATTGCTAAAATTATGCTTCCTTAAATGCAAGAGAAAGAAATTTAATATGTTTGCATCATGAGGAAAGTAGTCACATTTCTAAAGCGCATAATATTACGTTTCTAAGCGCTTCACGTGTAGTTATTAGTACCTCAGTCACTGGATTCAATTGCTGATCTGCATATGATAGTGCTCACGCTCTGCTCCATGGGGAGTATTTCAGCCGACCACATTTACGTTCGTATCTTACCGTGTGCTTTTTTAATACATCGATGGAGAATTTCAAATTAAGTTTAATGTCTTGACAAAGCACATTAGTGCCGCGACAAGATTCGAACCGCAAACCATGTGATCCACAGACCACGACACCTCTAAAGTTTGTCTCTTTTTAGCTCCTATTCATACATTTATGTAATCACCAGCTGTAAACCTGACACCAACATATTTTTTATTTTTGTTTAATAGTGTGGTACCATCCCGGTGGGGAGGAGAGAATCCTGAAAGATCGAGACGAATTGAACAAAACCGTTGGGAACACCAAGGGTTTATTCATCAATACAGTCAAGACTTACGGGGTAAAGAAATACTACAACTTATATAACTCTATGTTACAGTACACATCTGGGTTCCAAGCCGGAGAAAACAATTACAAATTTGCCATCGACTGTTTCACATCTGCAATGTCTGCCGACCTTTTTGTGACGAGGGTTTGGGTAACAATTTCATACTCCCTCTAGTGGTGAACCTGTTCATATGGTAGATAGAAGATAAATATATCTCCGAATGATATTGTTTACATACGATTTCCTTTCTTTTTAGCATGATGATGATTGATTATGCTCCAAATTATTTTGTGTTTCGGATTAAGAATTACTCATTGTTCCTGTCATAACTAGTATATACAGAAATTTGGTTCCAATTGATATCAGGATGCCATTTGCAGGTCTTTAAAATGATCTACACAAATGAATAATCACTGAGTCTCAAAAAGACTAAATTCGAAAACAGAAGATGTTTGTTTATATTCGACAGTGGTCTGCCGAAGCTTATACGACTTCATAAGTTTATTATTATTGTGCAGGTATCCGATGGGTGTCAAGTAGCTCTGATTGTCAAGGCATCAATGAATGAGACAGGGACGTATCAACCTGTTACCCCAGGGGTACAGCTCTTCCAACAATGTAGGTTACTGGTATAAAGAGAGAGGCACATCAGTGGCGTATCCAGTAAAGGATACAGCTGTCATAACCTGCCCCACTCCGGTTGAATGTTCAGATAAAGGCAACACGCCCCCAAAGAAAAAAAAAAGAATATATTTTCCTCAGTGTTTGTGGCACACGCATATGGTCATGACACCTTCATATATAATTCGCCCATTATTTCACCCCTTATCCGGGGTTGGGTAAGAATGTGCACCCACTGTTAAGCAATTTCTAGATACGCCCCTGCATACTTCAGTATTTTAAATAATTAATATTAATCTAGCATCAGAAAAACTAGTAAGAGCTCTTAGGAGCGTATTCATCTACTCTACTCCCCTCCGTCATGTCCATAAGATACAAGTCACAAAAAGGAGCACTTTTCTATTCGTTACTTCTCGCAATGCCCCTAACATCCTCCACCCCTTGTAATTAAATCACAAGTTTGAAATCGTGCATTTACTAACGAAACATTGTACGTAATTTACATGTGCATTTAGAAGGTTTGAAAGCTTTGGGTTTTTCCCGGCGGGTCGATTCCTAGAGCAGTGTTGTAATGTTTTCAAAGCACAGTGAATAGATTTATTTCTCACTATGGCATGTGCATTTGAACAAGGTACATACATTTCACAAAACATTATTTTATGATACTATAGGCCTCTTTCATAATACACTATTTTATGAAACATAACTTCAAATGATACAAAATACAACATTTTCATGACGCATTATTTCATAATGAATTACTTTAGACAATAAATTATTTCATACGCTATTTCCTCTAGACCAAGAACATGCTGGTCCGGATGATGTCCGTGATAGAGACTACATTCGAATCCGGACTATGGAAAGTGGCGGATCCCGGATCATGCACTTGGTAAGAATAATTATTTTGCTAGCTGTCATCAACAAGACATTGGCAGTAGGCTGACGAATGTTAAGATATTAATACAGGAGATAACTGTAAGGCGGACAATAGGATAGAACAAGGGTACATGACAGAACGCGATAGAGGTGCATAGCCGCCAACACGTTCCGAAGGGACGGCACTAGATGATGATGAACAGAAGGGTTAGGCAATTGCCTGAAGAATCGCGAACAAGTAAACTAATGTTTTGTGTGTATATTTAAGGTGTGCCACATTGGGGTTGTATAAAATATAGGGGTGCTGCTTTTGTTCATCCCGACCCTCCTCATAAAACCCGTATAAAACTCGCCAATGATTTTAATGGGAGACATTTCTTTAAAGAATATAGTATGTACACATACCGTTAGGTATCGAGAGCACAATTCTTTAAAGAGTGAAAAGTCTACATACTTCAATTTTGCGTATGTGGATGAACACGAATAGACAATTAGGCCCACTTTTCTTTCTTCTTTTAGTTCTTAGTTCACGAGAGATTGTGCACTCTAGTTCAAATACAGTAACAGCTAACAAAAATACTATTCCTCCCATTCGTTCAAAAAAAGGTTGATTTTAACTTTGATATCGTTCAGTCGAATGTATAGAACTCATAGAATTGAAAGGTGTCTTTGATTTTGATAGCCTTTACACTATAGTTATTTTGTAATCATTCTAATATATTTATGAGAATTTAATAAATAATATTCACTATTTCGAAAATTTGCTTGATCTTTTTACCGTTTAGGTTGCCGAGAACCAAATGCCCACAGAGAGCAGTACATCCCTGACCAAGCTGGATCGTGAATTCTTAGCACCGCGTTTGCTGGTTACTAAAGTAGGAAAACTTAATGCTTTGTCACAAGATTTATATTTTTAAGCTGTATTTATGCATGTGTGTTTACGCGAGCCACAAAAAAGCAAGCGATGACTTGCCTTAAACCTCAAACTCAACTCGAAACCGTGAACACATTTTTAAATATCATACCGATGACAAAGACATAACGTGATCATGATTATTACAAAATATATATTATTATCATTTTTCTTACCAGAAAACGATTCAGACTCGCCTTGATGAGTTCCTTGCCTGTATCTTCAAGAAGCCCGCCGAGACACCACTCACCATCAAATATCTTTTTGACTTCTTTGATAAGATGGCCAATAAGTACTGCGATGAGAAACCCGAGGAGATTGCTGAAGCATGGAAGAGTAACAGGTATTTGAATTAGCTGGCGTTTCCACCATTTAGGGTGGAGCCAGCGGGGATCGCTCCCGCCTCCTGCTCTCCCAATTTTTAATGCGATATAAGACTACGTGGCAAATTTTGATGCTATTGTATATTATAGGGAAAACCTCTACCCCCGACCCTTCCAGTAAAAACTGGTCCAGTCTAGCTTAGAGGGGCGTCAGAAATAGCCTGCTGATCAGAGTATCAGTATAAATATTCGGATTATCAAGGTGATTGTAGCGTCACCTTATTTACATGTACACTGTTGGTCATAATGGTGGAATAATTATTTTACCCCAATTAATGGAATGATTTTGACAATGATTTATTCCAAGAAGATCTAGATAATAGTATCATTCTCAGATTTTATTAAATAATAATTTGTGAGTGTGTGTTTTACGTGACTGCTAGAGCATGCGTATACTACTGTGCTAATCAACTAGGGGGCCACCTTTATGACCAACAGTGTACATTGTCCATTTATTTCTTGATAGTCTTTACGATCGATTATTTTGTATTGCATCATTCCTTCCCATTCTCAGTCTACCACTACACTACTGGATGACTACATTGACGCATCCCTCCTACGTCTTTGACATGCGTCAGTCACGGTCTGCTGACCAGAGCGTTTCGGTCTTGGCTAACATGCTGGACAATGCATGCAAGAAAATCCGCTCAGAGAATACCCAGGTCAGTTTAGAAATAGACAAGCTGAAGTAGTCACTGTTCATGTGTATTGCATCATAATTCACCAGACAAAGTCAAGTTCGTTGTCCTACCCAAAGTAGTCTGTTGGCATATTTGTCATCAAATTTACATTTTCCAAACACGTCGACTGCCCGCAAGAAGGGAGACAGCTTTGTATTTGTTAATGGCAGTCACGGCCTCCTTGCGTGTAGACGACCTCTCCTCAGGTCAATAACTTCTTTTGTTTAAAGTGATTAGTCATAACAAAACATTTTTTAATATTTTTCCTAAATGATTGATAATCAACTAAAACGTACATATTTCAAAACCATAGTGAACAAAGTAGTACATAAATTGTCAGCATACAGCGCATATCATTCAAATGTTGTTTCCCTTATGTCTAAGTGTTACATGGACTATACAAAATACCATTTATATATATTTTTTTAAGTCACAGGATATTCAAATATAACAAAACATCAAATCGGGCCAAATTGTCTAAAGTACAGCAACAACAAACAACAACAAAACAAAGAAGAAAAATAAATAAGACATACAGCCAGTGATAGCTTGTAAGTTTCCGATAACATGTTTGTTATTCCGTATGTATAACATTGGCAATATTAATGTTAGTCAATGTATAGTTTCGTCTTTAATTTGATCTGGAGACTTTCTATACTGGTATATTGCTTACTATCAAGGGTTAGGTTTGCATAATACGCTAGCCTCATATTAAGTTTCAATTGGTAATGACGATTTTTAACAGCAAACAAAGCAGAAATCACAGTGCAACTATACTTTATGCACCTATCTGTTTGTAAAAAGTTTACCATTCGTCGACAAATTAATTTAATCTTTGGACCCTCTTTCAGGAGTCTGCCCTCAATCGGGTCCTGTTCTACAGGGATCTTCCAGGCCACATCAGAACCATCGGTGAATACTATGAGAACATCAAAGGGTTGCCGCCACCAACGACCGAAGAACTCCAGGAGGATTTCAACAGAATTACACAGGTGATGATTAACTGTTGCTCTTCTTTAACTTTGTCCTATTTTGCTCGTAGCCATATTTCTTCAACAAACGACACATCCAAACAGATATTTGTCTATAGCAGTCTCCTTGTCTATTGTTCAGAACGCTTCATTAGATATATAGAATATATACTGATAAATTAAAGGTAGCTCAACCATCGGGCAATGAAAGTTTAACCAATTAAAATATTTGTTAATACGCCGTAGAACTACAATGTATATTATTTTGTTATCATTGTAATGATGAATGTATTCCTTATGACTTAAGAATTGTTGGCTTGACGTAGAAACATGGATAATTTCCTTGCATGACAGCATGATACAGACTATATTAGAACTAAATAGCATTCCTATATTTGTGTGTTTGTTTTTTCTTTAGGACTTTTCTGGTCTGTTCAGTCGAGTGGCGACACTCAGCAAGCTGTATGACTTCACATCTCATGACACAGGTCCTCTGGTTAGTAGGCCGATAATTACTTAATGAATGTTTAGCAAAAGTCAGGAATTCTGTTTAGGTGTTTAGTATAATAATATTGGATATTTATAATGCTCACATATCCACCATGCATGGTACTCAAGGCGCTCAAACTATTACTCCGGCTCTGCTAGGCTACCGATTTCGGCGCTCACAGCATTAAAGGAATTCCTTCCTACCGGTACCCATGTAACACCTGGGTGGAGAGTGGTAAATGTAGATTAATATCTACATTCCTTAAATGTTCAGCTTGAACTTACCCTCTCCCTTCTCTCTCGTTTTTATTTCTAAATCTTTTAGGATGCTACCATTGTTATTTTGTCATATTGCTTTTGTATTTTGATGCTTGTATTTTCTATCATTTTCCCCTTATCTACAGTTGGATTCGATCACAGAGCTGATGCCAAACTAAAACCTAAGTCATCATCGCACTTTCCAAGCTCTCCTCGTGGTTCATGGTACTACATCGTGATAATGACTTCAAAATGCTTGTATTCACCGAGATGAAATGGCTAAAAGGCGGCAGCATGGTGTATAGTAAAAAATTAAATTGATACTCAGATTTTTTGCTCTTTAGTTTTAGAAATGCAAAGTACTTTAAGTTTACTAAGGTGATGTGGAAATAAATGTTTAATTACACTAAGTAATCGTTGTGTATTCTAACTTCAGTACAACAGTTACCATTTCAATTCAAGTCGTATTCTTTTCTCGCAGTTTGCTATTGTTTAAAAATTGTAATATCTTCTATGTTTATATATACATATTGTAGTCTATAGTTTTGGTAAGCCTACTAAACAAATTCGTCAGATTTCCTTTGGTTATGTTGATTATTAGAAGAAAAAAAAATTAAGCTTTTTCGATATTTTCTCTTTCTCCTTTCCTTTAGTGTTAGATAAGGGTAACAATTTGGTAAAAATTCGTTTAGATCACCTAGCCTTTATCGAAATTACATTTTTTTTTCTCGCACTGTCAATAAAATTTGAATCAAATATTTACACATGTATCATAAGTGAACGACTTTCTGGAATAGACCACATTGTACAAAAGACTCCAAATGTCCTCAGATGTTTTACACATAAGGTAGACCTAGTCCACACATTGTGCATTATATAATAATCATCATTCTAGAAAACCTCTTGTTTGCCCTCTTGAGAAGAATAATTCAAGCTGGGTTCCATTGGATTTCCTGTCTGTGCACAAATAAACAATGATTATTTTTATCGGCACATATCCAGTATTCGTCTTGGTTGGTTTACAATTTGTGTATAAATAACGTTTATCTGCCCAAGCGCACCTTATAGCTACGAACTGGCTTATTGATATTTTTCTATAAAAAAAGGGCTGAGAGACTAAACATTTATTATGTTTTTATCACAATAGCGGATTGATACCCTTCCGTTTAATACAAATCACTGGATGTTCATGATTCTAATGCATTATCTTATCAGTATAAATTCTAAATATAAAAGCGTATGCGAATATTTTTGGAATGGTTGTTTTGGTCTTAAATTTGCGGGAAAAAACTTTACATAGGGAAATGCAAAGTTACAGATGCTTTGTCCCAAAAAGAATTTATTTTAAATAAATTTAAGAGGTTGAGTTCTGGGAAGAGGTGAACGATAAGTTGTGAGCATTTTCATTGTTATTATGCAAGTTTTGAAGAACTTCAGATAAAAAAATGTGCCCTAAAAAGCATGGCTCTTCAAATGCCTTCATATTCTAAATATGACATGTAACAGCTTAAAAATGAGGACCTCGTTTTTAGGCCATATGTTTGTGTAGTCTCATATAAATCTCTCTGTGTACAGTGCTTATATACCAACAGAAATTATAAACCGAAAAGTTGATATTCTGGTATGGTATGCCAATATTAGGTAGATCATAACTAGGAAATATATATTTCTACAGTAAGCTCTCCCATGAAGCACCAAAACCATGTAATCCATTTAAAAAAAAAAAATACTTCTCTGTATTGACTGAATTATACTTGCGAATAAAAATGCATGCTGCAACGGTAGAGCATTTTGTGTATACAAATTGGCTCTACATATCAGAGAATCGATAAAGATATTTTAGTGAGCAGACATGGAACCGACAAATGTTTTGAGGTGTCGTTTGTAGTTAGTGGTGCATGCATTGCAAAATAAGTTTTCATTAATAAGTTATGATGATGTAATTATTATTTTCTTTACGATCAGTCTTTTAATATCTTTACGAACAGGTTTTCTGTACATATCAAACGTCAGGAAAAAAGTAACTATTGTATTTTCAGATTAATTGTACCTTAGATCAAAAGCATGTATTCAGGAAAAACTGTTAATTTACTGGGAACACAGGATTAATCACAATATGAAAATAATCTAGAAAAGTTAAGAAAGTGCGTGTCTTGTTTTCTTGATCACGTTTTAGAATGCTAAGGAGTTAGACTAAATAACAATCATGAATATTTCCTTTGAAATTTCGCATTTCCCTCCTGTTTCTTTCTCTTGCTTTCCGTCTCCTTTCTCCTTCCCTCTATTTCTCTGATTTCTATATCTCTCTCTCCCTCTCTGTCTCTGTATGCATCTGTCTGCCTGTCTCTCTCTTTCTGTATTACTTCTTCTATCTTCTAAGGAAAATTTGGTGTATTCTATTTAAATGAAAAGCTCTTCTGTTTATTGAAATTGGGTGATAATGAATAATAATAAAGTATCGATTATAACCAGGGATTCTGTGTTCCATTAATTTGTTAGTTGTTAATTTTTTTGTTTGAACTGAATTAGTAAGCACCAATCTTGATGGGTAGCTGAATGAAACATGTGCGATTATAACGCAGTTTGAATGACTAAAGAATAAAAACAAAAATAATAATAATAAATGAGATTATAATTTGAACCATTTACTTTGTATTTAATAGACATATATACAGGGGCGGCGATCCCGGGGGGGGGGGGGGGTAGTCTAGTTCTGGACCCTATATTGATTTTTGTTATTCGTCGACTATAAGCGTGAAGCCGAGTGATGGCGAGACTCTTAGTGATGGCGCGATCCCCTCGATCGCGCCATCACTAAGAGTCTCGCCATCACTCGGCTTAACGCTTATAGTTGGCGAATAACAAAAATCAATATAAGGTCCAAAACTAGACTACGGGGGGGGGGGGGGGGCACGTCCCTCTCAATTTTGTTTAGGGGGATCCTCCCCGGGAAAAATTTGAACAAGTGCACACACAAAAATGTATAGCAAATATTGACTAAAGACTGCACCACGCTTTTAGGCTGTGGAGTGCCCTGGAGTGGAGCGTTTAGACAAATAAAAAAACTCTTCTCGCTCGGGAGCTACGCTCCCTCGCATTATATCCTTCAAGGTGTACAAGTAAATATTGTAGAACAGTGAGGTGTGAAAACAGTATATTGCTTGTTTTTATACTATAGTTCTGCTCAGGATAGTAATTTTTCAATACAACAATACTCCAAAAATAAAATAAAATCCAAACTTGGTTTATTTCTAATTCGATACCAGTGATTTACAAATGTTGCTGAAATGGCATGGTTTTTCCCCGAGCTTCCGGGGGATCTGCCTCCTGTATCCCCACCAAGGGCCCCAAGGCGGGCCCCTGGATGCTCGTCTGCCCGTAATTAAATGCATAAAAACCCCTTAGATTATGGGGGCGACACCCCCTTTACCCAACTCCAATTAGTGACCTGCATGCCAGTGTCACAAATAAGGTATCAAATTATGCTCATCCTACCGTAATTAATTGCCTAAAACCCATGAGCTTCCGGGAACACCGTCCCCTGGACCCCACCAGGGACCTTAAGGCGGCCTCTGGATGCTCATCTGACCGTAATTAAATGCCGTTAAACCCCTGAGCTTCATGAGGCTTCGCCCCTGGACCCCACGCAAATTTACGCTCCACTTGCTTCGCTCGCTTTGTTCTATCTGATCGTAAATATTTTACCCAACCCCACTTTAAGAAAACGTTCCGCGGGGCCTGCATGTAACATGTCATAGAAGGGGTGATGCAGATTTGTTTCTGCCCCCCCCACTTTTTCTCATTACGCTACTGCTCCCTCGTCCCTCGCCCTCCCATCCCCCCCCCAGTCATGAAAAGAAATCGCCGCCCCTGTTACATGTACCATGTAAACATATAAAATATATATGAGAAAGAAAAAATAACATAGTAGCAGGATACAAGATATCTTTGTCTTTTTCGACTGGATATGTATTCTGACAAATAAAGAGCTTCACTTTGCTAAGCAATAAATAATATGTTTAGCATCTATACTAAAACTACGTTATTCAATCCAATACTGAAGTAAGATAATTATGCAATAGACGGCACTACTAATAATAAATACATCAATATTATTGTACGAGCAAGACCATTTTATTTTTTTCGGTTCACTTCAAATAGATTGATCAATATAGGTTAGTTTAGAATACGTATATGGGAATCAGGCGCGGATCCAAGATTTCTTAGAGGGGGGGGGGGGGGGGGGCCAATTATTTTTTTTCTTTTTTTGCTCCCGCAAATTTGAAAATCGCGCCGGCCGAAATTTCGCTCAGTGGGGGGGGGGGGGGGGGGGGGGGAGGGTAGTGAGCACTAATTTTTGTTGGGGCCGGGGGCACATGCCCCCTTTGCCCCCCTAGATCCGCCACTGGGAATATGTAAAGGGAAGGCATGAAGGTCACATGACTGCTAAACAGTGTTCCAGTACATAATACATAAGATTGTATATCGCAAAAAATCTAAAATTATAATAATGATAATAGTAATAAATTATGACGATAATACTAATAATTATAATAATAATACTAAAATCAATAATAATAATATATATATGAATAAATACGTTGTAGGACATTATATGACTGGTAGGCGAAAGTATTGAGAACATCCTTACTATAAATATATCCGGGTATAAATAAATGCCTTAAGATAAATGTACTTATATTATGGAACTCTCGTTTACGATATTTCATTCTTTTCTTTAGATACGTGACCTAAAACCGTTGGAAAGGTTATAGGGTATTTTATGTTGATGATATGCGATGGTTTCAAGGGCTGTTATCAATTATTTTACATGTATCTATTGTTAATATACAAAATCTTTAACTCATCATTAAACCGAGGTTGTTTTTTGTCATAACACAATATTAATGCATACCTACAGTACGCATTCCTGTCACATTGGGATTTGCGAAATATAACAATAACATAATGGTTAGTTTGATCGCAAAGGCTTTAAAGCCCTACTGCACTACTTATAGCTACTTGCGCCCTCTTTATAGCAAATAATGCCTAATCGGTGCCGTTGGTCCCCCATGATCCCCTTTTTCTTATGTTAATTGAGAGCTGATTTGATGAGATAGCCACCTGTCAGTGACCTTGCAGGGAGGTATAATACCCCTGGCCAAACTAGTACATACGGGCTGTAACAAAAATGAACGCTAGGTAATTTCAATGGCCTTGTCCACCAACTATTGAAATCCGAGAACATTACAAGTTGTGACGTAATGCTGTTATGAATTACATGGGATATTTAATAATGAATTTACATTGTTTAATTACGTTCTTTTGTAATCCTAGGGTAATATGACTTTATGATAGAAAACGAGAGAGGAAAAAGGGTCTAGACCATCAAAGTAATATTCAGTTAATATGGCATGTTTGAAGACAAACAAAAAGCGTTCATGAACATCTTTATAAGCTTAAGAAACAGATTGCTTTCATCCCTTTGTATCCCTCACAGGCCAAGCGACATTCATTTTTATAATTTGTAGTTGAAGCAAAACTTCTACGTTCCTTCATGTAATTGGAATAAAGCGAGAGTGTAATTGAAAAAAATGAACGAAAAGAACACCCAAGTCTATAATAACGAACTTGGGTTCATCAAGGAAATATCGTTTAACATTTTTGTATGTTTATGAGGCATAATTTTTTTCATCGTCATTTATCAAATGACGTATATAAATGTATTCAATAAACATTCTGTAAAAATGGAACATTTTTTCATTAACACTTTTCGCAAAGTGATATTTTTTTCTTCTTCAATTAATGTCTATATAAAACTGTTTTGCTGATGGCTCTAGGGCCTATCATGTTCTCAATATATTCCAAAATACAGTAGATATCTCACTTTTGCATGAAACGAATAGGAGATATGTGCGTGTGCGTGCGAGAGAGAAACATGAGCAAGAGAGAAACAGAGGGAAAGAGATGTTTTTTCTTCTTCTTACTAGCTAAAAAGGTTTAGATCATGTTGATCAACCGTGATCCTCTTTTAGGTTCTGAATTTAATACAACACACTGTACCGAGTTCAATTTTTCTTAAATCCAGGGGCGGATCTAGCTTTTTTGCTAAGCGGGGGGGGGGGGGGGGGGGCGGATCCAGCCTGAAATTTGAAAATCATTTTGCCCCCGACATGAATAAAGGTCCGCCCAAGGGGGGGGGGGGGTTAAACCCCCTAACCGCCCCCGGAGATCCGCCTCTGCAATCAAATAGAAGATGGTGTGCTTGTGTGTATTTATGTGTGTGTGATAGAGAGAGAAAGACGATAGAGCAAGGGAGAGAGATAGAAAGACATAGAAAAAAGAGAAAGATAGAGAAAGAGCGAAATTATATTTTTTTCTTCTTCAATTAATGTCTATATAAAACTGTTTTGCTGATGGCTCTAGGGCCTATCATGTTCTCAATATATTCCAAAATACAGTAGATATCTCACTTTTGCATGAAACGAATAGGAGATATGTGCGTGTGCGTGCGAGAGAGAAACATGAGCAAGAGAGAAACAGAGGGAAAGAGATGTTTTTTCTTCTTCTTACTAGCTAAAAAGGTTTAGATCATGTTGATCAACCGTGATCCTCTTTTAGGTTCTGAATTTAATACAACACACTGTACCGAGTTCAATTTTTCTTAAATCCAGGGGCGGATCTAGCTTTTTTGCTAAGCGGGGGGGGGGGGGGGGGGGGGCGGATCCAGCCTGAAATTTGAAAATCATTTTGCCCCCGACATGAATAAAGGTCCGCCCAAGGGGGGGGGGGGGGGGGTTAAACCCCCTAACCGCCCCCGGAGATCCGCCTCTGCAATCAAATAGAAGATGGTGTGCTTGTGTGTATTTATGTGTGTGTGATAGAGAGAGAAAGACGATAGAGCAAGGGAGAGAGATAGAAAGACAAAGAAAAAAGAGAAAGATAGAGAAAGAGCGAAATACACATGTATAAAGGCCTATATCTAGCAAGAAAGGGAGACGGAATAAAAGGGGAAAGGGAGCATGGGGGATGGTAGGGATATATATATATATATATAGAAGCAATATACATGTATAAGTACATCTATTCCGAAAGAGAGAGAGAGAGCGAATGTGCATAGGAATGAAACTACTGGTTAGAAAGAAAGAAAAGAATATAAGAGTATGAGTACATTAATGGGATGGATATTGTTCCTTTTTTTAAGATTAATAAACTGAAAGATTTTATCACACTTGAAACTTCAACAGATAGAACGAAACCTCTCCATGCTTCAGTCGAACTTTGTTTTCTGATCTCGAGGGGGGGGGGGGGGAGGGGGCTTAATACATTTTCTTCTCTCAAACAAATCCTAAAAGAAGAGTAATAAGTGGAAAATTGATAAAAGTCACGCATAGTATACACCATCCTTGAAACTGTCGAAGTATAAACATGTCTGATCACAGGGGGAAGAGACAATACTAGCCGCTGCATGGTATCACGGGCCACATGAATAGAGTTTTTTTTCTTCTTCAAAATGACGTCAGAACTTGAAGTGTTTCCCACAATGGGGGAATTCAACGTCAGATTATGGCAATATTTATTCACTCATCTGTGACATATTTGTCTATACCTATTCAACGTTGTATTTAATCGCTTCCCTGGTACTCTTTTTAATGCCATTAGAACATTTAAAGGAGAATGCAACCTTAATAGACAACTGTTCTAAAAGAGAGCATAACAATCAGAAAAGTACAACAGTGGACGTTTGAAGGAAATCGGACAAGAAAACTTGATTATTTTTTTAGGGGATGGTTTTCATCACTATATATATGGGCACTCCAAATTGGCTTAATCAGTAATATTACTGTGACGCAACGCCATACAACTTTCCTATTTTTTCAACACACAAGCTTATTAAAATTTCGTTTTCTTTTCAAAATCTTTAACTCAGGATAGTCTTATCTCTTTATTTTATAGAAGCTATTATAACATTTGTATAATATGCATGATTACTCGATTTCTACTTTCATGCTTGATCTGTTTAATAACGATTTGATTTGCCTAAATTCAATCAAGTATTGTGACATTATAGAGCATAGGTACTTCACTATACAAATAAAGGTGGACAATTACGTTTTCCAATTTTACACGACGCAAATACTTTGTAAGTATTGGTGAGGGTACCCTATTCATTCTCCCTACCGAGCTTTTTATCTATCAAAAAGCTTCAGTGGTTAACAAATAGATTTTTTTTTTGTCAAAGCACATCCTCTTTTGTTTTAAATGTAAATGGATGACAATGTATGTCCTAATCTAGAGAACAAAATACAGTCACACAATACAAAGAGTATCTCAATTATTTCATATCTAGGGCAGACTCTATTTATTTTGGACGCCTAGTTACGATCCGTATTGTTTGAATAGAGGACTCATTCCATTATGCTGTGGGGGGGGGGGGGGGGAATGAAAAAATAGGTCTGTATTGTATCAGCTTTCTCATAATCAAAAGACAAGCATATCATTCTTCCGCCAACGGAATATCCCATAATAAAATGAACAGAAAAGTAAAAACGTCATTTGTATTCTGAATATTTATCCTGTCTTCATTAAATAGAGTTATGATAGAAACACATTCTCTAAATGAATGGTACATTCTAAAGGCGGAAGTGCTATTTAATCGAAGCAAGTTCAATTAAAAGGGCAAGATTTTATAAGATATCGTTACCTGAGTGTTGATAATTACTGATTCAGTTTGATCTCTGCCTTCTGTTTAAACTAGTACCAAGAGTAAACAGTACTAAGAGTGAGTATTGACTGACCGTTCATATATTTGCATAATGAAATGATTTTCACCTTTTTTCGGCGTTATGGGATTTCACTATATTAAACATTTCCGATTGGATTTTGGTCAATGCATGGCCCGAGCTGGATATAACAATTGCAATTTATTTAAAAAGAAACATAGAGTAGTATCGTCATGATATATATGTTTTGCTTTGTGGAAGGTGGGGTGAGTATAACGTTCGTCGAAGAGCTTCCATGTAAAATAGCAGCCCCTTTACAACGTGATATAATACTTTTGGGAGGAATGTTATTATCTTGATGTCCTTTTTATTCATGTTCCCGCGATGTGATGATGTTTTATATTCATCGATATGTGAGTAAAAAAACGACACCTCAGTCATTGATAAATTAATGCTCATAATCATCTAATTAATTATGATTAGTATACACTTAATCGTTTGCCCAGTACCTTCTTAATATACCTATAAGAATTTGTAGATAATCGACTTCCTCCACTTGGTTCTTCCCCCCCCCCCCCCCCCTGAGCGACTTTTCGGCCGGCGCGATTTTCAAATTTTCAGAAGCAAAAAAAAAAAAAAAAGTTGGACCCCCTCCCCTTAGAAATCCTGGATCCGCGCCTGCTTTCAATTGACTCAATCCAACAGTTGTGGGTTCGAATCCCAACCCGGAACTGACGTCAATGGCCAATTCGTTAGTCCACTTTTGCCATCACATCACTATTAGTGGGGTAACAATAGTATCAGGGCCCTCAGGAAGAACATCATTGATGCCGATGAGGCTGCAGAGGGTAAATGTAGTATATTGTTATTATAAACAAAATCATCTCAATTTCTTTTCTTTTTTTGACGTGTGTACAGATTGTTTATTGACATAGAAGTCTGCAGTGCTGGAAGTTTCTTCAGGCATGGCTTGGAAGGAGATGGGAAAGATTTTGCTCTTTCTGATCCTTATATCATGCCAGACTCAGTCCATCCAATCAGCTCCTCTCTCATCCTACCTGGTATCATCCTTTACCCCTCCTGACTCTGACTCCACCCTACCATTCAATCACATCGCCATCAACAACATCAATGGAGATGTCTATGTTGGAGCACGGGAGAGGCTCTACCAACTCGACTCAGACCTGACCGTCAAACATACGATGAATACTGGAAAGTGTGGTCATCTCAACGTTAATGATAATAAACTTCTTGTTGTCGTGAACACACCTCAAAACAACACTCTAATCACTTGTGGAGGCTGTAATGGTTTCTGTGAGACAAGGAGCTTAGCCAATATATCGCATGATGTAGTGCGATATAGTTCAAATTATTGGCAGTTAGTTGTGACAACTAAAGATCTACCGACTGTTGGAGCTGTTGTTCTGGGTTCTGACTATGTGCGTTCAGGTGAGGGTACCCCTAACCGAGCCTTTTACCTATTCACAGGGGTTAGTGATGAAATTCCCTTTATTTCAAAGCACGGTCTTTTAGACCTGAGTTTAGATCAAAACATACCACGGGGGTATGTCAAGTCGGAGAGTTTATTCAAACATTTGGTTGTTTACAAGGATTATCTCTACTATTTCATATCTAGAGAAGACAGTCTGTACTTGGGACGTCTGTGTCGCAATTCACTAGACCAGTTCTTTGAGTCATACACAGAAATAGAGCTACAGTGTGGATCTTACAATATGATCCGATCTGCTCTTATCGGACCAGCAGGATCGCAGCTAGCTGACTCACTGAATATCGACGATACGGATGTCTTATTGTACGCGGTATTTTCAAATGAGATCTCCTCTGCCCTCTGTGTCTATAAGATGAGTGATGTCCAGCAGAGCTTTAACGTTGCTGTCTTAGGATGTATCCAAGGAAATGGCGATGGAACAACAAATGAATACTTTGCTATTGATTCCAGCGTGTGCAAAAATGTGAGTAAATAAAAATTTAAAAAGCCCGTATCGTATTATAAACAGAGGGTATTACGAAGTAGACCTCATCAGCGAAGAAAGTACAATTAATACCAGTTTAAAAATCAGGATTTGTATCTATACTTAGATTTGCTCTATCCTTCCGTACAGTGCTCAATGCCTATAGGCAGAGCAAAATATATATTGAATAAGGCAGACTAATAGAACATGGTTGCAACTCTTAAAAGTGCATGATTACTCTACAATCTGGGTGCAAATACGTTCAAAATAAGACTTTACTGTTAAATACAATACAATAAGATATACTCATGGGTGAAGGGGCTATTGTAATTGCTCAGGTACTGCGATGGAGTTTTAAACATGTAGGTTATGGGAGGGGGTATCGCAAAATAGTCTCCACCAAGGTGCTAGTACAAAAATATTTAATTATTTATTTAAGTACAGTTTCTTTTGAAGTTGCAGAGGTAGAATTTGTTTTCATTGCGGCATTTGGAGATGAGTTCTGGTCTTTTGTTCAGACCAGAAAAGACCAGGATCGAAGTACGGCAATTCCGTTCATACTACGTTGTACGTTGTCGCTCCGTCTAACTGCAGGACGGGGAAAAGTTTGAACAGGCACAAAGTTCTAGAGCACCCTTCTCGTCCAAGCTAGTCCGAGCCCGTCCACGAAGTTCTTGATCGTAAATATAGTTGCTACTACGTTCACTCCATGCGCACACAGTTTGAGCCCGTTTGGCAACATTTTTCTAGAACGTAGTGAGAACTAGTTTGGTGTGATGGGGGGCTTGACTTATTGATCTGCAAAGCTTGAAGCGTTGAAGTTGAACGGGAACGAGGAATGGCGAGAATGCGCTGGGTTTTAAAGCTCCCGAGCCAGGACGGGATTGCACACGCTCTAGGAGCGCGTTCGAACGCACTAAGAACGAGATGAGGAAGAGTTGAACTGTCTCTGAACGGGGTGGTCGGGTTAAAAACTAGTTAGAACAAGTGGCAAACTAGTTAGAGTGGGTTTGGACGTATTGGGAACGAGGTAGAACTAGTAAATCATGGGTTTGAACTGACTACGGACTGGCTTGTACTGCCTGGAAATGACAAATTTACCCGATCTGAACTTGATATGAACTGACTGTGGACAGGGTACAGACGAGATGAACGTATTGAGGACCGTTTATGAACGAACTAGGACGCTTCCAGGACGTAGTGAGAACTAGTTTGGTGTGATGGGGGCTTAAACATATCGTAAACAATAATTGCTACTACCTTCTACTTTGTTCGCACACGGTTAGAGCCCTTTTTTGCAACATTTTCGAGAACGTAGGGAGAACTAGTTCAGTGTGATCGGGGCTTAATTTTGTCCTTTAAACAAGTGTTGTCTTACAATGTAATTGGCTTGTTTTCGCAAATAGGTTTCGTGTCCTTTTTGTGCCTGTATCCACCAGCGTTCAATCGGCCAGATTCAGTTTAAAATACAGACAATATTGTGGTGACATACTTTTCACCGATATGGCAGTTGTACAGTATGCCTTATGACCTCACCCATCATCACGATTCTTGATGTGATACCCAGTGTGACAACCACCATGTTTACCATAGACACGAGACATCACGCAGGAGCACTCATGTCATGTAGGATATATGCAGAGGCATGTGGGATGCGAGTTCCTTCTAAAATGTGATAAATCCGTTCCTATTTTTCCCCATACAGTTTACCTCCACAACACCAGATGCAATCCAGTGCACAGCGTATATTGAAGAAGATAATTGGGCGAAGTTTGTCTACCGGTATGTAAGTGGAACGGTTCCCCTCTTTGCCTCACCCATCATCACCATTCCTGATGTAATATCCACCTCCATTGTGACAACCATAGAGAGACACCATACAGTGGCATTTATGGGAGATACACAAGGAAAGCTCCATAAGGTACCTTCATAATGTAAATAGATCATCAGCAGAAATGTACCTGCCTATATTTTACAGTGCCAGGGAAATTAATGGACAAGATTGTATACAGCTAACTATCTTTGTTGGTAAAAACTCATTTTCTGTAAAACCACCGACGTTTCAATAAATGGTGAATTCACTAAAGGAATTATTCCTTTATAATATTTATTTCAATATATTAAACACAGGGTTCCCTTTATTATATATGTACACAATTAACAACTGAAGATATAGTAAACTTAAAGGGATAGTTGAGTTCTGTTGCAGAGGGCGCTACACAAATAAAATGTGGGAGATAATGAAAAACTGAGTGTCAAATTTAATAGAACATACAATTTAAATGACAAAATCATCTTTGTTTAATCAAAATCGGCTCAAAGACGGCTGCAATATCCATAAATATAACGATTTCTAATACTTGTCTACCACTACAAATATTAGATAGTTTGAAATAGCCGTTGAAAATACGAAATAGCGCCTTTTATGTCGTATTTCTGCCAATGTCGATGTTGGCTCTTTTGTTGGCATATTCGTGTTGGTTGTACCAAGCTACCAAATAATATTTTTGGTTTACGATTCCTCTAAATAGTTGAACATAGTGAACGGTTCGTCTGGCTACGAATATGAAGATGTCTTTCTTGGAGATGGATCTGTCCTACAAGAGATGTTCCTCGATGAATCGAAAGAGCAGCTTACCCTTGCTACAAGTTCAGAACAAGGTTCAAAGGTGAGACTTTTGATAAAACTATAATGAAGACGTGATAGATGAGAGGAAAATTCGTTGATATAAGATGGTTGCAGTATAAAAACTAGAAATGCAATCGTGTCACAACGATGTGCGTGCAATGACGCCATGTTTCTAGGTGTCAAACGAAAGAGCTTCTCTCGCCCTATCCAGAGCAATTTGTACGAAGTCTGTAGCTTCTGTGATATTGGAGATAGGTAGGGCGAAAGAAAGGCCTCAACAGTGACCTTGATGGGATGGTAGTGACTATGCCTACGAAGTTTGAAAAAAATTGGGATATGGGAAAGGACGTAGAAAGGGCTCGCAAGCACTGCATGTAAAAACCAAGGGGATTTGGTGCATGTTCGTCATTGCAATACAATCGTTCTTGGGGTCAAAAACGTGAACCCGTTATGCCCCATAGACAATGCGTGTAATGCATGGGCGGAAAACCTACAGGATCTGTATTATGACCGGGTTAAATTGTTTTTTTTCTCTCTCTTGATGTCTCTTTATGAACCGTATTTGGTATCATTAGAAAGAAAATTTCATGGTTGTTATTGTAAACCACTCTCTTTTTTTCTATGATAATCCTATCGAAACACGTGATGTAAAATATATTTATAGTACAAAATGGCGTCTGTAATAGCCCCCTTGACCAATTTCAAAAATCCAGCCACGAGGTGCCCTGCGTACTGCAACTCGAAATGTCACTACAAAATTTCAAGGAAAAAAAAGGATGTTTAGGGGGCGAAAAAAAGTCTGAGAAATGACGTCATAGCCGATACGTGTTATAATATTGGACGGAAACTCGGCGGAAATCGTATAGTGACCCTTATTCAAATGTGATTTACTCAAAATTTTCTGTGTGAACATATACCATACTTGGTATCATTCGAAAGGGCACTTCATTGCGGTCAGTTTAACACCATTGTCATCTGCGCGCAATGTACTGCACGCATTATTGGCGCTATTACGTAATGCATAGCAAATTCATCATTTTTGGCGATAACTTTGCGCTGACATATTCAAATTGTACTAAACTTGGCAGACAGTTGTCACGTATATGGATACATATATCTGCCAAGTTTCATTGATATAAGTATAAAGATCGCCATTTTAGAGCAAGTTGAAGTTATTTTGAAGGCATTTTTCTCAAATTTGGTCAGTGTTAGGGTATATAATTTTGTATATGGCTGGAAAGGGCATATCTTCAAGTATCTAAATCCAAAAAAGGGTACGGGTTTGCCAAGCCATTATGAAGATACGGCCACAGAAAGAAAGCCAATTCCCAGAACTTTAGAGGGCGCTATTTATGTTTTGCATAGTCATTGGAGCATGAAATTTTGCATGGCTATGAGCAATTATGAGATAAGGATAATGTGAGATTTAAACACAAAACGGAATTTATATGAGAAAGTTATGGCAGTTTTAGATTTTTAGGGGTCCATTTTTCAAGAATTTGAGAGATTTTTGACGGAGTCAGTTTCAGATTTGAATTTTGAGTACGAAGATGGCATTTTGAAGGTCAAGTTATACGTCGCAGATGAAAGAACATCTCTCAGACTATCTAGAGGAATTTGTTAGAAATGTGTAGGATCTAGGATAGTGGAGATAGGAAGGAAGAAAGAAAGACCTTAAAATGGACCAGAAACGGACAAAATGGCGCCTGGACGGTCATGCATGAGTGATTTCGAAAATCGAAGAATGTAGTGACCTTGATGAGATGCTAGAGATGATGCCTAAGAAATTTGAAAGGAAAAGGACTTGAGGAAAGTACCTCACTAGGAAGGACAAGCACTACGTGCAAAACGAATGGGATTTTCGGACGATAAGGAGAATATTAATGGGGCAGAATGTGAACGAAAACAAGGCAATGACGAAGGTCGTCATTGCAATAACCGTATCAGGACAATTACCCCCTGGGCAATCACCCCCCGGAGAATTACCCCCCGGAAAACTACCCCCGTAGGACGATTACCCCCCGGAAAATTACCCCCCGGAAAATTACCCCCCGAGGACAATAACCCCCAAAGGACAATTACCCCCCGGAAAATTACCCCCCGGAGAATTACCCCCCGAGGACAACTACCCCCGGGGACAATTACCCCCCGAGGACAACTACCCCCGAGGACAATTACCCCCCGAGGACAATTACCCCCCAAGGACAACTACCCCCCGAGGACAACTACCCCTGGGGACAATTACCCCCCGAGGACAACTACCCCCGAGGACAATTACCCCCCGAGGACAATTACCCCCCAAGGACAACTACCCCCCGAGGACAACTACCCCCGAGGACAATTACCCCCCATGGACACTACTGGGTATGGTTGACCAGTGGTAAGAGCGCCCGCCTCATGAACGGGAGGTCGTGGGTTCGAACCCCGGCCGAGTCATACCAAAGACTTATAACAATGGGTCCTTCTGCCTTCTAGCTAGGCGCTCAGCATATTTGATTCGAGAAGGGTAGTAATAACATATTATGTTATGCAGGGCCCGCTGGAAGAGCAGTTTCATAACTGAAGTGGCTACCCTGGGTAAATAAAACGTTATTATTATTATTATTATTACCCTCGAGGACAACTATCCCCCAGGAACACTACCCCCGAGGACAACTCCCCTACTGAGGACAATAACCCCCGGAGGACAACTACCCCCAATGAAAATCACCCCCGAGGAATTTATAACACTGTGACGTATAACGCAAGCTTCTCTCCAAATTGCTATTTACAGAAAATTGCATAAACCTTCATTTTCTTTGTTATTTCAGTCTTTTCAAAATATTCAATTCGATATTGGGGGTGGAGGTTGCCCAATTCCCCTGTAGTTTTGCTACCGAGTAAAGAACAGAAATTACATTTCTTAGAAATTGAACAATACATTGCGCGCAGATGAGTACGCGTTACAGCCTCTCTCATCATCGATGGCACAACAAAGAAATTAGGATGTAAGATTTCCTTTATGCATCTTCTGTAACTTTTTTAATCAGCTGATCGTGTATTTGTCTATGTATGTATAATGGGCCCTCATCCATGCCATGATCCATAATTAAGGTTTTCTTCACGTTATCTATTTATTTCTGTTGTCATGCTGATCTTGCTGAAGTATAATATGTTTTCGTGTACGTTGAATTATTTTGAAATAGAAATTGCCTTCAAGTTATATGTACCGTGCCATGTCAAAAGAAAATAAATATCCGCTCTCTGGTAATTCATCTCATTCGATTTTGCAACTCCAGCACAGCGTTTTTCAACCGGGGTTCCGCAAGAGAACGATTAGGAAAACGTTGATTTTTTTAAATCTTAAATGTGCCCATACGTGTGTACATAGCACTTGACGAGAGCCAGAGCAAAATTAATAGTCTGTAAAGACTTTGGGATTTGGGAGAAAATTTTCATTTCTTAATAGGGTACCGTGACTAACAAAAAGTTAAAATAACGCTGCTCCAGAGAAATGTATTTCTATGCATTTTGAAAAGGCGCGGATCCAGGGGGGGGGCCGAGCGGGCCTTGGCCCCCCCCCCCGCAAAAAAAAAAAAAAAAAAAAAAAAGAGAAGAAAGGAAAAGAAGGGAAAGGGAAAGAGGAGAGAAAGTGAAAGAAAGAAGAGGAAGAAGAAAAGAAAAGGGGGAAGAAGGAGATCGGGGGGCCGAAAGGGCCTTGCCTCCCAGGCTGTTGACCCCCCCCCCCTCCCCCCATCAAAAGAATAAGAGAGAAGGAAGGAAAGGGAAAGAAAAAAGGAAAAGAGGAGATACTGGCGTACTAATAGGGGGAGGGGGGGGGGGGGCTTGGGGGAAATCAAATTCAAACGTGGTTTATTTCTAATTCCACAACGGTGGATTACAAATAATGCTGAAATGACATCATTTCCGAGATTTTTCCTCACCTTTTAGTAAATTATACGTTTGTATGTGTTTGTTGGAAAATGACAAATTCCTAAATTTGCAGCCAGGCAAGAAATGTGATTCTTGAGATTCCTACATGTCAGGGCCCGAGGTACGGCGGGGATTGGGAGCCTCGAGCTCCCTCCCCCCCCCCCCCCCCTCCCCATCACTTTTTTTGAAAAAGTATATTAAAGAGAAATAAAATAGAATGAGAGCAAGAAAGAAAGAATAGTTAACTGCTAGTGTTAAAAAATAATGAGGCATCAAAATATGCTCATCTGACCGTGATTAATTGCCTAAAACCCCTATTAAAGCTTCCGGGGGTTCTGCCCCCTTGATTCCACCTAGGGCCCTACGACGGGCCCTTAGATGCTCATCTGACGGTAATTTAATGCCTAAACCCCTGATTTTGGGGGGCTCCGCCCCCTGGACCCCACGCCAAATAGTGACCTGCCAGTGTCACAAAATAATAAGTTATAAAAAAAATGCTCATCTGACCTTAATTAAACGCCTAAAACCTCTGAGCTTCCTGGGCCGGCTTCGCCGCCGCCCCAGACAAGGATTAACAATCGAGAACGGTACAGTCTTCTTTCTCGCATAATCTAATGCTACGTTTACACTATGTTCCCGGCGGCCACGGCAGCCCCGTTTGCCCGAAACGTAGTGCGCCGTGGGATTTAGACCAATTTTATCTCTGGATTCAAGTTTTGTTACGTCTTGCCAAGTTTTCTCACGGTCTACCACGGTATCCGTGACGGGCCGTGGGGGGAAGGGGATGCTGAGTCCCGGAGGCTCCAAGGCGCACTACGAGTCAGCCCGCGTTCTACCACGGATGCCAGAACGTTCCCTCCCGGCCCGTCACGTTCTGATGGGTTCCCTCACGTTTCCCACGTTCTTGTTAAGGTCTGACACGTTTTTCACGTTCCGTCAAGGCTTTGTACGGATGAAACGTGGATGCAGGGCAGCTTTGGAGCACGTTTGTGCCGGCGGTATAAAAAGAAGGTCTCCCAAGCAATAGCAATCATGGTATTCTGAGACCTAGCGTTGTGTCAGACCGTAGTAGAACGCAACGCGCCGTAGCGTGCCGGGCGCTTAAACCGTCCCACTACGGACCACCCCCAAGTTTTGTTACGGCCTATTACGGACTGTCACGTTTTGTTACGTTCGCCCCGGTTTATTACGGCCTACTAGGTTTCTCATCCGCACCGTGACTGCCGTGGCAAATTTGTTGACAGTTTAAAAATCTGACACGGTATCCACGGCAATCACGGCCTGTCACGTTTGCCCATACGGTCCCCCGCGTTGTGTCACGTCAATCCCGTTTCGTCCACGGTGGCCTGAAACGTGGTTGCCGTGGCCGCCGGGAACATAGTGTAAACGTAGCATTATGAAACGTCAAGCTTCCGCGCTTCGCGCGGGAGGGGGGAACCTGAATTCAGACAAGGATTCAGAGGCGAGAACGGTTATACGAATCTTTAATGATTAATGAAACGTAAAAGCTTAGGCGCTTCGCGTGGGATGGAGGGGGGGGGGAGGATAAATTCCGACGAGGATTATTTTCGAGAACGATACAACGAATCGTCTTCTTTCTCTAATGATTTAATGCAAATTAAAAGCTTCCGCGCTTCGCGCGGGAGGGAGGAACCTGAATTCAGACGAGGATTAAGAGTCGAGAACTGTACAGCCAATCGTCTTCTTTCTCTCATAATCTTATGAAACTTAAAAGCTTCCGCGCTTTGCGCGGGAAGGGGGGGGGGACCTGAATTCAGACGAGGATTAAGAGTCGAGAATTGTACATCGAATCGTCTTCTTCTCTAATGATTTAATGAAACGTAAAAGCTTCTGCGCTTCGCGCGGGAGGGGAAGGGACATAAATTCAGACGAGGATTAAGAGTCGAGAACTGTACAACGAAATGCTTCTTTCTCTAATGATTTAATGAAACGTAAAAGCTTCCGCGCTTCGCGCGGGAGGGGGGAGGGGGAAACTGAAAACAGACGAGGATTAAGAGTCGAGAACGGTACAACGAATCGCCTTCTTTCTTTAATAGTTTAATGAAACGTCAAAGCTTCCGCGCTTGGTGCAGGAGGGGGAGGGGGGACTGAATTTAGTCAAGGATTAAGATTCGAGAACGGTACAACGAATCGTCTTCTTCTCTAATGATTTAATGAATCGTAAAAGCTTCCACGCTTCGCGCGGAAAGGGTAAACTGAATTCAGACGAGGATTAAGAGTCGAGAACTATACAACGAATCGAATCGTCTTGTTTCTCTAATGATTTTTATGAAACGTAAAAGCTTTCGCGCTTCGCGCGGCAGGGGGGAGATTCTAAATTCAGACGAGGATTATTTTCGAAAACGGTACAACGAATCGTCTTTTTTTCTAATGATTTAAGGAAACTTAATTCTTCTGCGCTTCGCGCGGGAGGGGGGGGGGAACCTGAATTCAGACGAGGATTAAGAGTCGAGAACTCTACAAAGAATCGTCTTCTTTCTCTAATAATTTAATAAATCCTAAAATTTTTCGCGCTTCGCGCGGGAGGGGAAAAATTAAATTCAGACGAGAAATATTTTCGAGAACGGTACAACGAACCGTCTTCTTTCTCTAATAATTTAATGAAACGTCAGAGCTTCCGCGTTTCGCGGAGGAGGGAGGGGGAAACTCGCCCCTCCCTGCACCGACCCCCCCCCCGCATTACGTCACTGTTGGTCACCATTACGTACCAATATTTGGCTCGCATAATTTCAAATTTGGGCCCCCCCCTAAGAAATCCTGGATCCGCGCCTGGGATAATTACCTAAAACTTATATCCTTCGTGGAAATTAGCAACCGCACTGGTGTTGCATAAATTTTTATAAAAAAAGGGAAATGTGTAGTAATGAGGAAGACAACGTGCTATAGTTTTTGAAAGAATATGGGTTCATGCAGGGGATTTTATGGGCTCGTAGCCATCTCTTTATGTGTCAGATCGTCTTTTGCTATTGAATCCTGATTGTCCACGGGGGTAGTTGTCCTCGGGGGGTAATTGTCATCGGGGGGAATTGTCCTCGGGGGGTAACTATTTTCGGGGGGTAGTTGTCTTCGGGGGGTAATTGTCCTCGGAGGTAATTGTCATCGGGGGTAGTTGTCATCGGGGGGTAATTGTCCTTGGGGGGGGGGGGGGTAATTGTCCTAGGGGGTAATTGTCCTAGGGGGTAATTGTCCTCGGGGGGTAGTTGTCTTCGGGGGGTAATTGTCCTCGGGGGTAATTGTCCTCGGGGGGTAGTTGTCCTCGGGGGGTAATTGTCCTCGGGGGGTAATTCTCCGGGGGGTAATTTTCCAGGGGGTAATTGTCCTTTGGGGGTAGTTGTCCTCGGGGGGTGATTCTCCGGGGGGTAATATTCCAGGGGGTAATTGTCCTTTGGGGGTAGTTTTCCGGGGGGTAATTTTCCGGGGGGTGATTGCCCAGGGGGTGATTGTCCTAGAACCAAAAATAACACATCAAGCTATCTCATCATTTAGTTGTTCTTTTGTAGAAATGAGACTGCCCGTTACGCTCTTTCATTGTTTCTGTTTATTTGCATGTGCTTATAAATCACTGTGAAAAGTGAAAAACAAGGGATGTTGGTATGCAGTCAGTCCCATTGGCGGTTTGCCATAGTTTCCCAAAAGCATTTTTTGTTGCGCTATTGTTTCACAAAGCCAACATTTGACCGTATACTAGTATATACGCCATATATGTTTAGCCTTTCCAATAACCTCAATTAAATTATGGCAAAAAATATTCTTTGCATGAAAAATGTTTGTTTTAATAAGAATGTTAAACTACATCGGCCCAGTTCAACTTTAGTTGATGCAGTACAAATTAATTGAGCATCCCATTTGGCTTTCTATATTTAAGTCATTCGTAAAGTCATGCGTAACTTTACAAACAGGAAACACCCCCCTGGTTACATATGCATTATGCGTGACCATGTGTTGTGAAAATAATCGAAAAATTAATTTCCATCAAAGTATTAGGTATTGCTAAATTTATATTAGCCTAACATTATATTGGTTAGAAAAAATTAGATTGACCGAATTATAAAATATTTATATGCCAATATATTTATTACATTTATATTATACAACAAAGGGAGGATTTGCTTCCTAATCACCAATTAACCGAAAGTCGTTACAAAGCGCTCATTTTGTTGATATTGGAAAGCCATTACTTTGCTATATCTGTTTCTTAAGTTTGTGAATGTGACTTAACTCCCGATACTTCTTTTATGGAAGTGTAGCTTTGTAGATGAGGTTTGAAGTGTCTCATGCATATCATTAGGGAATCCTTTCTACTTAACCGTTTTCTTAAAGGTATTACAGCCTTGCTTGTACCGATATTTTGAAGAGAGGTGTTTATTTACGACATTCTGTGAAGCTTGCCAAGTAATGTATGACGGTAGAAGTTATCTATGTTAGCTTATATTGCAGATGATTTAAATACCTCCACATTTGTTTTGAAGGAACATCCATAAAGTATCTTAGTTCTGAAAGGTAATAAGCCGACAGCTGATCTCAGCATCGATATCACTTCTGACATTATGCGATTGCTTTAAATGTTTATTTTCATATGATGAATCAGGTTCTCACGTTAGAGTTAGTCAACTTTGGCCAGTACCAGAGCTGCGAGGAATGCATTGGTGAGGACGGAGGAAATGATGGAGACCCTTACTGCGGATGGTGTACTCTAGAGGCGAGGTGAGTGCATAGTATGGGTCGAAATTGATGACTGATTTTCCGTTCCTCTTCTCTCATTAACTTAAGTTAAGACATGGTACATGTGTTCTGTTGACTTTACTTCCTAACAGCAAGGGGATGAAGGATCATCCATAGCGTTGTCAACCCTTAATAGGGAAAACAACTATATCTTGATATCATTGTACTTATCACGTGTGCATCAACACTTTCTCCAACATATTTATTTCTATTTATCTTTTGTCTTTTTCCCACACCATTTCTCCTTCAAGATGTACAAGATACGAGGAATGTCCTTTCCCTGACGAGTCAACTCGATGGTTATCTTACAATGCCTTCCAGTGTGCAACTATCTCAGATGTCCAGCCTGATCACAGACTGCCTTATCAAGAAACAGAACAAGAAGTAGGTGCTATTGGGACTTCATGAATATGAAATGTCAATAACGATATGAATAAAAGACTACGGCTATGAGCAGAGAGATAAAGACTGCATACGTATTAAAGCTGAAATCGTCATACGTCTTTCCTTAAATCGGAGTATTGGCAACTGGATTATGTATCGAGTTATCGTTGAAGCTTCAAGTATACCGTAAATGCTCAAAACATAATCATAATGCAATGTACATGTAGCCAATTGGAGATGTATTCTTTTTTAATTATATCTGTCGTTGATTCTTCTGGCGAGAAGTCATTCATTGACTTCAATCTTGCATTTCGTACAGAATCTATTCAGAAAGTAGTAATAATTAATTTGATGCAAACTTAATTGGTGAAACACCATGAGGCCCTGTACCGTCAAGTCGTGTCCATTTGTAGGCTCCTGAGATAATATTTTCTGTCTATTATTAGCAATTTTGCAGGGAAATCATTGAATTTGCCATTCATTTTCGCAACTATTTTTGACATGTAATAATCGGCTTGTTTATAAAATACTTTCTAGCGCTATCGAGATCAAGATCAGGTCAAAGAATTGTTGTATTGTATCCAACACAAAAAATCGAAGATAGAAGTAATATTTAGAAATTTTGACATCATTACATGTTGTTCATAGTTTTGCTGCGATATGTAAGGAATAGTTTATGTGCTCCATCTTCTGTATGCCAAATATCAAATCTAATCTTGTTTTTTACATGTGCTAGATTACCATTACCGTTCAGCAGCTACCAACCCTCAAAGAAAACCATCAATACCGATGTGCCTTCGACTCCTACCAGATCAATGCTGTTACTACGGTCAATACAGTCATGTGCGTCTCTCCTCCTGCGAGTGAATTGCCTACGATTCCAGAAGAAGGTAAGGCAATATATAATTTATTTCTACGTCGATTTCGTCCCTTTTTTAGATGGAAATTCTGATTATTCTACAAAGTCTGACATAATTCCTCTCTTTACGTACGATGTTTCCACAAAATCGTCGTAATTTAAACTTTTAGGTAATTTAAGTTTGCGAAACCTCGAAGTTATTAAGAACGACCTCTTACCACGACGAGGGTTCACACAGTTCAAAACGGGCAATCAAAGTTCACTACAAGCATGGCAAGCCAAGGCAAGTATTCAGTACTCTAAAAATCTAATAAACTCCTCATTTTGTCCCTATAATTTTTTTGATTGCACTTTACCTTAAATGATACTGATTTCATATTGTGTTGAGAGGGGATTAACGGGGAAAAAAGGTAGACACTTTTCCTCAATGATCATTAAAAAAAAAAATCAAAATATTAAATGAACCTACCACATCACCTTTGAAAATATGCCAGCATTACAATGACATATTATATTACCCCAATTAGATTCATATCGGAAATATATAAGTGTACTGAAATTTCGCTTGAGGAGACTTCTTTAACAACTTTGCAACTGTCTAATCTCTATCTCTTTGTTTATATTTACAACAAGCGGACCATGTAACATTGGCACTTTCTATTGTCTCAACGGAAACTGAAGTGAGCTTCTTGAGCACGGATTTTATATTGTTTGACTGCACCCGTCTTAAATCGTAGGTTCTTTGGTTTATATGATTTTTTCAATATGCCACCTTTGCTTTTATGATGTAAAGATTATTATATTTACACACTTAGCAATCAAAAGTAATTTGTTCCATACCTTTACTGACTATATCATTTTTGTAATAGTATTTCTAAGGACTGTTTGAATTTGACAATCCTATTCTAGCTTAGATTAGAGGAAATATCATTCAATGTAATATTATTTCACTATAATTCCATGCACTTGGTAACATACTGTTGGCAACTTGTCTCCCTCCATCATTTACGCAAGTGACTCACTTCCCCTATCTTTACAATGGTTATCAATCCAAACGTTCATGTAAAGTGCTATTCATTTTAATTGGAGGTATGAAGTGCAATGTCTTTGAATAGAAGGATTTGAGGTGGCCCGACATTAGCTCCGACAGAAATTGCGCTTCACTATTTTTCGTCAAATGTATAGTGCTAGGGGTAATGTTGTTACCGGATGCTAGGTCAGGTCCAGTTTAAAGCTGATGTTTAGTCTAGAGATGAAGTTAAGAGTATGTTTAGTGTAGGATATTGACTGCTCACAATATTCATCGGGCGTCAGGCGCGGATCTACGGGGGGGGGTTTAGGGGGTTTAAACCCCCCCCCTTGGGCGGCCCAGAAAAAAAAAAAAAAAGGGGAAAAAAAAAGAAAAAAAGAAAGAAAAAAAGAAAGAAAAAAGAACGCACGCTGGAGAGAAACCCTTTCAAGTGCAAATATTGTGAGAAGATATTCAACTCATCTGGTAACTTAACCAAACACATGATAACTCTGGATATAACTGTGTATTAAACTGTTACTTGATTTAAAAAGACGTTATCATGCACTGCTTTTTATGGTCTCCATTGTGTTAATAGATGCCAGGAAAACATCACTTACGGGGTTCAAATAAACACCCCCAAAAAAATCGGCTCGCCGCTTCGCGGCTCGTGGACGATGCTCCGCATCGTCATTATTTTGGTCAAACCCCCCCCTTAGCAAAAAGCTAGATCCGCCCCTGGGCGTATGTTGTACAATCTAATTGCAGCTATAGGTAGAAAAATGCAAGTAAAGATTGGATGTGATGGTTATTTAACCGGACTGCTAAGAATGCATAAATGTTTGTAAGTAAGCAACCCGACGGCCGACCACTTAAGGTCCTCTTCGAGGTACCTGGTGGTGAAGAGTAATGCCTTACCAAAGGACAGTGGCGCATCGCCTTGGTTTCGAACCCGGGTCACTGGATTACGAGACCACTGCTCTACCGACTGAGCTATCGCGCCTCCACTCTTAATTCTGAGCATCACAGAATTTGAACGGTATCATTCGTTAAGTTCCAGCAATTTCTTTTATATGTTTCTTGCAGTTGTTCCTCTTGTGTAACAAGTTCTTGGCCATGTGATTGGTGTGTTTATGGCAACACGTGTACCCATGTTAGCAGCTCATGTCAGCCGGGCGAAACAGTGGTGATTGGAGAAAATGTAAACAGATTTGTTAAACTTGAACAAGATTGTCTCTCCCCCTCTTTGAGTCAATACATTTCAATCATTTTACTGAAAAGAGCGTTTGTTGAATTGGCATCCAATTTATTCTTATATCACGTCAAGGTGTTCTCTTCTTGTTTTCACCAAATGTTAAAACTAAGATTGTCTTTATTTTGAAATTTGAAGTTCAAGTAAAGGAAAACATACATTAAAATACAAAAATGGCGTGAGACCGAAGAAATGCGCAAAGGTAGGTTTCGTAATTGGGCAAAATGCAAAGACATAGACTTTTTTTTTTTTTTTTTTGTAAAATTATTTTATTTTGATAAATATATGCTTTTGAACAAATCAAACAATCATACACAATCAATTGACATAACATCGTAGCATCTAAACATAGTTCAAATAAAACATGTTTCGTTTTCTTGGATAACAGTGTTTTCAAAAATCCATAGATTTTTGGTTTTACAGTTCTTTTCGATCTTTAATCGGTTGTGGATTAATCTTTTGAAAATACAAAGAATAGAGACTTCATGAAACATGAGTTTGCGATTTCTGCTTGCATAAATGTTAAATAAACTGCGTATTTTGCATATATGATGAGAAAATTTAAACTTTTAAATATTTTGTTTTTCAAGTTATAACCTTCAATTAAAACGAACTTGCCAAAAGAAAAGTTAACATTGTAAAGTTTTCGAATAATGTCTCCAAATTTTAACCAAAACAATCTTGTGTGTTTGCATTTTTTTTACAAATAAATGGAGATTGTCGTGTAACTGATCATCATATAAACATAAGGGATTGTTACACAATTTCCATTTGAATAAATTATACCTATTTGGTAATAAGTTGTGTAATAACTTAAAATTGAATTCTGATATTTTGTTTTCTTTCATAGCTTGTAAATGAAATGACCATATGACTTTCCAGTCGATTTGTTCTGTACTATTTAACAATTCTTCCCATTTCTCTTCGATTGGAGGTCTAACAATTGAATGAATAGACAACGTAGAGTAAAAAAACTTAGACTTTCGTTTAGTGTTAACATTCATTAAAACATTTTTCATGACACCTTCATTTTCTTCTTGTGTCGCATCATATACATGTACCTGTCTTAACATATTCTGTTTCCAAACTTTGGGAATCGCATTTAATATGATGTAATATTCTTGAAACAAAGAAGCATGTTTTTTCTCAAATCTTTCATCAATTTCTCACAAAGACATAAATCTAGAGTTTTTTACGACATCATTAATTTTCAAAAGGCCTACATCGAACCATTTTTTAATAAATAATACATTTTTGTTATGATCTCTTATATTTGAGTTAAACCATATGTTTTCACTTCTAACATTACTACATTGTAAATCAATTGGCGTCTTACTTTCTACTATCTCTTTAAAGTCAACCCAAGTATATACCATATTCTTGTAATATTGGGGCATTTTTATATTTTTTAAACAAAACTTCATATCAACTTTTGTACATTTACTATTTAACACATATTGTAAATTGCAAAGACATAGACTTAATTAAATCAGTAGACTCTAAATTTGAATATTATTTGTGCTTTGAAATAATGCCATTCAGCGAATCCTTTCAATTGAATACTAATACCATACACATACATACACACTTATTGACAATAAGCTACAGGTGCAATGTGTTTGCTTTTTTCTTTTGTATCTTGTATCTAATATATATTTGAAGAACGACGTAGGTCCTGGAAACAAAGGCCAGAGATATTGCCCTCAGCTTTTGGCGACATCAGAACGGCCTTTCATACCAGTCAATATTCCTTCTGGTTACTCACTTCTAGCAAATAATCTACCCACAGAGCAGACTAAGGTATGCACATCATCCTATTTGTGCTACGATGATTGTAAATTGTACATACTACTACTACTACTACTACTACTACTACTACTACTACGACTACTATGACTACTATTACTACTACTACTACTACTACTACTACTACTACGACTACTATGACTACTATTACTACTACTATTACTACTACTCCAACTGCTACTGCTACTACTTACAATAATAAATCATTTTACCATTCCCGACGCTCCATTATTATTAGCCGGCTTTAGCACGCCGTCTATTACAGCGCTCAAGAATTTTAAAGAATTGATACCTACCTGGAATTTATTTTATAACTCACCTGGAGTAGGTCGAGTGTGGCAAAATGTGGAGTACTTTCTTGCAACAGGGATTCGATAATTGAATAATCTCTGACAAAAACATGAACATTTTACAAGTTGTCATCTCGCTAAATTAGGAAACGACTTTTTATCAGCTTAGTAATTTGACGATCTTGACCACTACTTTCTCCGAGTTTATTTTGGTATTGTATTGATTGGAATGTATTATTTTGTCATCTTTATTACCATCTTTTACTTGTCATACCTGTCTATTTGGCTCACTATTGTATATTTACTGTAGCTATAACTTTATTGTATTACTTGTAAACATGATCAGTGTTGTTCCTTGAACCTTTGAATCATGTATATTTATATGTTTTTTTAAAACGAAATAAATGAATTTAAAAAAAGATTAAAATAAAAAGTTTCCAAATTTAATATTTCGTCAGGTCCAGTCGGTTGATTGCATTCTTCGCATCGACGGAGTCAGTATACGAGTACCAAGTTCCTTCTTCAATGAAAGTTACATTCTCTGTAGTGCCGAAGAGGTAAATATGTGTTTGGACCCTTGGGAGAACAATTCTTAATTATCTATCATCAATATTATTGATATTATGTGAAATTGATATATTGAGGATAGTAATGTTTCCAACCAATGTAGGATAGCATCTAATCCAACTTCATGATCAATATTAGTATAAAGACTGTTAACATAAAATGTTTGATGCTTGATGTTTCATCCACGCCACACAAAAAAGAAATAAACCTATCCTGTATTTTGAAAACTATAATAATAATAATGTGACTTATATCGCGCCAAATCCACTCTGTGGAGTGCTCAAGGCGCGTGTAAACAGGAAAAACGATCAAGACTTGAAAAGGAATGTTTTGAAATGAGTTTTGAAAGAATCAGAAGATAAAAATGTTCTGATGTCTTCAGGAAGGCCATTCCATAATTTAGGACTAGAGTATGCAAATGATCTTCCCCCCCACGTTTTGGTAATTTTGGGGGTCACAAGAAAATTGGAAGTGGATGAGCGTAGAGGTCTTGCAGGAGTGTAGTTCTGGATTAGAGAGATAAGGCATTGAGGAGCAGAGCCGTGAATGCAATGAAAGGTAAGCAACAAAATTTTGAAAACAATGCGATCTTTTACTGGGAGCCAGTGTAGCGACTGCAAAACTGGGGAAATGTGGGTACGCTTGGAGGTCAGAGAAACAATACGAGCTGCAGCGTTTTGAAGCTTCTGGAGTTTGGACAGAAGATTCTGGGGTAGATTGATTAGGAGGGCATTGCCAAAATCAAGACGGGAGGAAATCAGAGCATGAACTAATTTTTCGGTGGCAGATTTGGACAAATATTTACGAATAAAACCGATATTACGCAATTGGTACCTTACTGATCTAGAAATATTAGAAACTTGGTCAGACATTGTCATATGTGAGTCAAACATAACACCGAGATTGCGACACGTTTGTGACAAGTGAATTATGTGGCCAGAAAATGAAATGCAATTGATATTAACTTTACTAAGCTGTACTTTGGAACCAAATATAAGGAATTTACATTTGTCTAGATTTAATTTCAAGGAACGTGCGAGCATCCAATGATGAGCATCAGCCATGCAAGATTCAAGGCGATGAACGGCTCGTTCTGCAGCGGCTTGATCTGAATTGAAGGAAATCATAAGTTGAATATCGTCTGCATAAATATGATAATCTATGCCATGTTGTAACAAAACTTGTCGCAATCCAATTAAATAAATTGAGAAGAGAGTAGGCCCGCCCACAGAACCCTGTGGTACTCCACAAGAGAGAGGCAAAGCAACTGATTTGCAACCATTAATACAAACGATCTGAGAGTGGTATGACAGATAAGACTCGAACCATTTGTGTGCCTCACCCTTGACACCAAGTGAACTAAGTGACCTTTTCCCCTTTCCATCATTTTTACGCCCATTTACACTAAAGGAGACATTCGCATTACACCTGTATATTAATTTAACCCTTACAATATGTTTGTTTGAACCTTCTATGTCAGTACATGTTTAATGAGAACATCCTAGAGAAGAATGTAAGCATCTCGGTTCAGTGGAATGGGCAATACGACATAGATGACCCGACAGACACATATGGTAAAATTCCCTTTTCGTTATTACCAACATATATTTCCCATCAATTCCAAAGTACGCTTTGGCTATACAATTGAACAAAATTGTCGCCGCAGATCTTTTTTAAAACGGTGAAATTATCACTTTGAAAACATTCCTAATGCGGGAAAATATATATGTTTTTTGTTGTTGCTTTGACGATTTTTACATTTTATTTTGTCAAGCATTTAATTTTATAAATATCTACTGTTAATGTTTAGGAAGAAAGTTCAAAATTAGTTCAAAATTAATTACCATTTTCAATTGAGAATTCACCTGGAAGATACTTTAAACTTGTAAACTGTTGTGAATCATTTCTAAAAGTTATAAGAAAGCAATTTTAAAAGTTGCATTAAATTCAGGAATTGACTACGTTTGCTAATATTGATCCAAATTTATAAACAATATGTTATCTTCTTTTCCATTGAAGTAACCATGTACAAGTGTTCAGTTAACGGTGGAAGTTGCAGCAGATGCTTGTCAGAAGGAGCAACCCCATCGATCTTGAACTGTGGCTGGTGTGGTGATGACTGCAATGTCATTCAGAGTGATGTTTGTCAGAATAATCAGTTTCTCAGTCAGAATGACACCGAGCTCTGTTCAGCACCAGTAATCAGTGACGTAAGAAAATAATAAATCACTACCCAGTGTATGACTACTAACCTGTCATCAAACACATTATGCAATGTCCTGTAAGATATCATATGATTCTAATTGAAATAATAATAATTTGTAAATTGTAATACGTGAAATTTTTAAGTCGCCAAATCCATTTGATATCATATGCTCAAGACGCATGAAATCATTAATTATTGTGTGTGATCTATGTGTTATAATTGTACAAATGCACTTGAGTCTTACTTCTAAGTGTCAAATAGACATGCATGATAAACATGATTGTACAAACAATCATTAAACTAATCATACAAAATATTATGCATGAGAATTTAATCTTGTGGTTTTTCCATAGTTTTATCCCTTGTCAGTTGCTATCAATGCTCAAACGAGACTAGAAATTACGGGAACTGACCTAGGAGTAGAATTTGACGATGTACTGGAAATTGTCATAGGAGACTTGTTGTGTATTCTGACTGACATGGACTCATTCTATCAGCCAGGACAGAGGTAAAAGCACCAAACATAGATTCGTTTTGATCGATGTATTCTTGTTTATTAACGTCTCATAAATGGCCAATGAATTGTTTAATAAAGAAGGGTGATTTGTATATGTTCCTTCATGAAGTTGCCGTCATCACCAACAGTCCTAGAATGCTATGCATCAAATGGTTTAGCTTGTTAATATCATCATTTATTCATGTTCCAAGATATATAACAAGTTTTATTTATTATTCAACACATTAAATGTGTTACATACATGACAGTTTACGTCATAGGGATTCATGATGATATCTTCGCAAGAATAACAAGAAAAACGTACATAATGAAAAGACAAGTAACGAAAAGAATTTGGCTGCAAAAAATGTAAATTTCAAATGACCGGTTGTCTGATTCTCTTGTTGTTGACAGTGTTAGCTGCATGACTGGTTTATCTACTGAAGTCATCTCAGGACGCATTGAAATCACAGTGAGGTCTGGCGAAAGTATTAAGACCGGAGAAAGTACTACAGAATTCTTGTACAAGGTGAGTGCATAACAAATCGCCTAGTTTACTTTTACTTTTATACTCTAATATCGGGCTTTGAGAGGAAATGATCGTATTAATTGAATACGACATGATAACACATTCATCCGTAACCTACTTCTTATTGAAACGATTTATACGATAAAAGTAATTTTCTTGCTAGGATCCCATGATATCAGGGTTTAGTCCCACGGAGGGGCAGGTAGCAGGAGGTACAGAGATCACTGTTACTGGGATGTATCTCAACACAGGAAGGAACATTGAAGCTAGTTTTGGAGAAGCACAATGCAACAGTTTGTGAGTATCACTCATATATATTATGTACATTAATGTTAAATGTTGCTATACATATTTTCAGTAGCATTTATTATATGTTGTTAGATAACATTGGAAAAGTGTAGATGTTTTTCCATATTCTTTGTTAATTTGTTCAATAATTGAACAAAAATGGGAAGATTGGAGATGAATTGATCGATGCACTTCGAATCGCATTTTACTGATGGGAGCATGGGAGGATATTTGTTACGGGAATGGATTGTGGAATCTATAAATATAAATGTAATCAAAATCCAAAAGTACAATTTAGAAAGACACACACACACACACACATACACACACACAAGTGCGCACACGCACACACACACACACACACCTATTGTACCCACACACACCTACATTGATCGGTCAGAGAAACTCGCTTTCATAAGCAGTACCAATAACTGTAGATAGGCCTAACACGTCGAAAGCGTCGTAAGTTAAGATTTATCTCCCGCACCCCACCAGCATAATATATAGAGTTTTAATGTAATGCAATGTGTTCAGGAGACAGATATAACATTCTGAATGATTCATGATATGAACATGCCTGTTTCAACGTCTTAAACATTTTCTTATATTTTGTCCTAATGTATGAATGTATATGTAAAATTTCAGGATTGTTGACGATACGACTGCACTGTGTATCACAAGCAGCTTACAAATGAATGAACAGGTCGCTGTGCCCTTGACCATGACATTTGATGGACTAGTAAAACGGTTTGAGGACTACAGCTTTATCTACAACCCAAACCCAATAATTGATGGCGAATACAGAACTGAGTCCATCTTGTCGTAAGGAACCACATCTTTATTCTTGTACCAAACTAGAAAAAGGATAGTCTGGCAATGTTTTATCATTATATTCTTCGGCATATTATGTGATTTAATAACTTGTTATCAAATATGTTTAAAGTCAATAGTTTATAGTGTTCATTAGGCTTGTGACAATGTACTTTGGTGTGTGAAACTCTAGTGGGACATATAGACAACAGTGTACGAAGGGGCTTAAACTAAGCATTTATAATTGCATCTAAAAATCTCTCCACTTAGATGGATTAGATATTAATATATATATTTTCCCAGACAAATCTAATATGACGTGAATAATAATCCATGATTTGTGGTCAATTATCAAAGTGACACTTTCTTAACATAGCTGCGTAAACGCAGTATAAATGTTCTTCTAATAGTCTGAAACGTGTGATATTTCTTATGTTGATACAGAGGAGGTCTCGATATCAAATTGACAGGACAAAGATTTGATCTCATCCAGGAACCCCGTATAATAGTTTCGTCACTTACGACAGATGCTAGTAACTCTGAGGTATTTATTTATTAGTCTGCTATTTGTTGTTTGCTTATTCACAAAGCAGACGTAGTCTGTTAATGTAAAAAATTGCAGAGACACCATCATGAACATACCACTCTTAGACCGTGAACTTCCCAGGAATCGAAAGACCTCGATAAAGACAGGCCATGAAACCCTTAGACAACTTCTTGAGCCAAAAAAAAGAAGGTCCCTAGACAGAAGATGTCGGTCTCGAGGACTGTCAATCGAGTGGGGTTATGGTCCCGTAGACTGATGGTCTACTCGGATGCCCCTTTTTGTATGATGAATTTTGCTTTATTCGTACCGCTTTCGTTCGGACGTTACAATCAACATTCGATACCTATATAACCTTATGTTTCATTAAGCTCATGATTCATCCGGTGCCTTAGACAATAGCGAATCATGAGATCTCCTTCTATTACTTGATTTATAATTCATTATTAATAAACTTTGATTTATCTATTCAGTTTGATTCAAGATGTGTTGATTTATGTTCAACAGCTCTGCAATGGAACGGAAACTCTTCTCATCTGTCCAACCCCAAGCTTTCCTGACGATGGTATCTCTACCAGAAGGACACGAGCTACAAATGGCGTTATGACAGCGAATCTGACCTTTGACTTTGATGGATACATCGTCGATGGCGGCATAATAGAGTACTACCCAGACCCTATGTACGAAAGCTTCATTGGACCAAACAGAATCTATGAAAGTGGCAACAGCCGGCTTGAGATAGCAGTGAGTCGTGCTTGTTTGATCTAAAATATTTATTTCAATTATCGTTTCACACTTCTTCACGAATGAAACAGTGGATTTCTAGAAATGTATTTCGGTCGTCATAATTGTAAACCCATTGACTACTGATTTCTCCTATTCCTACAGGCTAAATACAGGAGCCAACGGGTTTCTGCAGTCAATGGATTACATAATTATGCATTATCATATGAAAGGCTTGAAATGACTGTTTTCCATTATGGCCGAATTAGTAATTTCGTTTATTGTGTATTTTGCCATTTTATATATTGTTTAAGTTCCCATCTGAACCTCCGAGTGAAAAAAGGGTATTTTTTGTGTTTCCTGTCTTTATTTTTCCGTTCATGGCACATGCATCTCTTGGGGAAAGAGAGTTTGACGATCTAGTAATTTGAAATATATAAATAACCTTTAATATTCGTTATCTGCCATCACTATTGAGAATTAACATTGGTAGGAGAACTATACTCCCGCCTTAGGCTTACCATAACTCGTCGGCAATTGAAAGCAATATACTGCTATTTTCACAATATATCGGGTATGTTGTGAGTGTAATTTGTGTTTTCACTCATTGACAGTGTCTGCTAAACTCTATACATACGCTCCTTGCATTAATTATTTTCGTTTCATTTCTAGGGAATGAATTTGGACTTAGCGAGCACAGAGGATGATATTCAAGTTTTGTTGGGTCCCGATGGAGTTTGTGATGTTGATGATCTTGAGATTAATGTATTACGATGCCAGCTACCAAATAAGAAGCCTCAACCAGGAAACATCAATGGAACAGTAGAATCTGGACCTACCCAATATCTACCAGCTGTAACGGTATGTCTTGTTACTTATCTGGCTAATTTCCCATCATCGTTTTACTACCAAAAGATGTCTAACTTATTTATTATCATACCTTTGGGGATGAATTTGTAAAAGATTCATTTTTAAGTCTAATCTGAATGTATGTATTTGTATTATATTCGTATTTCAAAGAGACCTTTGGAATTTTCATTTTTAAAATGATTTTAAAATCGTAAACGAAGTTACTTTTTCTTTACCACTGAAATAATTGGGACATTATGAGGCTTGGGAATAACAAAAAATGTTTTCGATAGGCTGGGCAAATTTGGAAAATTTACAGCACAAATTGATCTCCTTAAAATCGTTGATGACTCTTACATTGAATGAATCAAAGAATATCAATCAAATGTCACCAGGGGCGGCGATTTCTGTTCATGACCGGGGGGGACGAAATGCGAGGGACGAGTTTATTTATTTTTTTTTTTTTTTCGGGGGTGGGGGGGGGGGGCAGAAGAAAAAAAATCCGCATCACCACCACTCTTACATGTTACGCAGGCCCTGGAAACGTATTTCAAAGTGTGTGGGGGGGGGGGGGCTAAAGTATTTACGATCAGGTAGAGCAAAGCAAAGCAAAGTGGAGCGTAAATTGGCGTGGGGTCCAGGGGCAAAGCCCCGGATGGTGTCAAGGGGTGGAGCCTCATGAAGCTCTGGGGCGGTATTCTGAACCCTGTGTTATCTCTAATATTGTTGTATCTTTGGAGATAAGATAAAGTTGGTATTCTGAACATTGTTGTAACTTTTGTGTTATCTTTTGTTGTATCTTTTCTCTCATCTGTTGGGTCGCGCCTGCTTTCAAACTATCATACTATACAATTTATGGGTGAGGATGTAGGGTTGATAATACAGTTGTAAGTCCAAAAAGAAGCGAGTGGGCGTGCGTAGGTGTGTGTGTTTGTGTGTGTGTTCGCGATTGTGTGTATATGGGGGTGTTTGAGTAACTACATGGGGTATGGGAGGTGTAGAAGTAGAACCTGACAGAATTATGTGTGTGTGTGTGTGTGTTGTTGTTGTGTGTGGGTATTAGGGTGTGAGGGTGGGCATGCAAGTAACTGTACATATCCTGACAGATGGTGTATGTGCGTGAGTAAGGTGGGATGAATGAAGGTGGCGTGAGTTGAGTGTGGGTAGCAGGGGCGGCGATTTCTTTTAATGATCAGGGGACGAAATGCGAGGGACGAGGGAGCATAGTGAACGAGAGGGGCGAAGGTGACAGTATACAAATATTGACTGCTCATGAGGATGATGGTGGGAACTATCACTCCCAAGGTGGTGTTCACACCGGACCTTCTATCACCCCGCCGAGGGGTGATAGAAGGGCCGGTGTGAACACCACCCAGGGAGTGGTAGTTCCCACCATCATCCGATTACAGAGCAGTCCATATTTGTTTTATATACCTCATCCTTTTTATTGATTCATGATTAGGTCTAGCTCTAAAAAACAGGAAACGAGATGAAGAGAAATTTACTCGCCAGAATAAGAAAAATCCAACATCAAGTCCAAGACAAGAGTGTTGAATTCCTACGCGCTGCGCGTAACCGCGCGATTGCGGTAGCCTAGCAACTCAAAAAAATGGTGTGCGCAACTAGTCGCGGGAGGGGTTAGGAGTCCTATCCCAGGGTTTGATAGGCCCTATCAAACCCTCTGACGCAATGATACTTGATAGATCGAAATGCTCCTTGTCAGGTGATATAGTTTTGACCAATCAGTGAATGACAATCTATGTATGAGGTATATAATAGTGACTACCTTCCACAGGTTTTTAAAGTTTTGTATTTTTAAAGTTTTGTATTATTAAAAAAATTACATTCCTTAGCAAATTCTTTAATATACAAGCAAGCAATATACTTTTTTCGCACTTCACTTTTACTTTGCCGGTAATTAGTATGCAGTCCGAAGGGTCGTACATATTTCGTAGTTTCATTTTAGTAAGTAGGGTGCTTGGGCATGGATGGGATTTATATTTTACACCCTAGGCCTCTGTCATGTAAATGAACATTGATATCGCTATGGGAGTTGAAATGGCAAATATATATATACTATGTGGTAGTGAACTATTAAAACCAACCAATATATCACGGAATACCTGTAACATGCAAAATGGCACTTTTTGTAGCATTGATCTATTTTTATAACTCTTAATCTTGTAAACATACAGTGTAAATTGTGCTTACGTGATGCAAACGGAATACAGATTTAAGATACAGATCTACAATATTTACTTGTACATTTTAAAAGATATTATGCGGGGAGCATAGCGACCGAGCGAGAAGATTTGTGCATTTGTATTAATTTAAACGCTGCACTCTTGGGCCCTCCAGAGCCTAAAAGTGTGTTGCAGTCTTTTGTCAGTATTTGCTAAACACTTTTTCACATATCCGGACCTCTCCCGCCCTCCGGGATCTCCGCCCTGGTGGGTAGGCGTACTGATGAATGAATGGGGAGTGGGTGTAAGAGGGTGTTTGTATGATGATATAGGGTGTTTGGTATTGGTCTAGAATTTTTTTTACATGAGGGGGGGGGGGGAGGGGGGGGGGGGGGCTGGGCGTGCAGCTAATCGACATTACCGATTTGTGTGTGTGTGCATCGAGTCCTACATCCTGATAGATGTGGGTGAGTCTACGTGTGTGTTTGCGAGATGTGTAAGGGAATGGAGGTGTGAGAGGGAGGGTATCAGGGGCCGTATTCTGAACCATGTGTTATCTCTAATATTGTTGTATCTTTGGAGATAAGATAAAGTTGGTATTCTGAATATTGTTGTAACTTTTGTTGTAACTTTTGTTGTATCTTTTCTCTCATCTGTTTGGGTGCGCCTGCGTTCAAACTTTGGTGCGCTTGTAATTGTACTTAGTAATAAAATGGCGCTTAATCCATATTTGCATATACGCACGAGAGATAATATGACAAGATAATTGGTATTCTGAAAATTGTTGTATCTTTTATCTTATCTTATCTTGCATGGTATTTAGAACAATATTTACAACAGGTAGGGGGTTGTTGTATCTTTCTTGGTGATATAATGGCGGCAATAATTTCTTGCCCAGAACCAACTTCGTGCCAATAGACCAGTAGATGAAAACTTTCTAAGAAATTACATGCTAGGATATGACGATTTTAATGCTCTCATCTTAACCAATATGGTGAAACCGTGACTTGTCTTCATGATCCACATGCCACAGCGCATAATGATGAAGCGCGTAATAAGCGCTCAAATAATAATTACGCCCAAGATTATTATGCACTAGGCGCATCTTCCTATTGGTTGACCTACTTATCATGCTCATATAAAATAGATTTTGATTGGTAGGGTCCATACAAATGGGCGTGTCAACAGTGGTCAAAGATAAGATAGAGGCGGTCCTTCAAGAGATAACACAAGGATAAAATGATGTTCAGAATACCAACTTACAACAATATTAGCGCTGTGTTATCTCTGGAAGATACAACAAAAGATAACACAAAACTTACAACAATGTTCAGAATACCACCCCTGGTTTATATATGCGTGGGCGGGCGCGCGCGCGCGTGTGTGCGTGTTTGCGTGAGCGCGTGTGTACGTGCGTGCGCGCGCGCGTGTTTGTGTCGGGGATTTGAGGGAGGGGGGAGCTGGGAATACCAGTAAAATAACCTCCAGTTTTTAATATGTTTTTATATTAACAATGACCTATGATTTATTCACTTCCAATTGTTGCTTATTTATATACATTGCAAATTAGTTTTTGTTTAATTATGATAATGTTTAAGCAATAATTACTGAAAACGTATATTTATTTTATTCAATTGAATGTTTGATTCACACATCTAGAGGAATAAAACAAAATTACTATAACAAAAATAATAAAAAAGATATGGTAAGGAGAATGTAAGGTTTTTAATATGGATGAACATCATTGAGGTACATAATATATGCATGCTGGGATCCGAGATGTGAGGTCACAAGGTTAGGCACGCGGCTATAACTTAAAGATAAACTTTAGTACTGGTAATGCGATTGCATTGTGAAAGAAAAGGTGTGAAAGGATCAGAAACAGTTGATCATGTAGCATGTAAGTATTAGTGTGCACTGCAAGGTTCTGGAGTCATCAAAATCATAATAAATTTGACCGAGTCTTGGTAAAGTAACAGACACTCACATAGAAAGCTATATATGGGACAACACACATGGTGTCGGGGATGGTACTACCTTGGTTTCCTTGTCTTTCTATGCTCATTACTCAGCCAGTATACATTTTCTTCCAAAATTGTTTGGCACATGTCATTTATTTGTAATCTTGAACATTCAGTGTAAGTTTCGTTTGATTCTGTGAGAATTTTTTTTTTTTTTTTTACCAGTACAGGGGCGGTATTCTGAACCCTGTGTTATCTCTAATATTGTTGTATCTTTGGAGATAAGATAAAGTTGGTATTCTGAACACTGTTGTATCTTTTGTGTTATCTTTTGTTGTATCTTTTCTCTCATCTTATTGGCCGCGCCTGCGCTCATACTTTGGTGCGCTTGTAATTGTGCGTATTATTAATAAAGTGGCATTTAATCCTCATTTGCATATGCGCACAGGAGATAATATGTCGAGATAATTGGTATTCTGAAAGTTGTTGTATCTTTTATCTTATCTTATCTTGCATGGTATTTACAACAATATTTACAACAGGTAGGGGGTTGTTGTATCTTTCGTGTTGATATAATGGCGGCAATATTTTTTGCCCAGAACCAACTTTGTGCCAATAGACGAGTTAGAAGAAGATTGTGTGTTGACCGGAAACATCACAGATGAGAACTTTCTAAGATATTACATGCTAGGATATGACGATTTTAATGCTCTCATCTTAACCAATATAGTGAAAGCGTGATTTGTCTTCATGATCCACTCAACAGCGCATAATGATGACGCGCGTAATAAGTGGTCAAATAACTAAATACGCCCAAGATTAGTATGCGCTAGGCGCATCTTCAGATATGGCATAAAGTATTCCTATTGGTTGACCTACTTATCATGCTTATATAAAATAGATTTTGATTGGTAGGGTCCATAAAAATGGGCGTGTCATCAATGGTCAAAGATAAGATAGAGGCGGTCCTTCAAGAGATAACACAGGGATAAAACAATGTTCAGAATACCAACTTACAACAATATTAGCGCTATGTTATCTCTGGAAGATACAACAAAAGATAACACAAAACTTACAACAATGTTCAGAATACCGCCCCTGGAGTTTATCTTTAAGTCCCGCTTGAAGTGTGTTGAGATATGGGCATGAGAATGTGAGGTTTGGCGTTCGGCAGTATTCCGCAGTACGATTTTTTGTAGGGATAGGTTTGTATACGTTAAAGGTAAAGACCAGTAATGGTCATGCGATTGCATTGTGAAAGAAACGTTGTGGAATCGATCAGAAAAGGTTGATCATCTAGCATCTAGCATCTACAAGGTTCTGGAATCATCAAAATGATAAGAAATTTGGCCCATTCTTCGTAAAGTTACAAGCACTATACACAGAAAGATGTATATGGGACTACCCTATACATCTCTCACGACCATGAGATAAACAAATTTACCAAATATATGAATTAGTAGGCGGTTTCCCGGCAAATTTGTTATCATCATGTATTAGTCAAAACATATTCTTTCACATGATTGGTAATGAGAGTTTCCATTTCATTTTTTGAAATTGGGGCGTTTCCAATACTGGTCTTTACCTTTAACATTCTGCAGCCATAAACACTATTTTGATACTTTAAAATAGTTTTATAAATCCTTTGGTCTAGCCTAAAAAATTATGCCTCTTCAGTGTTAAATAAGCACATGCAAATGGCATATGAGTTGGTGATTTGTGGAACGGATTTCAAAGGCTTCACTGAACCAATCCGACCAGTACAATGATTTTTTGATTTTTTTTTTGGAACTCAATCCTTTAAGGCATTAGAGGAGGCGCGATATCTCAGTCGGTAGAGCAGTGGTCTCGTTATCCGGTGATCCGGGTTCGAAACCAAGAGGATGCGCTAGTGCCCTTTGGTAAGACAATCCTCATTACCAGGTCACTCGGAGAGGACCTAAAGCCGTCGGCCGTCTGGTTGTTTACTTACAAGGATTTATGTTTTCTTTGCAGTCAGGTAAAAAAGCAACCATCACCATCACCATTAGTTAATGCTCTGTGGAATTCTCGACCCATGAAAATTGGGAACATATAATCTCTAGATACTTTTATAAAAAAACACTTAAAACGTATCTTTTCTTAAAGTAGTATTTATATTTGTCTGTATTGTGTTGAAATTAATAGAGAATTATATTGTGATGAGTATGCGCTACACGAATTTATCATTCATTATATCATCATAATCTTGTTTAACTTTCACCCAGGTGTTGCACGGGAATGTAAGGTTCTCTCCAGGCTTTGTTTCAGCACGGGCTACAGAAGGAAACCCTTTGATAGCCATCGTAATACCTGTGGTCATTGTCATCCCCATTTTGATCATCATTCCGACGATTCTTCTAGCGTGGTGGTTCAGAAAGAAACAACTGGAAGTGAAACGAGCTAAGGAAGAGGTGAAAATGATCCGAATGAAAATCTTGAAAAGAGTTCGAGAAGGTATTATTTATTATCTGCTAAAAACATTTCTAGTAATACCACGTCAGCTGTAAAGGCATCATATTTGGCTATATTATTACATTTAGGGAATGGTGTTTAGGCTTCTCTCGTGGATAGAGCCTATGTAATGCCAATTAACTTGCTATGATATGAGGAAAGAAGTCCTTCTGCACCTGATCGACTCCACAATCAAAAGAATCTTGATAACCGGGTATGATCATTTTAAACGACTATGAACTCCCCTTATAACGCTTCCTTAGCACATTCCATAACTCTATCCTGTATCAAATAAAAAGAAGTATTCAAGTTTTCATATGGGCGTCGGGAAATACAGTGTAGATACAATCAAATGATATGAACAATTTTTATTCTGCGGACAAAAGATGTATGATTATTTTACCCCCGTTCCTTTGAAAACAACATAAACATCGAAATATCTAACCCGCATATCTTTATGAAATATTGCCCCCTTCGCCTTATATCGATTTAAACCAAGCCCAAAATCATTATGATGTCTTTGCTTCTTATATTTGTCCATTAGTCTCAAATACCAGCTTGGATCTAACTGAGGCTGATGACAGAGTCCAGAAGCAAGGAGTTCCATTTGTAGGGCATGTCCAATATGTTACGATGATGTTGTTTGCTGGGCTCGGTATTCATCCAGAAACATCAGAACCAGAGGTAAAATAATCTTAAATCAAAAGAAATTAATAGTAAAATGAAAAGGCTTTCTTTTAAAATATATATTTTAACTCACAAAGAAATGCTAACTTTAAACATATCAGTTTAGTGATTTATAGGCAGCTATTCTATTGAAGTATCCTAGAAAAGGCTTACATAACGACGTAACTCTACTTGGCGGTGGTTCATCTTCGAGGTGTGCTCGTACATAGGGTATATGTTAATAGATATATAACACAGTGCTTAATGTTTAATAGTGTGCAGTTCACTTAAATGCTTTGCACCGGTTCTTCTGCTTGATTGTATCTTCTGTAAATATTTCTGCTCAATGATATTCCGGTCTATTTTGTTTCAGTACATGGAAGACTTTATGGAGCATTCGTTGATATCGTTCTATCGTATGCTGAAGGAGAAGGCCGGATTGATAGAATTCATCAGGCAACTCGAAAATAAGAAAACGGGACGGGGTCGAGAAAGGTACATGAATATTCTCACCTTTGATGCTGAATGTAAATACTATTCGATTTATACAAATTAGAAGTATTACATATTAGTTAAGACATTCATTTTTAACGAGATAATATAACGTAATGACATTTTTAAAGCGATGTCTTATTGTATAAAGCCTGGATCAACCATAAAAGCATACTTCGACTTTCCTCTTGTAATTTATTTATTAAACAGACTGCCAGGACTAGGGTGGGGAATGGCATAGTTTAATCAATATCTTGTTGTAGGACAATAATGCCGTACACTGGCTTCATAACTTTAATATCTTCAGTCAAGTGCTCGAGCATTCATCAACCTCTCGTCTACGACACCTGTATAAAGCCGATACAAAAAAGCATGTTTCTGATTATTTCCTAAGACATTTACTTAAATAAATTGACCCCCCAAAAATAATTATTATTATTGTGTCATAAACCTAATAACTTTACATATATATAAGAATTATGAATCCCCTTTTCACCTCGTCAGCTGTCTGTTGTTGATTTCAATATGGTCAGAAATAACGGAGCAATATGCGGCTTCTCCCCTTTCTTTTGTAGGGAGCTTATTGCATCTCTATTGGCAATCACATTCGTCAGCGAGGGAAAGTCGATCCACTTTACAAAGTAAGTTTACGTCTTGTAGTTGAGTTCAAACATAATGTAAAAGCAAATAACTTTTAGACAACCTGAAGTGAAACAAAGCAAGACTTTCGAAAAAGCAACACAACGTAATTTCAACAGGCTTTCTACCGGATACTGAAACGTGGCAATGACACATTACGTAACCCGAACGTAATTTCTATGGGATAAAAACAATAGCGTCTCGAAACTGCCATTTAGTTGAATTATTCAAACTCACGGCGATCATGTTAACAGCAAATAGTCAATTATGATTGTCACTTTTATCACAAAACGCCCATCTGCGCTTTCCTAGAGGAATAAACATGTTTTTTTTAAATTATATTTGTCATGCTATACCCAGATTATCTCATTAACATTTTGTAATGTTTTCTTTCCTACCTGTTCGTGTTTTTCTTCAGTGTATTGACATCACTTGTTGAAGATGAAATCGTAACAGCATATGAGTCTAGAAGGCGGATGGATACACTATTCACCAAGTAATCATTCTATTTACACACATCTTTATCATTTTTATGTACATGTTTTCAGAACAATTCAATATTCATTGCATTCGTTACTTCTTAACCACAATCATTAATATCATTCATTATTTATGCAATATAGTTGGAATTATGACGTAATATTATTGCACCTTTGCTCGGTGATGTAACATTCCTATTCAATGTGGATGGGGAAGTTGATATCCTGTACTTTGGCACTAATTAATAAGCTACCTTTTTACGTTATGTTTAAGTTTAAAACTATCAATTTCTGGAATTCAGATTCTTGTTCATATTTTTCTTTAAAAATATTTCCTCTTTTTTCAGCACTGAATCAATCGCGGAGAAATTGATCAGCAACTGGTTTGCCCTGTTTATGTTCGAGTACTTGAAGGTGAGGTTTGTTCTCAAATGAAATATGCCATGTTTATCTACTAGTGATGTTCACAAGTTTACAGAAGGACGGCGCGTTAATAATTTAAAAATAAAGATAAAGCAAGTGCATAAGGTTTACATATTTTATGGTGAAGTCAATTTTCAACGGTTGTGTCTTCATGCTTAGTAAAAAAAAAAATACATTCTGATATATTTATTCATGGCAATTATCATTTTAAGATTATGAAAACATTGTGAAATTTCGTTGTATGTTATATGTCATATTATTCATGCTAAGCACTATTACGGACATAGAAAATAAATGAATTTGATCTTTTAAATCTAACTCTACATTTGCCACTCTCCATCCAGGTTTATTAAATGGGTCTGTCAGGAATTGTATTCCCGGAATGCTTTCAGTGCTTTTATCCAAACTGACGATTTACTCACGTCAAATATGAATATTACATGGCCTACATACCCTTTCCTATTAAGCCCTTTTTTCTCCTCATCTTTGTTGGTACTACCTCAGGTGTATGGCGTCTACCCATTGTACATGATGTACCAGGCAGTTAAGACCCAGGCCGAGAAAGGTCCTATAGATGTCGTGACTGGAGATGCATACTACACACTGGAGTTTAGCAAACTCCTTGATCAGGAAATCGACTTTCATTCTCTAGTAAGTTGGCTGCCTATGATGAGTGAAAATATTAGTGACTTATTGTGTTTGAATATATTGTCTGGACCGACTTCAAAGCCATAGCTAAATACCCAAAGGATCTTGATCGTAAATTAAGGTTCATGCCTCGCAATCTGTAACTCAATTATTGTTATCCTTTGTTGCCACACATTTAAAATTGTACAAAGGTTAAAATTAGTCTCTTTCGAAATGAATCCTGGCTTAGAATGCCTTAACCACAAGGCTGCAGAGACAGGATAGTGATTTTGGGGAGACCAGATTCAGTTGACAGGCAGATTGGCAAAATCTTCAGCCTTCATTATTTAAAGAGAATAAACAATATCGATATCAAGATCATCCTTTCAATCTCTCTTATCGTCGTTCTATTTCCCTTGACGTTCTAGGGCATTGATGTTGTTGATGAAGACGGGCATGTTTATCTTCATGTAACTGTGTTGGATGTTGATACTGTGAAACAAGCCAAACAGAAGATTCTAGACTCACTCTGGAAGAAGAGTTACTGCTTGCTGCCGAGGGATATAGATGCAGTTGATCTAGGTGAGAGTAATGAATGAAATTATAATAATTGTTTAATTCGGTTGTATGAAGAAGAGGCATCCCAATGCAAAGTCGTGTATGAAACATAATGAACGACAATTGCTTCGCGTTTAATTTCGTACACCAACCAATTTCCCTACTTAGAACATGGACCAAACGAAGCCTGACCATAAACCTAACGCATAACTCGATTCGAACTCAAACCCCATAACAAAACCAGGAGCAGTTGAAGAATTTCCACAATCATTGGCTGGAAATATAACAGTGCATAATAACTGTGGAAAAAATACATTTAATGCTGCGCAAAGATCCAATCAGTTTATTTTTGGCCATCACAAAAAGTGGGTTATTGATGTAGACAAATTCTCATGTACCCTTTACAGCTCATTTTATGTATGTTATTACCAAAGAAGAAACAGAGCCAGTCAGTCACCGAATAGTGTCTGACAGTGAAGTCTAGCAAGTAAACGGGTTTCCTTGCATAATTTGACATACAGGTGGTTAAAAAGACTTTGTTTTTGTTATTTTACAATGCCATTGATTTCTTCAATTTGCTTTCTCTCCTTCCTCTTCTACTTTAACTTCTTTTTCGTCTTCATCTTCTTTCTTCCTGCCTTCTCCTACTTATCATTATTATATTATTTTCTTTATTCTATTTTTCTCTTCCTCTCAATTTCACTCTCCTTGTACGTCTCTAGAATCTCATACTACTCTGTTTTCGCCTCCTATAATACCTTTTAAATTCAGACCTGCTATATTGTGTTACTCAGTACTGGAGCCTATTCACATACAAGCTATGCTTTTTATTTAGGCTCCCCACATCTTACATAATTTTGTTTACCTTGCCTGTCATTTCTACACTGTCGCTCATAAAGGTGGAATATTTTAGTTTTACCCCAATTTATGGAATTATTTTAAAAATTATTTAAAAATAATAGATTTAGAAAATAGTATACATTCTCAGATTTTATTGAATAATAATTTGCCAATGTGTGTTTTGCGGGACTGCTAAAGCATGTGTATGCTACTATGCTTATTAAATAGGGGACCTATGCCCTCAATTCATAAATGACAGTAATGAGGATTAATGCCCCACAAAAGGCACTAATATAGCACATCGACACAAAACCGTGTCGATGTGCTATATTAATGCCCTTTTGTGGGGCATTAATCCTCATTACTGTCATTTATGACTTAAGGGCATAGGTCCCCTAGTTGATAAGCATAGTAGCATACACATGCTTTAGCAGTCACGCAAAACACACATTGGCAAATTATTATTCAATAAAATCTGAGAATGTATACTATTATCTAGATCTATTATTTTTAAATTATTTTTAAAATAATTCCATAAATTGGGATAAAACAAAAATATTCCACCTTTATGAGCGACAGTGTATATATTTCGAAACTTCGTACTTATTTTCCGTACATTACACTTAATTTGAAATAATGTTGTTGGTGTTTGTGTGTGTGTGTGCGTGCGTGTATGTGCGTGCGTGTGTGTGTGAAATATATACGCTTGTATATAACAATTAAAAAAGAAAGAATTTAAACTGTTTTTCGAGGTAAAATGTGGAATAAATAAACTTCTAAACTTCTAAAACTTCTTCTAAATATTAAGACTCTGCTAACGTTTAAATTTCACAGATAAGACATACTTGAAATATTCATAATTCCTGCAAAATTCTACAAAATTTGATGTTGGCTGCAAAAGGAACATACTATCTTTAAGTTAACATTAAATTAAACCTTGTTTGGATTGTTTTATTGATCCACCGACGGAGAGAAAATTGTTGCATTTTCGTTATTTTCGTTACATTATAGCCTATATCATATACATATCAGAGTAAAAACAGCAACTTTTAAACACTAAGCTGTGAATCTTCGTCCTAGAGATGGACTACAGACTATGACATAGAGAATTTGTATATAATCAAAGTACATTTATTACAGTTATTGAGATATTAAAGGTTCCCCCTTTTCTTTTTCTTTTTTTAAAGTGTGGATTCAGACTTCTGACAGGATCACTTTGCTGCAAGAAATAGACAAATCCTCTGAGACACAGGGGATAACAATGATCAATACAATGAAGAGCTTTGGGGTACGTTACTACCTTATAGTTTATTAGCAGTGTGTTTATGCATAATTATATTGATAGTAATCGTAAATGCTACGTGTAAGCACTACATTTTACCTCGTAGAACTGACAAGTGGATCTGTAATTTTGTGATAATGGACGTGTTTTTATTTGGTATATGGACGTGTTTGTATCAAAGATAAACTTGAGTTCTGGATTAAAAATAAAAAATCTCACAGAATCAAATTAAACTTACACTGAATGTTCAAGATGACAAATAAATGTCATTTGCCAAACAATTTTGGTAGAAAATGTATACTGGCTGAGCAATGAGCATAGAAAGATAAGGAAATCAAGGTAAGTAGCCCCGACACCATTTGTGTAGTTCCATATACATCTTTCTGTGTACAGTGCTTGTAAGTTTACCAAGACTTGGCCAAATTTATTATGATTTTGATGACTCCAGAACCTTGCAGTAGACACCAATACTTACATGCCAGATGATCAACTTTTTCTGATCCATTCCACACCTTTTCTTTCACAATGCATTTGCATGACCAGAACTCAACTTTATCTTTAATATAGTACTAGAATATTGATCCTGAAATATCAATCCGGCATTGGCCGGGGTAATAATAGTAATAGTTTATGTTTTGACCAATATCGAGGATACACGTCATTTTCGTAACCGGCTAATACAGTCGTACGCATGTAAACAATGGTTAAAGATTTTTTCTAAGCAGTATTGTCGTATGTACTTTAGCTGCGCAGGGCTAGCTGGTCATGTAATCTTTTTATCTCCAGGGACTGCACATGGTGAACACATAACTTATTGGCCCTGCGCAGTTATGGTGGGCATGAATATTACTGCGGAACATTAAATCATATTCCTAACTGTATTTTGTACTTCCAGATTAGAAACGGATCTCACGTTGCACTAATACCGAAGAACTCTGGTGATGAATATCAAACCCTCGATCTGAAAGAAGTATCTTCAAAGACATGTAAGACAATATTACTCAATTACTATGAGGTTAGGTGCACACGAGGCGTAATATTGATTCTCGCTATCGCAAGTTCCCCAAAATGCCGCGATGTGGACCTCTTGGACGTAATTTCGAACTACTTCCGGTACGTACATGCTTCCGGTGCATATGGTGCATACTATATACGTATCCAAAAGCTCTCTTGTCGGCTGCTATTGACCTCATTGGACATCTTACAAGTCCTTAATTGATTAAACCAAAATAAATACTTAGGAAATACCCCCTCCTTTTCCATGATTATGGAATAGTTCTTTGTCAAAATGCCGCGAGCAAAGTCACGATCGTGCGTGATTTCAAACTTGTCTTGCCTTCTGAGCAACTTTTGCCAAGTCGCGCGCTGTTTAGGGTTTGTTGGGAATTTCACCAAAGTCACATCTCTCATGCAGGGATATCTTCAAAGGTTTTCTCGTTTATTATCGTGCGACCAGCACACAGCAGACTCACAGTATCGCACCTTATTCAAACTGACAATTAAGTTTGTAAAAATATAGAATTGCTTAAGATATACAAACAAATAGAGCCGAAGACGAAGTGAAAGATGGCATATATGCAGCTAGCTAGCTCGGTGACTAACGCCCCGGCCGCGTTATTTTTTTCTGCGGCACAGATTGGGGTTAGGTGCGTGTTGAGCTTATGGGAACGTTTATGGTTAGGGTTAGGGTTAAATCAAGACCTCTTTTTAAACAAAAGCCCCAATCTGTGCCGCAGAAAAAAATGACGCGACCCGGTCCCTATTAACTACCCTATCGGATTCCATGTGCGCATGCGCAGGTTTCCCTCGCGAGCTCAATTTGGGCTCGCTGTGGCACGAACAAAATAAGACGCCTCCGGCCCGGCCAAGACCGGACGACGCGCACGTTTACATAGCTGCGTGCAATGGACTTGAAGTGAATAATGCACCAAGCTATTCTAGAGTGCATTTGATATCGGGCTTGAAATTTACATCCGAGCATTTTGGGGTTAATGACGATAGCGAAAACTGCACCATTCACTGACATTCAGGCATATACTCTGAACATTTTCATTTTTTACAGACGAATCCTTGCAGCATGTGACCGTGGAGATGATTCCTGAATCACAGCCCTCACAACCAGCTTTACATGCCATCCATCTGAAGGTTAGTAACTTTTCTTGTGCCAATCTATTTTTGTAACGCTACATATAAATATAATGTTATTGTACTGTTTAATTCAACATTATAATACCTTTAAAGATACGTCATGGGACTTTGATTAATATCACGAATTGCTTATTCTATGGGCATCTGCTTTCGAAACATCAAAGGTTGAAAGCGTTTTGCTTTTATTTTTCCTGGTATACAATACACCTTTAATCACGCAACACAAAGGTCGAACGTGTCATTTGAATCGCCTCGCTGTGTAAAAATCCCATATTGATCGTCTAAATTCTCAATGACTTTAGCAATAATTAAATGGGGGGAAAAACAGGGCAGAGCAGAGACAAAGAAATGGAGAAATGGAAACGACGAGAGGAAGAAGGGGGGGGGGTGGAGAGAGAGAGAGAGAGAGAGACATAAGAAGAAGATATGAGAGCGATAGTGAGAGACAGAGGAGAGGAGAGGAAAACAGAAAGAAAGGAGACAAGAGGCAGATAGAGATAAAGCGGAGGAAGAGAGGAAGGGGAAGATAAAAATGAAAAGGGGAAATACGGTAAAAGAGGCAAAATAAAAGTATGCAATTTATATTTTTTGCAGGGTGGTGTAGAAGAGCTAACAAGGAAACAAAGTAACCTGCCTGATCATATGAATAAAATGAAAGCAAACCTCGATCGGAATCTAGCGATCCCCCATATGCTAACTATAAAGGTGAGTCTTTACAAGATTTTCGTAGCGGATTTCAGTTATATACTGATCCATTGGAACTTGTTTCTGTCGGCTTTTTGAAATTCTGAAAGTTAATTTTCTATTTTATAATTGATACGTCTTGAGTTTGATTTCGATTTGTTTGTATTCTGTATGTTTTGCTTTGTTAATTGAACATGTTCAGCTCTTCACTTGAGCTGCATATTCAGTGCTATCTCTGACAATAAACCGATTCAATATATCCAACCATCAATCAATCAATCCATCAATCAATCAATCATTATTTTTCACATTCCAGTCATTGTAAATGTAGTCTTATTTAAACTTCTAGGAATGAAGTATAACAAGAGTTTATATCATTAGTGATGAAAAGGAACTCAATTTCTTTGAATAAATATTCAATCTCGCTTTTGATGTTTTGATGTAGTTTGAAAGATGTTTGTTCTTATGACAATTCTATCATGGACAGTTCTACTACTACCTTAATTTTTTGAATAGTGTTGTCAAGATGAAATACCAATAATTATTCTATAATATCATACATGGTTTACGGAAAGGATTCCATTTGATGTTAGTATGGTCGTCTTTATATCATTGCTATAGGCATCTATCAGTCCATATGTGGATGGTATCTTTGAAGTGATGTTCAAGAAACCAGCTAAGATCCCTCTACCTGTCAAGCATCTCTTTGACACATTTGATGAACTGGCTATGAAGTATGCGGGTGGAGGATTGCCCGATGATTGCGCGGATAAATGGAAGAAAAATTGGTGAGCAGGGCTCATGTATTTAAATGTTTGAAAACATTATGTATTATAATTTATTCCGGTGTTGTATTTCATAGTTCATCTGTGTGTAGTCATCTTCAAACAGTATGTAAAGATTAAATTATTCAAAAAACTATCAAGTCATTACTATATAACTTTATGCCTATGATGATAAACAGATTCATAATTATCAATCTATGAAAACCCAGCAATAGCAAAAACCATGGTAAAGCGAAAAACTGTTATATTCAAGTTCGCTCGGCATGTTGGAGATACGTTCCGCTGATGTTACGTCTTGCTCCACCAAATCCCTCTCCCTCTCCTCTGTTGGGGGAGAGCTGCAAAAGTCAAAAACATATAAAGGAAACTTCCCCAATCTGACATATTTATCTTGTTACGCCTTTAGAGCAGTGGGACTTTTTTTACTCACACCCCTACCAATAATGAGTTATGAGAACAGAAATCCAAAAGGTGTTATCTCACGATGTATCGATAACTTTCATCCACAGCTTGTCTAACTTCTGGAGTTCAGTGCTCACCAACCTACCGTCGATGTTTGAGATGCCGAGATCAGAAACAGCAGATAGATGTGTCATCGCTCTCGCGGGTGCTCTTAATGACGCAGCAACGACCAAAACCTTGAGACAGGTAATTCGACATCAGTGAAGATGATAATACTCAGTTCTTGTATAGGAAATCTCACATATTTAGCAAGCCTCTGTGCGCTCGGGATTATTACACAGGCCATTGTCAGCTTAGGCCTAGCAGCCCTATTGAAGGCACCAAATCAGGCGGGCAAATAAGTCCTATCTTTTTCCATTTACCTCACCTAGGACGAGTTTGGCAAATATAGATTAATATCCTGTTAAAGGACGCTAATTATATGGCAGGGATTGGATCCTCGTATCTTGTGATCTGCAGTCTATAGTGACTGGTCAACTAGACCATACACCTCTATATCAAATATGACATAGCCAATGTAGCATATGTAGCCTAAGTACTCGTATTGCATTCATTTTTCCATCATCAATGTATAATCGTTCACATTAGGCTGAATCGGATCATCTGCCTTACTACAATGAACATCCACTCCAGAGAAAGATGATGACTGACTACTGCACCCAGGTAACAAGTCAACCCAAGGTCCGGCCAGGAAAGCTGAATAAGGCCTGCTCCTCTATTTCTAAGGTATATTAGTATAATACGGATAGGGTTTAATGAGGAAGTATCGTTGTTTAGTGGTTCGTTCACTTGAAGCTCAATCCGATTAATGAGATTTGGAATCCCAGCCCATCACTCACTTAATTTTACAAAACATGACGCCATGTTCATCACTCTTCACCAAGATGTAAACAGGTCCCCAATTCGCAGGTGCGATAGATATTTGGCCACGGGCTATGACCACGATGACGGAGAAATGATTATTGGTAAATTTGTCTTGTATAGCACTAGTGTTAATGCTCTGACACTCCTGGTCCGTTCTTACTGTGAGGTGGTCGAGAACTCGAAATTAATGACAGACAGATCTGTGAGAGGGCCAAGCAAAGAGTCTTTATTAGTAGTAACCAGTAACAGAATGCCGATAATCATGGAGATCATGCATTCCCCAAAACATGTCAGGTTATCAAATATTAAACGAGTAAATTTGCCCTTTAAAAACCAATTGCCACAGTACAATGCAGCTGAAACTTTTAACATTAACACAGGTAAATACCTGACCCAAATACTTAAACAACTAGAAGTAACAGTCAATATAAACCTCATATAAAGCAATACATTCACATATTTGGATAAACCAACACACCAAGCTAGGTTTAATAACCTTATCATGTGACCTCAATATCACTACTTAATTCTTGTTCAATAAACTATACCTTTAACTTGTACATTGTAATATTAAGACAATGCAAATATCCTAATAACATAAACTTAAATAGGGCTATCCTGGTCCCCCCTTTTCACAGTAAGCACATATTAAAGAATGAACAATGAAACTAACAATATATCATAATAATGGAACAAAGACAAAATATCTCTGCTTTTAAATATCAGAATATCTCAAGACCTGAAACATTGATAAATCCTGGAAACTATAAATCTCCTTATATCTGCATCAAATACAACTTTCATCAACCAATCCAATTCAAATATCTATCTTCCATACTTTTCTTACTTCCAAACAAACTCCAATAATCTTACTCCTATTATTCCATCTCAATTTAACATGTAACAATATTCTTTTATAGCAATCTGCAAAATGAGAAATAAGGTTCACAATGATAGAGGGCGCTAGAAACCCTCGAATGGCTACATAGTCAAAGTTCGATCATCACTGTTTGAAGTGCCATAATTAATATCCCCTAGCTTAGCAACCAAAATACAAACAACATACAATACTTTTAAACACTCAACTTCTATTATAAGCACTTCTTTTCTATGCTCCCTACCGTTCTTACTGACCTCATTCCTAAACCAAGACTTATACTCATCACATCAATTAGAGCGTACCCTGGTCCTGGTCCTGGGACCAGGCACAACATTAGCGCGCACGCACTACACCCAATTTTGGTACCGCGCGTTCAACTTATTAGTGTACATAACCATGTACTACAATGTAAATGCATATAACAAATCAAAGCGCTAAGCATCACACAGTTTAACATTAAATCCTCGTTTCCAATATAATCATATCAACCCATATGATACATCAAAATAATCACTCAAATCGTTCTAACACAATACACATATGTACATAACACATATTTAGCATAACAATATTAATATTTACTAAACATAACAGTGGTTCAAGTTTGGTCAACTCACCTGTGAGAGGGCCAAGCAAAGAGTACCGGCTTGTCTCAGCACTCCGCCCTCTACAGGTCACAGGGTAATTTCCTAACCCCTTACATCCTTCCCCACTTAAAACGTCATCGCCCTCGATGACCGAAGGAACAATATTCAAACCATCAACTACCCAAAAAACGTATAACACATAATAACCTTGCCACTAAGGTAGCACGTGGCGACATAACACCTATATCAAACTGCACCATTACCTGTATCTTTCCACTACACAGCAGTCCCCTTTAAGTGTCATTGTGCAAGCTCGCAAAAACACAGTATACACTATAAATACATATATACAAATATAAAGACATCCCAACATGGCTAATTAACTGACTGTTACTAGCGTCGAGACGTCAAACCCAGCATAAGTCGTCTCACCAAAAAGTTATCTCTCAACCTACAACTCGAATAGGAATGCACTAAACATGATAAATCGCCATTAAATTCGCACAAAATGTCTACAAATCGGCGCTTCATATTCAAATGTCAACCACGTATCACAAGGTATAATTGAACCTCAATAAAAATGAATGGGGTGACCCAATGCTGGACGGATCCATACCAGACCCCAAAACAAGCTTAACAAGTACATAAAAAGGCATGTGTACATGATATACAAAAATCGTATGCAATATCTTATCGCATATCTTTCTTCTTTGCAAATATCAAAAACCAAAAATAAAATTTGTTGCTAAAAGTCATATCCTGTCTCTAAACAAAAACATAATCCTCTATAACGCTATCAATCAAAACTATAAGACCAAAATATAGCAAAATGACTAAAATTCAATCAGGGGCCCTTGCTATTGGCCTAGCAGTTCGTAGTTCTGACTGATGTTGCTGGACATACGACTTGACGTTTCTCTGACGCCCTGGTTGTCCTTCCCCACTTAGGACCAGACCATGGGGAAGCCTTCCATTTCTCCCGGACATCAAGTAGAAGGGTTCAACACCAGTACTCGCATGGACAGTGCTGTTGTAGGCATATACAAAAGAGGGCAGAGGTCCCAGCATGTTGTGCAGAGTGTGGTTCAGGCGCTCATACTGACCACGAGCTGAAAACACTTCGCGATGTTTCTCCAGAAGACCCTCTAGATCTGTGCGTTCTCCAAGATACAAACTCGTCCAGTCCACATCAACCGGATTCTCATGATTCTCGACTGATAGTTCATCTTGCTCCATCTCTCGCACGACTGACGCCTTGCCGCAAAGGGCACCCAGTTGGACAGCCCCTGGGATCACAATCTCATCTTCCTTATCGTGGATTACGATGGGGGATGCCTCCTGATCTATCCGAACGAAACATGGCTGGATATCTAGTCCTACCGGTAAGGCGCTACACTCTCCTGGCTCTAGAAGCACCTCAAATGGTCCCTCACTCGCTCCAGTTGCACTCTGTGCCTCAAGCACCACTGTCTGACGTGCAGACATCGCAACACTTCCCTCCTGTCTGAGACGGGCTGTTTCGTTTCGTGGCGTCCGTTCCACAGGGATCGAAGATGGGGCAATTGGTGGTCCTTCTGGTGGCGGCATCCATACCCCCGGGTTGGGCGAAGGTACTGGTAAGGGTCCGGTCTGCTGTACCGAGCCGCCAGGTGGTTGCCCAGGATGAGATGCCCACCCATCGGGATGGGGAAACGGTGGCGGTGCAGATGGTCCCCCTCTCGGTGCCCAACGTCTATATTGCTCTGTATACTGGGGGCCCTGTTCCCTGTCTTGACGAGCCCTGGTATCTTGAAGTCCTTGTCTCTTATGTGGACATTCCCGAGCATAATGTCCCCAACCGCTACAATTGAAGCATTGTACATTCTCTGCATTGCGAGTCAAGGGTGGTTTCAGCGATGTTGCTAGGTCGCTCACTGCTCCGACGACTCGATCGGCCAGTTCCTTTACTGCCCGCATCATCTCTACTACATCTGGCCGGTTCGTCTGTGTTTGTAGCTGTGACTGGAGGGCCGTCTGGTGCACTGTTCCTGTGGAACTCTTGAAACGGGCCTCCTCCCGCTGTTCCCTCCTAATGGCAACCTCCCTGAGTTCCCGGAATTGAACTGATGTTCCCCCCTCGTACCTATCTTGGAGGGTGTTCCTAAGGTATCGGTCGCCGATTCCCTCGATAAACTGCTCAGCTAGGGTGGCTTCTGGTTCCGAATAATATAGTCGGCCACTCCAGCTCGTGAGGCGGAGAAAACGGTTTTCAAGGTCCAACGCGAAATCTCTGACGCTTTCTCCTTTTTGCTGCTTCCTCTCCAGGAATAGTCGTTGGAGCTCCCCCACCGGGACATGGTCCGCATACGAGTCCTGAATGTACGAGAGGATATCTGCGATGCCTTTCCCCTCTCTAATTAGCGACTTCACCTCCATCTTCGGTCCATCTTTGAGATAATCTAGGATGAATGCCCCTTGTTGTTTGTCGGGAATGGCGTACTTGGCGAAAGCACTCCTCATGGAGTTGACAAAATCTGCAACCTCTCCTGGCCGGCCTCCAAATGTGGGCAGCTTTCTTTCAGGTGCCATAATAATCTGGGGTTGGGGGCGGGACAGCAACTTTTCCAACTGTCCTTGGACACTATCCCTGTTGTCCTCTTTAGGTTGGAGAAGTGGCCGGTAGACATGACCCCACTCCCCTATTGGATGGATCTTCCCCCCGATAGCAGGTACAACTACCTCCATCCCGTCTGTGTCTAAATACAGCAGCCCCTTGGCCTCGGGGAAATTGGTTTGTAATGCTTCTAGGCTAAGGGGCCCATCAGTACCCATCAAAGGAAATTTTAATTTCCTTCCCCCCTCTTCAATCTTAACGTACAAAGCCATATCGGCGAGTATCAACAAAAAAATTAACAAGCTATGTTCCAATTGCATACAAGAACTTCCTAATATATATCTTAGTCTCAAAAACTTCGATTTAAATCATGAAATATATTCACTTAGAAATTAGTCCTTTAAACTATAACACCTTCCGAAGGATTTCAATATCAATAACCAAGGTACTATCACATGTTCCAAACCGACTTCAAAAAATAAATCTATTGAATCTAAACATTCTCAAAACTTGACCGACTCTCAAATTTCCAATAACATCAATATCAAGAATAATTAATTACCTTTCCATAAAAGTAATACTCTTCAACCACATCTACTCACTTCAGTTAAAAACATTTTCCCCAATACCTACATGTAGCAATATCAATCTTTAATAAAAAACAACTATCTTAAAACTTAAAATACATTCTTAAAGTAAGTTCTCGAAGCAAGTTCTTGAAGCAATGTTCTTTCACCACCTTGTCATGCACATCGTCGTCGCTCTATCACTCATTGCTAAATTATGTTCAATGTGTCCAGGCTAACTATTATCGTTCCACGACTATTATTCAATGAACAGCACTCCTTCTAAAACTATACGAGTTCTTGACGTACATATCTACTTGACTCTTTGCGAGGTCTTCCGGACATGGTCTTGTCACCCTCGTCGATGATGTTACTGTTGCACACGCCGCCGTCCACTTGGGTTCGAATCCCATCCTCGTCGCCAGTTGTGAGGTGGTCGAGAACTCGAAATTAATGACAGACAGATCTGTGAGAGGGCCAAGCAAAGAGTCTTTATTAGTAGTAACCAGTAACAGAATGCCGATAATCATGGAGATCATGCATTCCCCAAAACATGTCAGGTTATCAAATATTAAACGAGTAAATTTGCCCTTTAAAAACCAATTGCCACAGTACAATGCAGCTGAAACTTTTAACATTAACACAGGTAAATACCTGACCCAAATACTTAAACAACTAGAAGTAACAGTCAATATAAACCTCATATAAAGCAATACATTCACATATTTGGATAAACCAACACACCAAGCTAGGTTTAATAACCTTATCATGTGACCTCAATATCACTACTTAATTCTTGTTCAATAAACTATACCTTTAACTTGTACATTGTAATATTAAGACAATGCAAATATCCTAATAACATAAACTTAAATAGGGCTATCCTGGTCCCCCCTTTTCACAGTAAGCACATATTAAAGAATGAACAATGAAACTAACAATATATCATAATAATGGAACAAAGACAAAATATCTCTGCTTTTAAATATCAGAATATCTCAAGACCTGAAACATTGATAAATCCTGGAAACTATAAATCTCCTTATATCTGCATCAAATACAACTTTCATCAACCAATCCAATTCAAATATCTATCTTCCATACTTTTCTTACTTCCAAACAAACTCCAATAATCTTACTCCTATTATTCCATCTCAATTTAACATGTAACAATATTCTTTTATAGCAATCTGCAAAATGAGAAATAAGGTTCACAATGATAGAGGGCGCTAGAAACCCTCGAATGGCTACATAGTCAAAGTTCGATCATCACTGTTTGAAGTGCCATAATTAATATCCCCTAGCTTAGCAACCAAAATACAAACAACATACAATACTTTTAAACACTCAACTTCTATTATAAGCACTTCTTTTCTATGCTCCCTACCGTTCTTACTGACCTCATTCCTAAACCAAGACTTATACTCATCACATCAATTAGAGCGTACCCTGGTCCTGGTCCTGGGACCAGGCGCAACATTAGCGCGCACGCACTACACCCAATTTTGGTACCGCGCGTTCAACTTATTAGTGTACATAACCATGTACTACAATGTAAATGCATATAACAAATCAAAGCGCTAAGCATCACACAGTTTAACATTAAATCCTCGTTTCCAATATAATCATATCAACCCATATGATACATCAAAATAATCACTCAAATCGTTCTAACACAATACACATATGTACATAACACATATTTTGCATAACAATATTAATATTTACTAAACATAACAGTGGTTCAAGTTTGGTCAACTCACCTGTGAGAGGGCCAAGCAAAGAGTACCGGCTTGTCTCAGCACTCCGCCCTCTACAGGTCACAGGGTAATTTCCTAACCCCTTACATTACCATTTGTTAGAGCTTTACGTCCAGATATGGAACGCTATGTTATATCAAGTAACCATTTGCACCTAGGTGGAGAGTGACAAATGTAGATTAATGTATTGCCAAAGGACAATAGTGCAGGGCTGGGATACGAATCGTCACTCTCGTGATTGAGGGGCAAGTGATTGAATAACTACACCACAAAACCTCCATTTAATATAATGACATTTAATCATGTATCACAATGATTTATAAACTATACTCCCTGGAACAGTAGCTGCATTTACACTGGAACTAAATATCGTCGATATTTCTTACATTCCGGTGTTTTGTCACAAATCGAAAACCCGCCCTTGGAGTGTAGTCTTCTGATACGCCAACAGAAATGTCACCGGTTGTTGCAGTATGATTGCTCGCTCTCTAGCACCTGTGAATGATTCCGGTTCTTTGGCCACGTAACTCTTCTCGATTTCGTGGCGCATGGGCACAACTTACCCCTGAAAAACAAGAATTATCAAACACCGACGTTTTTTTTAATATAGTTTTGGGGCACTGTAAATTGGGCTTTTTAAAACATTTTCAACTTGGTCATTGTTTTCATAATCTTCTTTAAAATGCTAACAGCCCAGGACAAAAAGAATATCGATCACCCGGCATAGAGGTGTAATTCGTCAAAGGTATAGGGCTAGGGGTCAGGTTGCAATTGTGTCTTAGTTAGGTATAGGCTGATGGTTAGGGTTAAGAATAGTGCTGGGTAGAGCCAGGGTTGAAGTTAATGATTTGAATAATGTAGATTATAGAGTTATAGACACAGAGGAATTGGCGCAGGAGCAAGTGTTGCACAACTATAGTGGACATTACTTCACTTTCCTTTCCACGAGGCTACAAATGACCGACGGGCCATGAGACTGGTTTAAATGTCATCAGTATATCGTGCATTACCTTTGTCGGTCGTATGGTTTGTAGATCCCACGAACCTTTTAGAGCTTTCCGTCGCGTGGGCTTATCGATCTGCTCGTGTTTTTCCCCGAAGATTTATTAAAATTATGCTCAATCAACCGCAGGCCTAGTCATGAAGACGGACTAAGTTTGAATTTTGATTAACGAAGTGCACGTTCTTCTCTTTTCTGTACTACTGTAATGAATTAAGTCATATAATGAAAGCCATACATTTATTTGCTAATAACATGATCTCTATATATTCATTAAGTGATGGAGAAATATTATCGTTTATTTGATAAACAGGCGAGTCCAGATTTAAACGTAAAATATTAAATATGCTTTTCTTACGGATATTGACATTTGCATCATTTCATTTGTTTTCTTTATTTGATGCAGGAGTTCAAAGGTCAATTCAGTCATCTGTCGAATTTGTTGCACCTTTACAATCTCACCAAGAATGACATGGAGGGCCTTCTGAAATAGATCTACATTGTAACGCCATAACGCCTTCAATGACATAGGGGGTAATAAGCACCCTCTTACTTCCCGCCGCAAATACTTCACCCCCATAACTTTAGCCTTCCATGTTCTATTTCGATGGATAAGATAAACATATCAGTTTTTAAATCAGTCATACAAGTTAATGTTTACACACACGCAATATGTTTACAATGCACCATGATTACTTTATACAGATGGAAAGAGAACAGTTTTTGTACAAACCTGATATATTTTGAATTTTCATCTGTACCTCATAATCATTGTACAACTATTTTTTCCCCGTTTAGATGGATATATTCTTCTGTTAGTTTCCCATATAGATATTAATGCAATGAAGCGCACAATACTCAAAGCGCAATATATTTTCTGTTTAAACTCCATTACAACTCTATCATGTACATAAATCCACTATGTTGGAACTAAACATTTTCATCTTTACGACCATTAACATGTTTAAGCTGTGAAAAAAGAAACCGAAAACGAGGTTATTATGTCAATTGTATGGCATTACATTAATTTAGTAGTATTTGTCTGTACAAAAGAGGTACATTGTTTGCCATGCACTTTATTTTCTTGTCTAAGAATTATGTAATATGTATTGCTTTGTATTTAACCACGTTTCAACTGGATATGAGGGATATAAAGAATTTCGTTATTTCTCGTGAATTCATTTGTTATATGGAACTTTCGGTTGTATTTGGGATGTATTATTGCACCTCTAACAATTTTACTTTAGAAACGTTGTTGAATATTATGTATGACTGATATGCGTAGGTATTGAAAACATACCTACTCTAAATATATCCGGGGTATATTATATCATTATATTGTATTGGTTTATTGAGAAAAAAGTCATCGAACATACAGATGACACTAATAGCTGAAATGATTCAATTTACAGAGTAAAAGGTACATGGTATATATAAAACATATAAAACATAACAAAATATAGAAAACTTAGAATACTGTGCATATTTAAATACGATTTACAATTTTATTGATGATTGCCATTTGTTTTGAATTTAAAAAGAAATTTGATAATAAATTGTTGTTAGGATATAATGATCAATAACCCACTTTTAAACCAAGGTTATATATAAATCAAGATGATATATACCAATTATAAATATATATATATGTATTCATGTCACATAATTGAAATGATTAGGTAATTGTAAGTTTGAACGCTCATGCTTTAAAAAAAAGTCGACGCTAATTACAATAGCCTTGATAACCACCTATTAAAATCCGAAAACATTACAAAGTTGTTACGTAATTCAACTATGAGTTTCATGGGATATTTAATAATGTATTGACATTCATTTCTCTTCAGTTGCCCAATATTGTAGTGTGGTATAACAGTTGTTATTATTATGAAAAAGTTGTCTATTGGCAGTTACATCGTTCCATATTTCCATCAAACTTTGCTACATCCAATGGTATGCAATGTGAATTGAAATCATCCTTGACCAATAAAAAAGACACGTTATACTCAACAAATATATATGCAGACGCCCACATACGTTTGATACTTCATTCCATCAAAAAGTATTACGTTCCTTTGTAATTCTATAGGGTAAAGTGACTTTGTAATAGAAACGAGAGAGGAAGAAAGGCTCCGGACCATCAAAGCAATATTAAGTTATGAAATGTATGAACACAAAAAAAAAACGTTTATATACAGTTTAGAAGCTTAATAAACAGGTTGAGTTTCATCTCTGTCTATATCATGTACTAATCATATGTACAGCGACATTCATTTTATAATTCTTAGTTCAAGCAAAACATATTAGTTTCCTTCATATCATTGGAATGAAAAGTGACCGTGTAATTAAAAACATGAGAGAAAGGTAGACACGGAGTAGAGTAGAGTCCATAACTACTAATTTTGGGTCATCAAGATAGCATGTATATTTTTTGATAATTCATTAAGTATTTGTGGCCTAATTTGTTCATCTTCATTTATTAAATGATTTATATTTATGTAATAATCGTTCCGTTAAAAAAATAGAAACGTTGTTTCTTTAAGAATTATCTGAGAGTGCCTTCTTAAAAAAAATATTCACTTTAAACTGTTTTGATCATATTATCTTTTTATTCTAAAACATAGATTTACTTTTGCATACAACCAATAGATGGTGTGCGTGTGATTGTGTATGTGTGCGAGATAGACAAACATGAGCAAGAGTGGAGCAAGCGTGGGAGAGAGAGAGAGAGAGATGATTTTTTTATTTGTTATTAGTTAAACAAAGGTTAAAATCATGTTGATGAACCTTGGTCCTCTCAGCTTTTCAATGTATTCCAAAACACAGTAGGTAGTTCACTTTCCCATAACAACCAATACAAAAAGGTTTGCCTGTGTGTTCGTGTGTGTGTGTGTGTTTGTGTGAGGGAGGGGGAGCTGGCACTACCAGTAAAATAAACTTCAGTTAAAAATAAAAAAAATATTATATAACTGATTAATATGTACAATTGACTTATAATTTATGTCTATGTACTAAATGAGTGTTTGATTAATTATGTCTATGTATAAGCAATCAATATTGTAAAGGTGTTTTTATATTATTCAATTGTATTTTTGTATTATTACTCAATAGGAGGAATAAATCAAAATTACTTTTAAAAAAAATGTCTGTGGTACATAAGAGAGAGAAATATAAAAATCCATCCATTCTGACAGAGTGGGAGTAACAGATATACTAAGGAAATAGAGGATTTTAAGAGAGAAAAAAATAAAGGAGTGTAAGAGTGGTACATTTTTCGTATGATTATTGTTTCTAGTTTAAAATAACTCAATACATAAGCAGAGACAGAAACATGTCCATATTTCAATAGAACTTCCTTTTCTGTTCTCGAGGGGAGGGGGAGGGCTGGCACACATACGTCACATGAGTTCTTTTTCTTTGTAACAAAACCTAGAGCAATGAATATAGCAATGAACAAGCAAAATAACAACAAAATAGATATGCATATTTCGAAGCAAAGGCAAGCAACCCACTGGTATAACAAACAAAACAATCTAAGGGCAAATGGCAGCACTCTTTTGGTCTATCATCAAAAGAAGCTACTTTATAAGATATCACCATTACAAGGAGGTCTACCAGGCGCGTACCCAGGGGCGGTGGGGGCGGTCGCCCCCCAAAAAAAAAAATGCCAGCCCCCAAAAGAAAAAAAGAGAAAGAAGAAAGGAAGAGGACGTAGGAAGAAAAGGATTAAGAGTCGAGAACGGTACAACGAATCGTTTTCTTTCTCTAATAATTTAATAAAACATCAAAGCTTCCGCCCTTCGCGCGGGAAGGGGGAAACTGAATTCAGATAAGAATTAAGAGTCGAGAACGGTACAACGAATCGTCTTCTTTCTCTAATAATGTAATGAAACTAAAAAAGAAACTGAATTTAGACAAGGATTAAGAGTCGAGAACGGTACAACGAATCGTCTTCTTTCTCTAATAATGTAATGCAACGTCAAAACTTCCGCGCTTCGCGAAGAAGGGGGATACTCCCCGTCCCTGCACCCCCCCCTTGGGAGCGAGCTTCGTGTGCTCACTACCGCCCTCTTAAAACAAAATCCTGGCTACGCGCTTGAGGTCTATCAAGGCTTACATCATGAATAGAACAAACCGCTTAACCAAATATTATTTTCTGTCACCTGTACAAATAGATATTATTCAGGCATAGTATACACCATCCTTGAAAACTGATGGCAGTCTAAAAATAGAGTCACACGTCCGATCACAGGGAGAGGAGACGACACAAGTCACTATATGGGTACAAGGGTTACATGAATCTTTTTTTTTTGTACGGCGTCAGAATTGCCAGTTTTTTTCCTACGATGGAGAAATTTGACGTCAGATCATGCCAATAGTTATTCGCTCATCTGTGACATAGGTTTCTATACTATTCAACGGTGTATTTGATCGCTCCCTGGTACTTTTCTCAATGCCATGCAGAATATATTTAGAGGAAAATCTAACCTTAAAGAAAAATCTAACCCAAACAGACAACTACTCTATAGAAAACTGAAAAATTATAGAATTAAACTGATGAAAGTTTCAATTAAATATTACTAAATATAAGAAAGTTATGAATTATTTTAAAATCATTATAGGTATGAGCGCTTCAAATTGGCTGAAGCAGTAATATCAATGTGATGTGCCGGAGTACTATCTCATCTGTTGCAACATATAACATTACTAAACAAAATTTCCTTCTAAAATTCATGGCTCAAGAGGGTCTATTCCTTTTAAAGGACATAAAATAATATGCTGTCTATAATATATTTTGAGTAGTGCCCCAATGGAGAAGGAACTCACGAGAAAAACAAAAATTAATGATATTTTGTGTACACGGCGAATGGGAGAGTTATCCACGTCCACTGACCAAACTACCAATTTGAGATTCGCATGGACTAAGTGATCTCTTTTTCAAACATTCATAACTTCCTTCCGATTCATTTCAAACTTTTGCCATCCTGTTTTTGTTATTTTCTGCTTTCATTCAAACCTATTAATTACAAGGGTTGGATAGCCCTTTAATAGACAACTACTCAAAAAGAAAACATATCAAACAGAGAGGCACATTTCTATTTTCTATGAAGACAGTGTTCCTTTTACATAAAAAGAAAAATCTTTATGGTTTACTGTACATGACAAACTCAATACGTCAAAAGTCATTCCAAATTTGTGGATAGTTGCTGAATGATGGAATGAAAATATCATTCACTCTTAAAGTAAAATCCAACCTTAATAGACAAGTAATTTAAATGTTAACAACAAATCAGAGATGCACACTGGCAAAAGTTTGAATGAAATCAGACAACAGATAAGAAAGTTACGATTTTTGAAAATTGTAATCACTATATACATGTACATACGGGCACTTCAAATTGGCGGAATCGTTAAACTCATTGTGACGTAGTGCCATACCACTTTCCTATTTGTTCAAACACACAGAAGAATGACTAAAGTCAATGACTAATGTTTAACTCAGCAAGATTTTGTAAAAAAACAATGGTGATATGCTATCCATGATATATTTTGAGTAGCGCCCCAAGGAGGAAGTTACTGAGGAAATAAAATAGATATATTTTGTTAAAATGACAAACGGGCGAGTTGTCCATGACAATCCGCTGACGAAATTGCCTACATGAAATTCGCAAACATGTAGTATTTTTCTTCTTTAATATAAAACAACTTAGGCCTATTACAAAGGTTGGATTTTCCTTAAATAGTTAGCTACACCGACGACTCTATCAACAAGGAATATTTAGCATAACAATATCAATATTTACTAAACATTAATGCGGTCCAAGTTCGATCAACTCACCTGTGAGAGGGACAAGCAAAGAGTGCCGGCTTGTCTCAGCACTCCGCCCTCTACAGGTCACAGTGAATTTCCTAACCCCTTACAGTTCGAAAAGTTATTATAGATCGATCATAACTGGCAGAAAAATCTCTTTCTGCGGTTGTTTTGTACTGTGTCGTTTGAATGGGGGCACATTCCATTATGGTGTGGGAAAAAAGACAAGTAGGTTTATATTTATCAAAATTTACATTATCGAAATACTCTATCATTTCTGCATATAGACATAATTTATCACACAATCAAACGAACAGAAGGGTAGGGATGCTTATTGAAATACTGAATATTTATCCTGTCTTAATTAAAGATAAAAATGATAGAAACACTTTTTTTTATAAAGAAATGGTTCATTCTTAAAGAGGAAGTAGTGTTAATTTAATCGAGGCATGTTCAGTTGCTCGCCGCCATATTGTAAGACATCATTACTAGATTATTGAGCGTTACAGATTCAGCTTGATCTCTGCCTTCTGTTGAAACACAGATTAAGGGTGAGTATTGAATGACCATATACTTCAATTATGAAATGACTTAGTATTTTTGGCTTAGTAAATATATGCCCCGTGTTAAAAAGAATTGAGTTTTTATCTCAAAGATACATGAGTAGCATCATCATCATCAAGATTATTTGGTGTTAGAGGGGGTTAAAACGGTTCCTGTCATATAAAATGATAGCACTTTTCAAACGTGACATAGTATTTTGTTCGGAATGTAATCATAATAATGTTCTTTTTGTCAAGGTTCTGCCGTGTGCTAATGTTCACTCATCGATATATAGCAAAGAAACAATACCTCATGGATAATACATAACGCATAATTCTTTAATTCATATGGTTTATAGTATAAACCTCTTGCAGTTGTGTGTACAGTATATCTCCACTTCATTTCCTTCACTATTAATTTAAGAACTGACGTAATTTGGATAGACTTCAATTCCACTTTTGCCAATCTATACCCATTTTATTGGGTACCTAACAATCGGTGAAGTGATAATAATACCAGGGCCCTTAGAAAGAACAGCATTGTTACAACACCTCCTGGGTAAACTAATTAATACTTATCTTTATTATTTCAAATTCTACTCTTAAATTTTTCATGTTATTTTCTAAACAGATTTTGTAAATAATGCTGGAAGTCTCTACAGGCATGGTTTGGAAGGAGATGGGAGCATTACCGCTCTTTCTGATCCTCATCTCATACCAGACTCGGTCCATCCAATCAGCTCCTCTCTCCTCCTACCTGGTGTCATCCTTTACCCCTCCTGACTCTGACTCCTCCCTACCATTCAACCACATCGCCATCAACAACATCACTGGAGATGTCTATATTGGAGCACGGGAGAGGCTCTACTTGGAACTAAATCTGAAGCATACCGTGAATACTGGAAGTATACTGATCCAAATGGAGAGAATTTAAGTGAAAACCAATTCATTGTCTTTGTGATCACACCTCCATCACTTGTGGTGGCTGATGCGCTTCCTGTGAGACAAGGAGCCTGGCTAATATATCATGATGTACAGGGAAACTATTTCCTTTTCATGGCAACAGAATACATTCCTACTGTTGGAGCTGTTATTGTGGGTGCTGACTTTGTAAATGACTTGAGGGTATCCCCAAAACTGAGCCTTGTCCTATTCACAGGTGTCAGTGGGGAAAAATTATTTTATGTTAAAACACAACTTTTTAAAATCTGAATGGAGGGCAAATCATATCCCAGCCTGATAGCGCTAGCCAACAAACACATAATCTCTGTTATTTCATGTCTAGGGCAGACACCGTCTATTTGGGACGCCTGTGTCGCAATACACAAAATATGATGTATTGATCTATTGTTGGAATAGGGGGCTCATACCATTATTGTATGGGGAAAAATAACAAACATGTTTTTATTTTTATCACATTTCACATTTTCTAAATATATGAATATAGTTTTAAGCACATAGAATATACTTTATTCCACAAATAAATGACCAGAAAAGGGTAAAAATGGTTATTCATATTCTGAATATTGCTCCTGTATAAATTGAAAAATAGTTATGGTAAAAACAATTTCTGTAAAAAAATGGTACATTCTAAAAGCGGAAGTAGTGCTTTTAATCGAAGCATTTTCAGTTTGCAGGCCAACATTTTTAAAACATCGTCACCTGCCTGCTGAGAATTACTGATTCAGCTTGATCTCTGCCTTCTGTTGAAACCAGGACTAAGGGTGAGTAGTAAATGAACATTGATATATTTAGATAATTAAAATGATTTAAAATCTTTATTCGACAAGCTAAAATTGCACTGATATTAACCATTTCTTATTAGATATGAGTAATAAAATGCATGTCACGACATTTTTTCGTTTTGTAATGATATTTTCTTTGTAGAATGTAGAGGGTGTTAAAAATGACTGAAGAGCTGTCATGTTAAGTGACAGCCCATTTAAAAGTGAAATATTATTTTCCTGCAGTGTAATCACCATGACGTCCTTTTAATCAAGGTTTCTTGCATGTGCTGATGTCTATTTATCGATATGTAATAACAATAAAAACACCACTTCATGGATAGTTCATTGCACATAATCAATACATAAATTATGGTTAGTCTCCATCTAATTGTGTGCACAGTACAATATATTTATCCACGTTTGCCACTCTACACCTAGCCTCTTGTCGATGCCCTCGCGCTGTTGGAGTCTCTAAATTCTGACGAGCGAAGCGAGTCAGAGAAACCGAGGCGCTCGCGCTGAGGGCCTCTTGACAAGTGATCTGGATTTCTTATGTTTTACTTTGTTTGGCGAATATTCCGACCCAGCAGAGTTCGGTGAAAGTCATCCAATCAGAGAGAGCTACTATGACGTAATATCTACCGCTCTGTGCGAATTCCCTCCGTGAGAGCGAGACTGGCCGCCTAGTTGTAGTCTGCAAGCACAAACCCTGGTCAGTCGTAACAGAGAGTGTGCACTATAAGACTACCATATGCCACGTACTATAGCTGTTCCTGACCTATATTGGTACAACCAGTAGGTACCAGTAGATAGCTGGGCTAGGCTTCACTCAAGGCACAATGATTTTTTGATAAAGTGTCAAATTAGGGTCTGTGCTTGCAGACTAGCCTAGTTGGGCAATCCCGAACACACACGTACACACACACAATCGCTGCGGTCTAGACATGCATAATTCAGTAGGAAATCGGGTCTCATGAATATATAATTAAGATCACTTGTCAAGAGGCCCTCAGCGCGAGCGCCTCGGTTTCTCTGACTCGCTTCGCTCGTCAGAATTTAGAGACTCCAACAGCGCGAGGGCATCGACAAGAGGCTACTCTACACCCGGATAATACTAAAAGCAGTTCGATTAGGAAGAACAGCACTGAATCTGATGAGGCTGCCCCGGTAAAACAACATCATTATTTATATGCTGCTTATACGTATCGGCTTGCATGGTGATTTAGATATACAGTAGGCTTGCGGTTGCTATTCCCCACTCCTGACGACGGATAGTCAACCTGTTCGAAACGTCGAGCCACTCCCGCCACATATCCTCTCCACCCGGCGCTATAGTTCTCCTTAGATCTATAAGCTAAGAAAGTTAACCAACAGTCTTTTTCAAGACTACATCAACAGTCTTTTTCAAGACTACATCAACAGTCCTTTTCAGGACTACACACACTCAAGAAAGAAAAGATTATCGAGAGTCCTTTTCAGGACTTCGCAATCCTCCCCCTCTCTCTCTCTCTCTCACATGGTGCAACCGCAAGTCTACTGTATAACAATTAACATCATTATTAAAATAATTTATATTATATTTGATTGTATTTTTAAAGTGTCTTATGATGTTTTTTACAGACTGACATAACAACCTGCAGTTCTGGAAATCTCTACAGGCATGGATCGGAAAAAGATGAGCGAGTTGCTGCTTTTCCTGATCCTCATATCATGCCAGACACCATCCATCCAATCAGCTCCTCTCTCCTCCTACCTGGTATCATCCTTTACCCCTCCTGACTCTGACTCTGACTCCACCCTACCATTCAACCACATCGCCATCAACAACATCACTGGAGATATCTATATTGGAGCACGGGAGAGGCTCTACCAACTCGACTCAGGCCTTAATCTGGAACATACTGTGAATACTGGAAAGTGTACTGATCCAAATAAAGGGAATGTTAATGATAATAAACTCCTTGTCGTCGTGATTACACCTCAGAGGAACACTCTCATCACTTGTGGAGGCTGTGACGGTTACTGTGAGACAAGGAGCTTAAGTAATATATCACATGATGTAATGCGGTACAATGGTTCAGGCGATGGTCAGTCAGTTGTGACAACAGAAGATCTACCTACTGTTGGAGCTGTTGTTCTTGGTGCTGATTTTGAATCTGATGGAACGGGAACTATAGATGGAAGCTTTTACCTCTTTACAGGCGTCAGTGGTATCCTACCTAATTTTATTTCAACGCACACGCTTTCAGACCTTAATTTAGTTCATAGGATAACGCGATCCGCAGTAAGTACCACGAGTTTATTCCAATATCTGATAGTTAACAATGATTTTCTGTACTATTTCATATCTAGAGGAGACACTGTCTACTTGGGACGACTGTGTCGTAATTCACAAGATACAGTCTTTGCATCATACACAGAAATAGAGCTGCAGTGTGGATCTAACAATATGTTCGAATCTGCTCATATCGGACCAGCAGGATCCCAGCTAGCTGACTCACTGAATATCGACAGTACTGATGCCTTATTGTACGCTGTGTTTTCGAATGAAAGCTCATCTTTCCTCTGTGTCTATAAGATGAGTGATGTCCAGCAGAGCTTTGAAAGTGCTGTATTCGGATGTATTCAAGGAACTAGCACTGGCACAATAAACAGTAACCTGCTGGACACCATGTGCGCTTCAACAGTAAGTTATTGTAAAATGATGATCAAAACTTTTGGTACCAAATCTCTAAGGTTTTTTTTTCCCCTATATGAACAATGGATGCTCTAAATGTATTTGCTGATCTGAAATGGTTTTGGAATAACTGTAAAATAAAGATTTATGTACTTTTATTTTTATAATAGTTAATCTTGACTAGTCAGGGACAAATATCCAGGAAAGCTTTGAGGCCGGGTAGCGAATTTTGCCTGGTATACGGCCAAATATCTAGGATAAGTTTTCTGGTAACATAATTTACCATAACAGATCCAAATTACGAGTCAATTGACTTTTTTTTAAATTAACAAACCAATTTTCCAAATGGACCTGATTGAAATTCTACTCTTAAATGCTTGGATTACATTTGCCCCGGGCGCCAAACGATAAATAGGCAAACAATTTTTCGTGCGATGTTTGGGGCATCGTAGGAGGCTACGGGCTACGATGTTTATGTTTAGATTATCTACGAGCATCTTGCCATTTCTTGTATTGGCCCTCGGGGCAGGCCGGGACAAATCCGTAAGGACGCTGCATGGAGATTGTACAGAAATCGTGCAATTTTAGTGCAGGAGCCGTGCAATTCTCCGCAGCCTCCGCACGGAGCCCATGCAGCTTCCGTGCAGAGGTTGCGCGGAGAAGGTGTGGGGACCGTGCAGCCGCCGTGCCGTTTATGGGCATTTTTTGTCCCCATGTTCACCGAAAATCGTGCGTTTGCTGCACGATCAGAGCGAGGCTTCCGCATGATGCCCGTGCGGGGGATTGTGCAATGCCACCTACGGGCTACGTGTTTACGGCATACGGTTTACGATTTTTCAAATTTGTATAAGTTCTCGCGAAACACAATCGTAGAGGCCGTGGAGTCCGTGAATCTCAGGACCGCCCCCTGCCTCCGCATGGAGGCCGCAAGGAAAAGGGGATATGGGCAGGATACGGGCTCCTTAGACTGACGCAGGGCAAATGTAATCAAAGCATAACTTGGAGCCAAAAATAAAATAAGCACATGATGAGCAGTGGAGCAAATCGATTTAGCTTTGTAAATATTCTATATCGTGTATTGTCAGTGCAAAGCGATTTATTCAAGAAGTGTCCAGGGCGAATGCCTTGTACACTAGTTTAATCCATTCCACTTCAAATTCTACTTACCTTTACATTCCAAACAAACTAAACATACAGCATAAACACTTATTCATGAATCGGGTATAACATCATATGGGCGTCTGCGTCTTTGTTTGATACAGAAATCGGGAATAGATATGTGGTGCCTATATTTACCTATTCGGATTTTTGCGTTTAAACGAGTGTTGTCATGCAATTTATTTGGCTTGAATTTGCAAATGCATACTGTCGGTTTTTCTGACACCCCCCCCCCTTCTCCCGTTTTCATTCGTTGAGTCTTAGAGCCTGTTCACACCGCAATGAGATAGCGCGGTCTATCGTAGCACCCCCTTTTTTCTAGCGCGCTCTAGACCGCGCTATCTCTCGTGGACCACCCCCAAGAGGTGCTCCAGTGGCACGCCGTTTTGACTCGCCGTGGCTCGCTGTTGGGCGGACCGAAACGACGTTGTACCTTCCAAACCGCAGAGAGAGCGCTTTCTAGCACGCGCTATCTCTGCCGGTGTGAACAGCCTCTTATGTGCTCAAATGTACAGTCAATAGTAATGATGATTACACCTCCAACCTGTATGTCAGAAGAACAGCATTTGATACTCACTGTGACAGCCATCGTGTTCACCAGAGAGACATCAAGCATTGGCATTCGTGGCAGATTGGCAGGGATATATGAGATGTGTGTTTCTTCTAAAATGTGATAAATCCTTTCCTTTTTTTTCTGACAGCCTTTGGTCACACCACCAGATACCGTCCAGTGTACCGCGTATTATGAAGAAGATAGTATACCGGTGCCTCTCTACCGGTATGCCAGTGGAACGGTTCCCATCTTTGCCTCACCCATCGTCACCATTACTGATGCGATTCCCACCTCCATTGTGGCGACCATGGAGAGACATCATACAGTGGCTTTCATGGGAGATACACAAGGGAAACTCCATAAGGTTTGATACCTTCACAATGTAAACAAAATCATCTTGAGAAATGTACCTGCTTATTTTGTAAGATGCCATGAAAAATTAATGACAAAGATTGTATACAGCTAACTCTCTTAGTTGGCAAAATACATTTCTGTATACATCCGATAAGTTTTAATAATTTGTCATCTCATTAAACCTATTCATCCTATAAAATATTTTTTTCCAGTGCACTTACCCTTTAAATGGTATCTTTATAAACAACGATCAAATCTACAAAAGATAGTTACATAGAATATGTTTATCTCTCGGCAGTACAACGGCCCATAAAATGATAAACATGGTTATAGTAAGGTATGATTTGTATTCTAATTATATTACCTAAACACTAAAGAAACGTTAAGTAAAAAACAGGAATATATACAGTTTCGATATTTAAAATAGGTACTGAATATCTAATATCCTAATCATAATTATGAATAACTACATGCTATGGTGACATCTAAAAAGTATCGGGAATACTGAATGCTATCAAATTAGATATAATTATGAAGAAGTCAATGATGTTGCAATTGTAGGTGAGGGTTATTTATGCGTATTAATGAAGGCTCAATATTCAAATTTTGTTTCACGGAAAATTACTAGGCCTACAATTCACGATATCAAATACATGGCCTTATTCCTTATATTACTGCTTTTACTGTCATACTGATCTCTTCCCTAATACCCTTAACATTTTCTCTTGCTCATTAGGAACAGAATAAATTATACCAAACCATATTTTGCTTGTGATTCTTTAAATAGTTGAACATAGTGAACGGTTCTTTCGGCTACGTATACGAAACTGTATATCTTGGAGGTGGATCTGTTCTACAAGGGGTGTTCCTTCATGAATCGAAAGAGCAATTAACCCTTTCTACAAGTTCAGACCAAGTTTCAAAGGTAAGCATCTTCGGAAAGATATTATGGATATTTTGGCTATGAAAGGGAATAACTCAATAGCTGATATCACATTCCATATGACTTCTGACGTTTTTGGTTTTTATTTATTTTCATATTAAAAATCAGGTGCTCACGTTGGATTTTGTCAACTGTGGCCAGTACCAGAGCTGTGGGGAGTGCATTGGTGAGAAAGGAGGAAATGATGGAGACCCTTATTGTGGATGGTGTACTCTAGATGCAAGGTGAGTGCATTATGGGTCGAAAATAATGGATGATTTTCCGTTCCTTTTTTCACATTAACTTGAGTTCAAGTTATTTAACATGTGTTTTGTTGATTTAACTTCCACAGCAGGAGGATGAGGGATCCGAAGTGATGTCATACCTGTATAGAAAACAACTAATTCCACTTTTGCTATGTTCACATCTTGATTATTCATGAATGATTACGTGCATACAAAAAATATCTTATCCATTAATCTTTATTTATGTTAATCATTTGTCTTGCTTGCACACCATTTCCTCTTCAAGATGTACAAGATACGAGGAATGCTCATTCCCTGACGAGTCAACTCGATGGTTATCTTACAATGCCTTGCAATGTGTATCTATCTCAGATGTCCATCCTGATCATAGACTGCCTTATCAAGAAACAGAACAAGATGTAAGTCGATGAAATGAAATATTGATTTTCACTCATTATATATTGGATGTCCATCCAAACCAAATTGTGGATCGCTGAATATGAAACTACAGACTCGGCTGAAATTCTAATACGCCTTTCCTTAAATAGGAGTATCGGCAACTTAACTGGATTATGCGTCGAGTTATCGTTGATGCTTAAGTATTATGAACACTCCTAATAAAATCGTGATGCAATAAGAATGTTTTTTTTCGCTATCGAGAACATGAACATGTCAAACAAATCTTGTCTTTTATTTAATAATCGACCGACCTTAGGCATAGAAAGTCGATGAAGTGACATTTAATTTCGACCTCATTATATGTTAATAGTTTTTTCGCGTTATCTAACTTTAATACATAGTACGTTCTCCATCTTAAGTATGTCCGCCATCAAATCTTATCTTGTTTTTACATGCGCTAGATAACCATTGTCGTTCAGCAGCTACCAACTCTCAAAGACAGCCATCAATACCAATGTGCCTTCGACTCCTACCAGGTCAATGCTGATATTATTACTGCCAATACAGTAATGTGCGTATCTCCTCCTGCGAGGGAATTGCCTACGATTCCAGGAGAAGGTAGGGAAATATATATATCAATTATCTTTCTGTTAATTTATTTCCTTTTTTAACTCGAAATTCTATAAATAACTATTCTACAGTATATGACACAGTTTTTTTCTTCTTGCGGCTTAAAATGTTCCCACAAGATCGTCGTAATTTAAACTTTAAGTTTGCGAAACCTGGAAGTTGTAAACAACGATCCACTTACCACGACGACGAGACTTTACACAGGACTCAAACAAAGCGTAATCAAAATTGAAATACAAGCTTGCGAACATCGGAGTTAATATACCAGTTCGTAGTTAGCACATGGGTTAGAACATAGATAAATCGATTTTTGTGCCTTTTGGAACACTCACAGCTAAAGTCATGGAAGTGATTCTTTGTTTTCCCCTCTTGAAAAGATTACTCCCACCTGTGTTCAATAAATGCATCACAGTTGCATGCATGAATAATGATAACGTAACTTTCGTGAGCATGTATCCAGTATTAGTCTCTGTTGCCCGAATTCACAAAGGAGGTTTGTCGACAAACCAAGGTTCTCATGCGTCAGATGACGCGTTTCGACGCGTTTTTACAAACCAGGTTTGTAAAAACCGCGTAAAAACGCGTCATATAACGTACGAAATCCTGGTTTGTCGACAAACCTTCCTTTGTGAATTCGGGCCACTGGGTTTTACAATTTTGTTCAAGTGATCTTTATCTGCGCATGCGCAGATCAATCAGCGCATGCTCAGATTGTATCTACGGACTGGTATATTGCGTCAATACGGCGCATAACGTTCAAGTTTAAACCCACGACATAAGACTTCAAAGGCTGTCGTTTTAGAAGCATATTGCTAGAAGAGTAGAATAATAGGAAAAAACAAGTGAAACTTTGGAGAAAATCTGATACTAAATAAGAAGGTTCAAATGATATTGTTTATTACACTTTACATCAAATGATATTCCTTTTGTATATTATGTTGGGGAGGGGGGTAATAAACAATGATTGCAACAACAAAAAATACTAAATAAACCTAATACGTCACCTTTGAAAAGTGCCAATATTTCGACGACATATTACATTATCCCAACGTGATGCCTATCGGTAATATAATAAGGTACTGATTTTGTTTTGAAGCATTCTTGAACAGCTTTGCAACCGTCTTATCTATATCTTCTTTTTTCATCTACATTCAGTGGACCATGTAACATTGAAACTTTCTATTGTCTCAACGGAAACTGGAGTGAGCTTCGTGAGCACAGATTTTATTTCGTTTGACTGCACCCATCTTAAATCGTAGGTTCTAAGGTTTATACGTTTTCTAATATGCCACCTCTGCTTTTTTATATAAAGATATTTATTTTTACTTACTGGGCAAGTAAAAGATAATTTGTCCCATTCTTTTACTGACTACATAGACTATTTCTGATGATTTTATCAATTTGACAATCCTTTGCTAACTTAAATCAAGGAAATTCATGGATATTAAAAAGATACATTCAAGGTAATATGATTTCATTATTCCACCGCACTTGGTAACATACTGTGGGCCAATAGCCCCCCCCCCCCTTCGCCCTTCCATCATATACGCAAGTGGCTTATGCCTAATTTGCCGCGGCGGCCGTGCGGTCTAAAATATCTACGGCTACCAATAGCAATTATAGGACTGCCGCAGCATTCCCACGGTCACATACGGTAGCGGTCTCATATGTTAGGGTAGCCGAACAGTGTATTTTGAATTTGGGGAGACAGAAAATCTGCGTCTGCCGTATGGCCTTTGAAGTGATGACGCACGATCGCCTTAGGCCGTCCCTGCGGCGGCCGTAGCTTTTTGACAAATACTAAGGCAGACGCAAGGTAGCCGCAAGGTGCCCACAAGGCGTCCGAAGTGGGACCATACGGCGGCCGTGCGGCCAGACTGATGCTACCGATTCACCCTGGAGTATATAAAACGCTAGGCCATCGTCCGCTCGACGTAAGGTCGCCGTGGAACCGCTCTACGGCATAGCTACGGCGTATCTAATCGCTACAGCGAACCTAGAAATGAAAACAATATACATGTAACTCCGCGTTATAATCCCACGGCGACCAGTACGGCCTGTAAAGGTATAGGATACCGTAACGCCCTAAGGTGATCTTAAGGCCACCGCAGATTTTCTGCAGCCGCCGCAAGTATCTCTCGATTTCGGGGGCGTATCCTAGCAGTAGAGCAAAGGTGACCTAGGCATTACTCTCCTATCTTTCCAATGGCTATAATGGCAAATTCAAATTCAAATATTATTGTGACGTGTATACATTTTAATGTGAATTATGAAGTGCAATGTCTAGAAATTGATTAAATAATTTGAGGTGACCCGACATTTGCTTTCGCAAAAATTGTTCTACGCTATATCTCGTCAAACATATAGGGTTAGGAACTAGGGTTGCAATTGGGTATTATGTTTAGTCTAGAGTTGAAGTTTAGAGTTTGTTTAGTGTATGATATTGACTGCGTCACAATATCCACCGAGCGTTTGCTGTACAATCTAATTTCAGCAAGGTAGGGAATGCAAGTAAGGACTCTTAATTCTGAGCATCACAGAATTTGAATGGTATCATTCGTTAAGTTCCAGCTACCTCTTTTGTTTCTTCCAGTTGTTCCTCTTGTGTTACAAGTCCTTGGCCATGTGACTGGTGTGTTTATGACAACATGTGTACCCATGTTAGCAGCTCATGTCAGCCTGAAGAAACAGTAGTGATTGGAGAAAATGTAAGCAGATCTGTTAAACTAAAGAAACATTATCTCTCTCGTTGAGCGATTCCCTTTAAGCATTTCGTTAAAGAGTGTTGAATTGGTATCTACGTTACCCATAATTTATGTCAAGGTGTTCTCCTTTTGCTCTCACCAAATGTTACAATTCATGTTTTTTTCACTTTGAAATGTCAAGGTCAAGTATTAGAAAAACAGACATTAAAATACAAAATAAGGTGAGACCGAAGAAATGTGCGCAGAGAGGTTTGGAAATTTTGCAAAATGCAAATAAATAAACCTATTGAAATAAGTAGACTCTGAAATTGAATATAAGTTATGCTTGGAAATCATGCCAATCAGTGAATCCTTGCGATGGGATACTAACATCATACAAGTTCATACAAACTTCTTGATAATAAGCTACCGGTGCAATGTGTTTGATGTATATTTTTTCTTTTGTATCTTGTATCTATTTCAAATTTATAGAACACCGTAGGTTCCGGAAACAAAGGCCAGAGTTATTGCCCTCAGCTGTTGGCGACATCAGAACGGTTTTTCATACCAGTTAATATTCCTTCTGGTTACTCACTTCTAGCAAATAATCTCCCCACAGAGCAAACAAAGGTATGGAAATGATTTCATATCTGCTATGATGATTTTTATTATTACTACTACTACTGCTGCTGCTATAACTACTCCAAATAATAAGGCACATGATCACTCCCGACGCTCCATTATTATTAGCTGGCGTTAGCACGGCGTCCACATTCAGCGCTCAAGAATTTTAAACAATAAATAACTACCTGATAATCATGTTATAACTCACCTGGGTTGAGTGCGACAAATGTGGAGTACTGTCTTGTGACAGTGATTCGATAATTGTATAATCTTTGACCAAAACATGAACATTTTACAAGTTGTCATCTCGCTAAATTATGAAACGACTTTGTTTTCAAAAATATTTCGTCAGGTCCAGTCGGTTGATTGCATTCTTGGCATCGACGGAGTCAGTATACGAGTACCAAGTTCCTTCTTCAATGAAAGTTACATTCTCTGTAGTGCTGCAGAGGTAAATATGTGTTTCGACCGTTGGGGGAATAATTCTTTATTATCTATCATCAATGTTATTGATATTATGTGAAATTGATATCTTGAGGATATGTTTCCAACCAATATAGAATAGCATCTAATCCAACTTCATGATCAATATTAGTACAAAGACGGTTAACATCAAACGCTTGATGCTTGATGTTTCATCCACGCCACACACACAAAAATAAACCTATTCTGTATTTTGAAAACTATTACCTTGACCTTTCCCCTTTCCATCATTTTTACCCCCATGTACGCTGACGAAGACAATCGCATTACACCTGTATATCAATTTAACCCTAACACTATGTTTGTTTGAACCTTTTATTTCAGTACATGTATAGTGAGAACATCCTAGAGAAGAATGTAAGCATCTCGGTTCAGTGGAATGGGCAATACAACATAGATGACCCGACAGACACATATGGTAAAATACCCTTTTCGTTATTACCAATATATTTCCCATCAATTCCAAAATACGCTTTGGCTATACAATTGAACAAAATTGTCGCAGCAGATCTTCTTTAAAACGGTGAAATTATCACTTTGAAAACATGTTTTTTGTTGTTGCTTTGACGATTTTTATTTTGTATTTTGTCAAGCATTTAATTTTACAAAAATCTACTGTTAATGTTATGGGAAGAAAGTTAGAGGTAATACAAAGTTTTGGTATGGGGTCATGAATTTGGTTTAAATGAACATATTGGAAGCATATCGATCCTACAATATCCGGTGATCGTTGTCGCGGTTGAAATTGAGTCTAAAGTTATGAAATTGTAAATAATATACTCTTTACATTGTATAGCTCCCTCTCAAGGTCAAGATATTAATTAAGCCATAAAACAACGTTTCTTGACTAAAATCTACCGATTGGCTATTTCTGTTAGGAAATTATATATCACAACTACATAATCTGATAATTTCATGGTCGCAGCTACAATTGCATGGCCGTAAGCGCTATTGGAAATTTATCAAAATTTACCGGGAGCACCGGTAAATTTTGATATTCAATTTTACTCGAAAGCAGAATTTTTAGGAGCATCCAAATGTATCAAAATTGTAAAGAATCACTATCCAGCCAATTTTCAAAATTTCCCCAAACTTTGTATTACCTTTATTACAAATTAGTTCAAAATTAATTACCATTTTCAATTGAGACTTCACTTCTAAATCTTCATTTGCGAATTCACCTGGAAGATATTTTAAACTTGAGTAACTGTTCTGAATCATTTCTAAAAATTATACGAAAGAAATTTTAAAAGTTGCTCAGGAATTGACTACGTTTGGTTTGATTGATACAAATTTATAACAAATGATTAAAAAATAAATAAATCATATTTTCTCTTCTTTTCCATTGAAGTAACCCTGTACAAGTGTTCAGTTAACAGTGGAAGTTGCAGCCGGTGCCTGTCAGAAGGAGCAACCCCATCGATCTTAAACTGTGGTTGGTGTGGTGATGATTGCAATGTCATTGAGAGTGATGTTTGTCATAATCAGTTTCTCAGTCAGAATGACACCCAGCTCTGTTCAGCACCAGTAATCGGTGACGTAAGAAAATAATAGATCACTATACCCAGTGTATGAATACTTACCTGTCATAAAACACATTATGCAAGGTCCTGTAAGATATCATATGATTCTAATTAAAATAATAATAATTTGTAATATATGAGATTTGTAAGTCGCCAAATCCATTTGATAGCATATGCTCAAGTCTTACTTCCAAATGTCAAATATACATGCATGATCAACATGATTGCACAAACAATTATCAAACTAATCATACATAATAACCCGATGCATTAGAGTTAATATTGTGTTTTTGTCCATAGTTTTATCCCTTGTCGGTTCCTATCAATGCTCAAACGAGACTGGAAATTACGGGAACTGACCTAGGAGTGGAATTTGACGATGTACTGGAAATTGTCATAGGAGACTTGTTGTGTATTCTGACTGACATGGACTCATTTTATCAGCCAGGACAGAGGTAAAAGCATCAAACATAGATTAATTTTGTTCGATGTATTCTTGTTTATTAACGTCTCATAAATGGCCAATGAATTGTTACAGAAGGGTAATTTTTATTTGTTTCTTCATGAAGTTGCCGTCATCGCCAACAGTCCTAGAATGCCATTCATGTATTTATATTGGCAATACATTCTGCATCAAATGTTTTGGCTTGTTAATATTTTCATGAACTCTAATTTAGTCATGCTCCCTCCAAGATATATAACAAGTTTCATTTATTGTTCAACACATCAAAATGTGCTACATACATGACAGTTTGCGTCATAGTGATTCATGATATCTTCGCATGAATAAAAAGCAAAACGTACATAATGAAAAGACAAGTAACGAAAAGAATTTGGCTGCCAAAAAATGTATATGTCAAATGATCGGTTGTCTGATTCTCTTGTTGTTGTCAGTGTTAGCTGCATGACTGGTTTATCTACTGAAGTCATCTCAGGACGCATTAAAATCACAGTGAGGTCTGGTGAAAGCAATAAGACCGGAGAAAGTACTACAGAATTCTTCTTCAGGGTGAGTGCTTAACAAATCGCCTATTAGTTTACGTTTACTGTTATACTCTAATATCGGGCAGGAAATTATCGTAGTAATTGAATACATGATAAAACATTTATCCATAACCTACTTCTTACTGATGTGTAATCCGCTGAAACGATTTATACGATTAAGTATTTTTTTTCGCTAGGATCCCATCATATCAGGGTTTAGTCCCACGGAGGGGCAGGTAGCAGGAGGTACAGAGATCACTGTTACTGGGATGTATCTCAACACAGGAAGGAACATTGACGCTAGTTTTGGAGAAGCACCATGCAACAATTTGTGAGTATCACTTATATATATATATATTATGAACCTTAAAGGGATAGTTGAGTTCTGTTTTCAGACCAAAAATGCCTTCAAAGTGCATGGTTATTGCTCTTGTTCTTATCTATGACATTTCTAATGCCCTTTTAGAACCTAAAATTGTTATGAAGGTAATTTTAGACCCTTAAATGTGTGAAATTTAGCCTATACGATCATACCAATTCAGCTCCACTTAAAAAAAATACGGTCACCGTTAATTAATTATTTAATTAAAAATAACAATACATGGGCCGGCTGGTTGTGCGGAATATAACCAACACGAAAATGCCAACAAAAAGGCCAACATTCGTTTTTTCAACGGTTTTTTCCTTCAAATTATCTAATATTTTTGGTGGTACACAAGTATTAGAAATCGTTATATTTATGGATATTTCAGCCTTCTTTGAACCGATTTTGATCAAACAAAGATGATTTTGTCATTTAAATTGTATGTTCTTTCAAATTTGACACTAAGTTTTTCATTATCCCACCAAAAAAAAATTGTGTAGCGCCCTCTGCAACAGAATTTAACTATCCCTTTAATGGTAAACTTTTGCTATATATATTTACAGTAGCATTTATTATGTGTTGTTAGATAAAATTGTAAATTGTAAATGTTTTTCTATAGTTTATCTTCAGAGGTATTTTTTTCAATAATTTGTACAATTATAATGGGAAGATTGTTGATGAATTCGAATCGTATTTTACTGATGGGATCATGGGAGTATATTTTTAATGGAAATGGATTACGGAATCTAAAAGTTTACAGTGTAATGAAAATCAAAAAGTAGAATTCAGAAAGACACACACACACGCACACACCCATTGTACACACTTGTGCACACCTAAATTTATCAGTCAGGAAAACTCGCTTTCATAAACGGTACCAATAACTGTAATACGTCAAAAGCGTCGTAAGTTAAGATTTAACTCCCGCCCCCGCCAGCAGCATAGATAGACTTTTAATATAATGCAATGTGTTCGGGAGACAGATATAACATTCTAATTTGATAATATGAGCATGCCCGTTTCAACGTCTAAGACATTTTCCTATATTTTGTTCTAATGTATGACTGTATTTGTAAAATTCCAGAATTGTTGAAGATACGACTGCAATGTGTATCACAAGCAGCTTGCAAATGAATGAACAGATCACTGTGCCCTTGACCATGACATTTGATGGTCTAGTAAAACGGTTTGAGGACTACAGCTTTATCTACAACCCAAACCCAATAATTGATGGCGAATACAGAACTGAGTCCATCATGTCGTAAGGAACCATATCTTTATTCTTCTACCGACGGAACTAGAAAAAGGATAGCCTGGCAAAGTTTTATCATTATATTTTTTGGTATATTATATGATTTTAAAATTTGTTATGTTTAAAGTCAATAGTTTATACTTTTCATCGGGCTTGTGACAATGTACTTTAGTGTTGTGAAACTCTAATGGGGACAAATAGACAACAGTGTAGGAAGGGACTGAAACTAAGCATTTATACTTCCATATAAATATCTCTCCACTTTTGACGGTTTAGATATTATTACATATATTTTTTCAGACAAATATAATATGACGTGGACAATAATCTATTAATTGTGGTCAGTTCTCAAAGTGACATTTTCTTGAAGATAAACTTGAGTTCTCGTTAAAAAAAAGAAAATGAATTGTCACAGAATCAAACGAAACTTACACTGAATGTTCAAGATTACAAATAAATATCATTTGCCAAACAATTTTGGTAGGAAATGTATACTGGCTGAGTAATAAGCATAGAAAGATAAGGAAATCAAGGTAAGTAGTCCCGACACCATTTGTGTAGTCCCATATACATCTTTCGGTGTAGAGTGCTTGTTACTCTACCAAGACTGGGCCAAATTTATTATGATTTTGATGACTCCAGAACCTTGCAGTACACACCAATACTTACATGCTACATGATCAACCTTTTCTGATTCTTATCTTTGACATAACTGCGTATATGCAGCTTAAATGTTCTTTCAATATTATGAAACGTGTGATATATTTCTTTTAACACAGAGGAGGTCTCGATATCAAACTAACAGGACAAAGATTTGATCTCATCCAGGAGCCCCGGATAATAGTTTCGTCACTTACAACAGATGCTAGTAACTCTGAGGTATTTATTTAATAGCATGCTGCTTTTTGTCTGTTTATTCACAAAGAAGACAAAGTCTGCAAGTGTATCAAAATTGCAAACAACCCTCAGTACCTGTAACTTTGATGTTTCATTAGGATTATCATTCGTCCGGAACCGTAGAAATTAATAGCGAATCACTAAATCTCCTTCCAGTAATTGACTTATAATTCACTGTTAATAAACTTTCATTTATTTATTCATTTTGATTCAAGACATGTTGATTTATGTTCAACAGCTCTGCAATGGAACGGAAACTGTTCTCATCTGTCCAACCCCAAGCTTTCCTGACGATGGCATCTCTGCCAGAAGGAGACGAGCTACGAATCTGACCTTTGACTTTGATGGATACATCGTTGATGGCGGCATAATAGAGTACTACCCAGACCCTATGTACGAAAGCTTCATTGGACCGAACAGAATTTATGAAAGTGGCAACAGCCGGCTTGAGATCGCAGTGAGTTGTTCCTGTTTAATCTAAAATGTTTATTCTAATTATCGTTCCACACTTTTTCACGAATGAAACAGTGGATTTCTAGAAATGTATTTATGTTGTCATAATCATAATTGTAAACCTATTGACAACTGACTCTTCTTATTCCTACAGGCTAATTGCAGGAGCCACCTGGTTCCCGTAGTCAATGGATTATATAATTATGCATTATCATATATGAAAGACATGAAATTACTGTTTCCACATTATGGCTAAATTAATTATTTCGTTTATCGTGTATTTTGCCAAGTTTATATATTTTTAAAGTTCCTATCCGAACCGCCGAGTGAAAAAAGGGTATTTTTTTGTGTTTCCTGTCTTTATTTTTCCGTTCATGGCACATGCATCTCTTGGGGAAAGAGAGTTTGACGATCTAGTAATTTGAAATAAATAAATACCCTTCAATATTCGTTATCTGCCATCACTATTGAGAATTAACATTAGTAGGAGAACTATACTCCCGCCTTAGGCTTACCTAAACTCGTCGGCAATTGAAAGCAATGTACTGCTATTTTCACAAAATATCGGGTACGTTGTGAGTGTAATTTATGTTTTCACTCATTGACAGTGTCTGCTAAACTCTACACATACGCTCCTTGCATTAATTATTTTCGTTTCATTTCTAGGGAATGAATTTGGACTTAGCAAGCACAGAGGATGATATTCAAGTTTTGTTGGGTCCCGATGGAGTTTGTGATGTTGATGATCTTGAGATTAATGTATTACGATGCCAGCTACCAAATAAGAAGCCTCAACCAGGAAACATCAATGGAACAGTGGAATCTGGACCTACCCAAGATCTACTAGCTGTAACGGTATGTCTTTTTACTTATCTGGCTAATTTCCTATCATCGTTTTACTACCAAAAGATGTCTAACTTATTTATTATCATACCTTTGGGGATGAATTTGTAAAAGATTCATTTTTAAGTCTAATCTGAATGTATGTATGCGTATTATATTCGTATTTCAAAGAGACCTTTGGAATTTTCATTTTTAAAATGATTTTAAAATCGTAAACGAAGTTACTTTTTCTTTACCACTGAAATTTTTGGGACATTATGAGGCTTTGGAATAACAAAAAATGTTTTCGATAGGCTGGGAAAATTTGGAAAATTTACAGCACAAATTGATCTCCTTAAAATCTTTGATGACTCTTACATTGAATGAATCAAAGAATATCAATCAAATGTCACTGTCACATGAATGCACATGATGATCAGAAGATGATAGAAACTAATCAATCATTTAAATCAATTACAGGTTATCCATGGAAACTTGGTATTTTACCCTGGATACGTAAAGTACTCTACGACGTCCATCAACATTGGTGTCATTGTCGGTGCTGTGATTGCGACCGCTTTGCTCATCTTTATCCTCGTCATCATCGGCGCCATCATCTTTAGACGAAGTCATCAACGATTAAACAAACAGGTCCAAGTGTTTGAAATGCTGGAGAAGAAGATTCAAGACAGAGTGGAAACTGGTAAAGAAGTAATCTTTCATCGTTTGTGAGAAACGCTCCACTTTTTTTTTTAACGGAATAATTCTACACCCAAGGATAAAATTCATTCGTAATAAATGATTGTATTTTGACAATAATACATATTTGGTGTTTCCCAATATAGTAATTACTGTAATGTTTCCCTAAAATACTTTGATGACGCAATCCAATCTTAGCAAATAATTGTTTAAGTGGGTCTTGCATTTCCCACCAACATGTCTCTAAACTGGAGGACATTGTTAGGAGCATGTCCGCAAGAGGACAATTTGTGGACTCTCAATCCAAGAAGTAGCGTAAGAAGTAACCTTTCTCTTATTGTTCTAAGTGTTGATTCATGTGGATGAGATTAGGTAAGTGATTTCGAGCGACAACTTGCAATCAATTTATTGAAGGTCCATGTATGTTCAAATGGGCAAATTTATCCCAACATCTGTAGTATTTGGCTATTATTGATCAATTATTTTACACTTGTTTAATATGTTGGTTGCAGCTTTTCATGAACTACAGGCTGACATGTCTGAAGTAGAGGAACAAATCAGCCATCTCGGTGTACCCTTTGTGAATGCACTAGATTACTCCAAGAATATGCTCTTTGCAGGACTGGCTGTTTTACCACCAACCACAGACCCTGAGGTACAGTATATACTTATTCATTTTAATATGGCTTATTGTCTTGCAAAATGACGTTAGAGTCGGGTTGAGATTCAGCTGAGCACACAGCCATCTACAAATTGTTTGGAAATGTCTGAATCCCAATCGATTTAATTATTGCTTGGAAATTTATTTACAGTGAGATATAAACCACATGTCTATGCATTTAAGTCTGATTTAGATAAAACCAATACTATCAACATTGAAGAAAGGAAAAAGATGATTGGAATGGATGGATTTGCGAATTGTCTGTAATCAAAACCTCTTTCGACTCCTCATCTTCACAGTCTAACCAAACGTTTTTAATGAATTACTTAAGCTTTGCTATTTTCTTGATTATATTTAACATATTTTTTCTGCAGTACATGAACTCTGACCTGGAGACTGCAATGATCATGTTCTCTAGACAACTCGGCAATCCTGACTTCTTGACTAATTTCATCAAGCAACTTGAAGAACAAAGAAAACCCAAGAGACGGGATAGGTTTGTAACAATCTAGTGCTCTTTAGATTGCCCAAATCATTATGTTATTGAAGTTTTGAAATGAAGAAAAGGGTTTATATCTGTAAATGTTTTGTTAGTCCTCCCACCCTTATGTATTATGAATATGTAGCATCCAATCTTCCCCCTGATGTTGTCCCTTCTCCTTTTCCCGTCTCTGTCGGTCTGCATACATGTCCGTTTGTCCACCATTCTCTGCCTGTCTGTCTTCTGTTTGTCTATTTGTTTGTGTTTCTCTGTTTCTTTCTTTCACTCCCTCTCTCTTTCCTCGTACATTTATCTTCTCTCTTTCTCTTATCTTTTCCTCCCTCATTGTCTCTCTCTCTCCATCTTAATTGTTGATCACAACTTCTTCGTTGACAATTGTGTCTGCAACATATTAATAGTAATCAAACAATGCACAAAAATGAAGAAGAAAATTAAAAAAAAAAAAAAGAGATTCTCCTACCTGATGTATTTCCTTTTGGTCTATCATAGAGTCAACATCGCCTCACTGATTACCGCCCTCTTGGTGACTGAAGGAAAGTTTGGATATTTCACAGAGTGAGTACATTATATCACATCCACATCTTATGATAGCTCTAGCAGATACACAGATGTGGTTAGTCCATAGCTTTAATTTCACTCCCTGTCATTTTTTCGATCATTTGTCAATGGTGAAAATATAACTCCATTTGTGGCGGTTCAAAGACAATACCCTATCAGGCAATAGCTGTATAATATTTGTAATATGATCACTGTGCCAACAGTATTCTTTTATAAACTGTGTGTATGCTGAAAGTTATTTTCTAGCTTACTTATTTACAAACAATTCATAGAATCAAGAGATAAGAAATGTCATCATTTTTACAATTCCAATTGCTACCTAATACTATACCAATTGCAATATATTTCTAGAAAAATATGGAAAAAAATACTATAGATGGCAGTTTGTTGAAAAGGGTTTTGACCACATAACGACAATTTTAAACTTATCCAAATTTGATCGACTCTACTTTGCAAACTGATAGTCGCCAGAAAATGTATTTACTTTTGGACTCATGAAAGCAGGTTGATGACAAGATGAATTATAGAAGAGTGTAGCTTTTGTAGACACGACATTACAAAGAGAGTCATGATGATCATTAACATGATAACTGCAATGACAATCAGGCTTTCATGTCGATAGTGAAGATAATTTCAATTGAAAGCTTGGATTATTCATGCCTATTTTTTCTTTTTTTAAAAACCATATATTATCTTTAATCTAATGACGAAAGAAATTTGTGATATTTGTATTGGTCTATTTCTTGGCAGGACTCTATTCAAGCTCTTGGAAGAAAGTATCGAAGAGGGGGCAGAGAGCGGTAGAGCAAGATCGCTCTTCAGGAGGTTTGACACATTACAATATATTAATTATTAACATTTGAAATGAAAGATTATCATGATCGTAAAAACTGTATAAAAATAGAATTAATACAATTTCAAAAGCATTCTACCTCACCTTTTAATCACAGTGACGTATGACGTATTCTGAGCATGGACAGTTTGCAATAGGGTATTGAAGTTGTCCTTGAATCGACTTTTCGAAAGTAGTTGCGATCGTCTCATTTAAAAAACTAAATATAATGTTTAGCTTTAAAAATGAATACTGTGTAGGTTGGTTGAATTGATAAAACTATTTTGATATCTTATTGAATGTCATTTAAATATTTTTTGTTTATTACATAATAACCATGACTCACTCTAATAATCTCGCAAAATGTAGCAATTACGGAAATTTGTGAGATATAAAACACTTCTTTCTTCGGAGGCAAGAGCACGTTTCTTTAGTATACAGTCTTTAATGTCTTAGTTTGTAGTACTTAAGTCTGAACCTTTGATGTAAGTATAATGAATACATATCACTTTAAATCAAGATTTAGCATCCGTGTTGAATATTACTTTAATTTTATTTGGTAAGGACTGAGACCATCGTTGAAAAGCTCCTCTCCAACTGGATCTCCCTCTGCATGTATCAATATCTGAAGGTAATTAAAGTTAAACAGTTCATTAGAATCGATTAATAATAATACGCTTATACGTATATAGGAAAGTAATACCAAACCCGCTGTGATCATGCTGATGGTGATATACTTCAGACAGGGGATCAAAGTAAAGAACAAAAAATACTTTGAAATTGGATGTATTATGCGTAATATAAATGAAGGTACAAAGTAAAATGGTTCATCATCACGATACATTTTACATAAATGCAAAAATTTAGTCTAAACAGAATTTAATAAATTATTGTAGTCATGTCATTTGTATATCACAAATTATCAATGGTCTCAAATTTGACTGAAGGATGCCGGTCAAATCCAATTAATTCAAATTAAAGGATACCGTGCATAACATTTACGAAACATCTACTACTAATAGTGATTTTTGCAACAATATTTATCACATTTAACGAACAACATCAGGTATAATAGTTAATTGTGTCATATCATACTTCAAAAGATTACAGAACGAAAATTTGCTTTGGCTTCCAATGTTACCCATATATTTTGGATCTAATCGTGTTCTCCGCGTTGTATATTTGAATAAAAAAAAAACACAGAGGCAAGTGGCTGAATCTCTGTACCTGCTGTACCAATCCATCAAGATTCAGGTTGAGAAAGGACCTATCGATATCACCACTGGACAGTCTGTCTTCTCTCTGAACTTTGAATGTCTCTTGGAAGAAGAGGTGGAGTTCAACGAGTTGGTAATTTACCTTTTCAATTGTATCTGAGAAGAAGGGGGGGGGGGGGATAAAATCGATTCTACACTTCATTGTATTAAACTTGTGACTTATATTTTTAGGTTCATAATGTATCACGATGATGATGACTTTCAAACAAGTCAATTTGAAAGTTAGGCATTGTAAAAGGCAAATATTGCATTAACAAAGGTTAATTTAGACTTGGAGAGAGAGAGAGAGAGAGCGAGTTATATACCCGATTCCTTAAACATGACCATTGGTTGTTGTTGATGAAAATGATGGTGATGTGAAAACTATAAAGCTTGCGAAATCAACGTGGAAAGATACAGTACTTTTTTTTAAACGATAATGTGAATGCAGGACATGTAACAGACACAATAAATGGTTATTTCATGTCGCTTAGAATTTCAAACCATATGGTTGAGGCATATTTACTGATAATTGATGAAATGACTCATACTCAACGATTATTTTGAAATGTTTTCACAGACATTGTCAGTAGTAGGCAGGGACAGGCATCACAAGTACTACGTCAAGGTTCTAGATGTTGATTGCATGACTCAAGTCAAGCAGAAGATACTGGACGCTGCTTACAGGAACAGCCATATTGTACAACAGAACAGGGCTCATGAGATGGATCTTCGTGAGTATGCCAATGATCCTCGGCTTTCCTAAAGTTTTAAGAAACCTTAAGTCACTTCAGGAGGGGGGGGGGAGGGGGGGGGGGGGGAGGGGGGGGGGGTTACAGTCCTCATTAGCACATAGGATAGAATTGAATAGCATCGCAAAGATAGGATCTCCTGATAGGCGCATGTATTTACACGCTAGTCTCTCTCGCTTTGTTCCCTTAGCTTCCGATTATTTTGTCAGATTCTGGCTTTCTGTTTATTATTGCTTAAATTATGCTTCCTTAAATGCAAGACAAGGAAATTTAATATGTTTGCATCATGAGGAAAGTAGTCACACTTCTAAAGCGCATAATATTACGTTTCTAAGCGCTTTACGTGTAGTTATTAGTACCTCAGTCACTGGATTCAATTGCTGATCTGTATATGATAGTGCACACGCTCTGCTCCGTGGGAAGTATTCCAGCTAAAAAGCCATTTTACATGCGCACACATTCCAACCCAACCGCATTAAAATTCGCATCCTACCGGGTGATCTTTTTATTACATCGATGGAAAGTTTCAAATGTAGACTGATGTCTTGCCAAAAGACATTAGTGCCGCGACAAGACTCGAACCACAAACCAAGTGATCCACAGATCACGACACTTCTACAGTATTTCTTTTTTAGCTCCTATTCATACATTTATATAATCACAAGATGTAAACCTGACATCAACATCTTTTTTTTATTTTTCATAGTGTGGTACCATCCCGGTGGGGAGGAGAGAATCCTGAAAGATCGAGACGAATTGAACAAAACCGTTGGGAACACCAAGGGTTTATTTATCAATACAGTCAAGACTTACGGGGTAAGGAGATACTTCAACTTATATAACCCTAAAAAGTACACATCCGGTTCCCAAGCATCATTGGAGAAAACAGTTACAAATTTGCCATCGACTGTTTCACATCTGCCGACCTTTTTGTGACTAGGATTTGGGTACCAATTCCATACTCCCTCTAGTAGTAAACTTTTGCATATAGTAGATAGAAGATGAATATCTCCGAATGATATTGTTTACATACGATTTCCTTGCTTTTTAGCATGATGATTATTGTTTATGCTCCAAATTATTTCATGTTTCGGATTACGAATTACTCGTTGTTCCTTTCATACCTAGTATATACAGAAATTGATTCCGATTAGTATCAAGATGCCTTTTGCAGATCTCTAAAATGATCTACACACATGAATTATCACTCAGTCTCAAAAAGACTAAATTCGAAAACAGAACATTTTTTTAAATATTCGAAAGTGGTCTGCTAAAGCTAATACGACTTCGTACGATGTTGTTTATAATTATTATGCAGGTATCCGATGGGTGTCAAGTAGCTCTGATTGTCAAGGCATCAATGAATGAGACAGGGACGTATCAACCTGTTACCCCAGGGGTACAACTCTTCCAACAATGTAGGTTACTGGTATAAAGAGAGTGGCACATCCGTGGCGTATCCAGCAAAGGATGCATCCGTCATAACCTGCCCCTTTCCGGTTGAATGTTCAGATAAAGGCAACATGCCCCCAAAGAAAAAAAGAAGAATATATTTTCCTCAGTTTTTGTGGCACACGCATATGGTCATAACACCTTCATGTATAATTCTCCCATTATTTCACCCCTTCTTCGGGTCTGCGTAAGAATATGCACCCACTGTTTAGCAATTTCTAGATACGCCACTGCATACTTAAGTATTTTAATTAATCAATATGAATATAGCATCAGAGACAGTAGTAAAAGTCCTTGGTAGCGAATCGAACAACGCTACCCACCCCCGTCTGTCATGGCTAAAAGCATACAAGTCACAGATAGGAGCACTTTCGTATTCGTTTCTTCTCGTTATGCCCCTAACATCATCCACCCCCTTACAATTACAATATGAAATTTAATTTACTTACGAAAACATTCGGTGTATTATGTACATGTGCATCTGGAAAATTTGGAACCTTTTGTTTTTTCCCGGCGGGTCGATTCCTAGAGCAGTTTTGTAATGTGTTCAAAGCACAGTGAATGGATTTATTTATCACTATGGCATGTGAATTTGAACGAGGTACATACATTTCACAAAACAATACTTATAATTCTGTAGGCCTCTTTCATAATACACTCTTTTATGACATAACTTCAAATGATACGAAATATAACATTTTCATGACGCATTTTTTCATAATGAATTACTTTAGACAATAAATTATTTCATACGCTATTTCCTCTAGACCAAGAACATGCTGGTCCGGATGATGTCCGTGATAGAGACTACATTCGAATCCGGACTATGGAAAGTGGCGGATCTCGGATCATGCACTTGGTAAGAATAATTATTTTGCTAGCTGTCATCAACAAGACATTGACAGTAGACTGACGAATTTTAAGATGTTAATACAGGGGATAACTGTAAGGCGGACAATGGGATAGAAGGGTACATGACAGAACGCGATGGAGGTGCATATAGCCGCCAACACGTTCCGAATGAACGGCACTAGATGATGATGAACAAAAGGGATAGGCAATTGCCTGAATAATCGCGAACAAGTAAACAAATGTTATTTAAGGTATGCCACATTGGGGTTGTACAACATAAAGGGGTGCTGCTTTTGTTCACCCCGACCCTCCTCATAAAACCCGTATAAAACTCGCCAATGATTTTAATGCGAGACATTTCTTTAAAGAATATATTATGCACACATACCGTTAGGTATCGAGAGCACAATTATTTAACGTGTGAAAAGTCTACATACCTCAATTTTGCGTATGTGGATGAACACGAATAGACAATTATGCCCATTTTTCTCTCTTCTTTAGTTCTTATTTCACGAGAGATTGTGCACTCTAGTTCAAATACAGTATTAAACGGCTAACAAAAATACCACTCTTCTCATTTGTTAAAGAAAACGTAGATGCTGCGTTAAATATCTTCCAGTAGAATGTACAGAACTCATAAATTGAAAGGTGTCCTTGATTTTGATAGTCTTTACGCTACGTTTATTCTGTGATAATTTAAATATATATGCCTAATTAGAATTAAATAATATCCACTATTTCGACAATTTGCTTGGTCCTTTTTACCGTTTAGGTTGCAGAGAACCAAATGCCCACAGAGAGCAGTACATCCCTGACCAAGCTGGATCGTGAATTCCTAGCACCGCGTTTGCTGGTTACTAAAGTAAGAAAACTTAAGTCTTTGTCAAACGATTTATCTTTTCAAGGTGTATTTATGGATGTGTGTTTGAACGAGCCACACAAAAGCAAGCGATGGCTTTCCTTAAAACTCAACTCGAAATCGTGAACACATGATTATTTAACATAACATATATATATTATCATTTTCTTACCAGAAAACGATTCAGACTCGCCTTGATGAATTCCTAGCCTGTGTCTTCAAGAAGCCCGCCGAGACACCACTCACCATCAAATATCTTTTTGACTTCTTTGATAAGATGGCCAATAAGTACTGCGATGAGAAACCCGAGGAGATTGCTGAAGCATGGAAGAGTAACAGGTATTTGAATAAGCTGGCGTTTCCACCATTTAGGGTGGAACCTGCGGCCATCGCTCCCGCCTCCTGCTCTCCCCATTTTCGGGGCGATATAAGACTCCCCCCTTCCAGTAAAAACTGGTCAAGCCTAGAGGGACGTCAGTAATGGCCTACTGATCAAAGTATCAGTACAAATAGTCGGATTATCAAGGCGATTGTAGTGCCACCTTATTTACATGTATATTGCCCATTAATTAATTTCTTAACGATCGATTTATTCGTGTTTTTTTTTTTCATTGCATCATTCTTTCACATTCTCAGTCTACCACTACACTACTGGATGACTACATTGACGCATCCCTCCTACGTCTTTGACATGCGTCAATCACGGTCTGCTGACCAGAGCGTTTCGGTCTTGGCTAACATGCTGGATAATGCCTGCAAGAAAATCCGCTCAGAGAATACGCAGGTCAGTATAGAAATAAACAAGCTGAAGTAGTCCTTGTTCGTGTGTATTGCATCATAATTCGGCAGACATAGTCAAGTTCTTTGTCCTACCCAAAGTAGTTTGTTAGAATATTTCTCATCAAATTTACATTCTTCAAACACGTCGACTGACAGCTTTGTATTGTCAATCACAGTCACGGCCTACTCTCGGCCAGACGACCTCCCATCAGGTCAATTTTTTTTTTAAAGTGATTAGTCATAACAAAACATTTTTAATATTTTTCCTAAATGATTGATAATCAACTAAAACGTACATATTTCAAAAACATAGTGAACATAGTAGTAAATTGTCAACATATATCGGATATAACTCAAAATTTTGTTTCTCTTATGTCTAAGTGTTACGCGAAATATAAAAAATAGCATTTATTTAAAAAACAATCAGAGGACATTCAACTACAGCAAGAAATCAAATCGGACCAGATTGTCTGAAGTACAGAAAGAACAATCAGAGAGACAAGACACAACAAAATCCAGTAAACAAAAGCAAAGCAAAACAAAGAAATCAATAAATAAATGAATAAGATATACAGCCAGGTCCGACTGGAGTGACAACTTGTTAGTTTCCAACAACATTGGTTTGATAATTCTCTTAATGTGGATGAGAATATATTTAATCAAATTTTTAAAGATCTATTAAGTCAAAAGAAAATGTCTAAGTATACATATAATATTTTGCTGAAGAAATATAGTTGTACTAATGCCAAAAGGGAGAGTAAATGGGAGGAACTATTTGGCCATCAACCCAAAGAGAAGGATTGGTCGATTATTCATACGAGTAACTTTTGTTGCACGATTGAGACTCAGTTAAGGAGTTTTTATTTCAAAATTTTCCATAATGCTATTGGTTTTAATGCATTTTTGTTCAAGATTGGGAGAAAGGAGTCTGCTAATTGTTATTTTTGTTCAGATTTTCCAGAAACTTTAGATCACTTGTTTTGTGACTGTAGGAGAGTTGTACCACTGTGGGAAAAATTGGTGGATAAGATTAACACTGGCACTGATCACAGTTATAATCTGACTTTGTCAAAATTTAATTTTTTGTTTGGGATACAGTCAAGGGACAAATACGCCTCTTGTATAAATTTTCTCTGTTTATGTTTAAAATATTATATTTACTCATGTAGGTTTCAGGGAAAAGAACTTATTTTCGAAGCATTTGTTTCAATGGTAAAGTTCAAACAAAAAATAGAATATAAAATTGCCCAAAAGAAAAATAAGTTACAAGTCCATTTTAAGAAATGGTCTATCAAGTTTAACTGAAATTTAGGAGTAGTCTTGCAAAGCTCTGTTGTCATTAACATCTTCATTGACTTTTTGAAATGTAAACTTGCCCTCTGGGAAAGTATGTGAGTGTGTGTGTGTGTGTGTGTGTGTGTGTGCATGTTTATGGGTGCATGAGTGCGTGCCTGTTTTGTAGTTTTAAGATGATATTATATTTTATATTGCTGCTTTTACTCTGTTAATTTTACAAAAATACCAATAAAAACAGAAAAAAAAAAAAAAAAAAAAAAAAAAAAAAAGTTTCCAACAACATGTTTGTTTCGAAAATAATATCGCTAGTGATATTCGTTTGTCTCGCAATGTGGTCGATCAATAAGGAATCTAAAAGATCACGACGTTTCGTATGCTACTGCGATACTTCGTCAGGTGATAAAAAATAATGTAAGCAAGGGTCTTTTATACTTTACGGGAGGACCGGCGGAGAGGTCTATAATTCGATCGATAATTGGAACAATAACGCACAATGTCTATTGGTCGACGCACACGGTGATAGACCAATCACCAAGGCCGCTGGTTCGGCCGCTGGTTCGGCTGATGCACCAGGCCTATTGGCCGACGCATACGGTACTCAACCAATCAACGAGGCCGCTGGCTCGGGCCGTCTGCTGAATGGAATCGACCGTTCTTTCTTTTATCGGACGGGCAGTTTCACCGTATGTGATAGATCCTACATCGGTGAAACTGCCCGTCCGATAAAAGAAAGAATCACTGAGCATAAGAGGGACGTCAGTATCGCAGTAGCATACGAAACGTCGTGATCTTTTAGATTCCTTATTGATCGACCACATTGCGAGACAAACGAATATCACTAGCGATATTATTTTCGATACTATATCCGCAATGAGTAATATATTTAGCATAACATGTTTGTTATTCCGTATGTATAAAATTGGCAATATTAGTGTTAGTTCATGTGTTGTTTCGTCTTCAATTTGATCTGAAGACTTCCAATACCGGTAAATTGCTTACTATCAAGGGTTAGGTTTGCATAAGATGCTAGCATCATATTAAGTTTCAATTGAAAATGATGATTTATAACAGCAAACAAAGCAGGATTCACAATGCATCTACTTTATGAACTTATCTGTTTGTAAAAAGTTTAACATTTGTCGACAAATGAATTGAATCTTTGAACTCTCTTTCAGGAGTCTGCCCTCAATCGGGTCCTGTTTTACAGGGATCTTCCAGGCCACATCAGAACCATCGATGAATACTATGAGACCATCAAAGGGTTGCCGCCACCAACGACAGAAGAACTCCAGGAGGATTTCAACAGAATTACACAGGTGATGATTAGTTGTTGCTCTTCTTTAACTTTGTACTATTTTGCTCGAGCCATATTTCCTCAACAAACGACACATCCAAACAGATATTTTTCTATGGCAGTCTCTTTGCCTATTGATCAGAAAGCTTCATTAGATGTATAGTATATATACTGATAAATTAAAGGTAGCTCAACCATGGGCAGTGAAAGTGTTACAAATGAACACATTTTTTAATATGCCGTAGAACTACAATGTATATTATTTTGTATTAATTGTTTTGATGAATGTATTCCTCATGACTTAGGAATTGTTGGCTTGACGTAGAAACATGGCCAGTTTCCTTGCATGACAACATGATACAGACTATATTAAAACTAAATAGCATTCCTATGTTTGTGTGTTTATTTTTTCTTCAGGACTTTTCTGGTCTGTTCAGTCGAGTGGCAACCCTCAGCAAGTTGTACGACTTCACATCGCATGACACAGGCCCTCTGGTTAGTAGGCCGATGATAACTTCATGAATGTTTAGCAGAAGCCAGGAATTTTGTCCAGGGTTTTTGGTTTCTACAGACCTTAAATGTTCCGCCTGATACTATCTGAAAACAACTTACCCTCTCCCTTTGTAAAACAGACAATATCAGCCTTAGGTGGCATGTGATGTTGTTTTTGAATAAATCAATTCAATTTCTTGGGGCCTTCCACTATGCATTGGTTACCTATGTATATTGATTGTATGAACATTTTATTCGTGATGAAGACTTCAGCTAATGTTATACTTTGTTTTTGTAGTAATCACACAAGTCATTATACTTTATATATGGAAAATGAATGAACATCAAATCAAATCAAATCAAATTTTAAGCAAGCTGGAGTCATTTGTGCAAACTTGATTGGCATTTTTGCGCACACATTTTTTTCTTCTTCTAATTTTCCCATCTCTGACTTTAAGTGTCTCTATTTCCCATATGATACTTCTCACCCGCTTATAATGACTCTCCTTTTGGACTAATTTATCCAACCGTTAATTGTTCTCACAAAGCTCGTGTGGACACATCTTTCCCAAGTGTTGTACTTGTAGCTGATGAGAAAGTTCTGAAATCATAATTTCACCGTTTTTACGTGTTACCGTTTAGAGCCAGCACAGAGACACCGAAAAAGGGAAGATACGGGCATTGTACCTTCATTGTAATACCATCACGGCATCAAACTAGAGGCAATGATCATGAACACAATTTTAATTATTCAAACCAGAGAGTCTTAATATTTTTCTATCATTTTCTCTCAATCCACAGTTGGATTCGATCACAGAGCTGATGCCAAACTAGAGCCTTTTTCATCATCGCACTTGGCAAGCTCTCCTCGTGGTTCATGGTACTGCATCATGATGACGACTTCAAAATGCTTGTATTCACTGAGATGAAATGGCTAAAAGGTGGCAGCATGGTGTATAGTAAAAGATTATATTGATACTCAGATTTTTTGCAAATGCAAAGTACTTTAAGTTTACTAAGGTGATGTGGAAATAAATTTTTAATTACACTAAGTAATCGTTTTGTATTCTAACTTCAGTACAACAGTTACCATTTCAATTCAAGTCGTATTCTTTTCTCGCAGTTTGCTATTGTTTAAAAATTGTAATATCTTCTATGTTTATATATACATATTGTAGCCTATATACAGTTTTGGTAAAGCCTACTTAACAAAAGCGTCATATTTCCTTTGGTTATGTTGAATTTAAGCAAAAACAATTAACAATTTAAAGCTTGATTGAATAGGTCTCTTCTCCTTTCCTTTAATGTTAGATAAGGCTTAAAATTTGGTCAAAAATAATCTAGATCAACTAGCCGTTATCGAAATTACATTTTTTTCCTCGCACTGTCAATAAAATTTGAATTAAATCTTTAAACATGTGTCATAAGTGAACGACTTTCTGGAATAGACCACATTGTACAAATGACTCCAAATGTTCTCAGATCATTACAGAATAATCATCATTCTTGAAAACCTCTTGTTTGCCCTCTTGAGAAGAATAAATCCAGCTGCGTTCCATTGGATTTCCTGTCTGTGCACAAATAAACAATGATTATTTTTATCAGCACATATCCAGTATTCGTCTTGGTTGGTTTTACAATTTTTGTATGAATAACATTTATCTGCCCATGCGCACCTTATAGCTACAAACTGGTTTATTGATATTTCTCTTTAAAAAAGGGCTGAGACTACACATGTGTTATGTTTTTATCACAATAGCGGATTGATACCCTTCCGTTTAATACAAATCACTGGATGTTCATGATTCCTATGCATTATCTTATCAGTATATATCATAAATATGAAAGCGTATGCGAATATTTTTGTAATGTTGTTTTGGTCTTAAATTTGAGAAAACAAACTACATAGGGAAAGGCAAAGTTAAAGATACTTCGTCCAAAATAAAATTATTTTAAAATATACTAAAGAGAACGTTGAGTTTTGGGAAGAGGTGAACAATAATTTGTGAGCATTTTCATTGTTATTATGCAAGTGTGGAAGAACATCAGAGAAAAAATGTTCCCTGGAAAGCATGGCTCTTCAAATGCCTTCATATTCTAAATATGACATGTAACAGCTTTAAAATATGTACCTCGTTTTTAAGCCACATGTTTTTGTAGTCTCACATATTTCTGTGTACAGTGCTTGTATACCAACAGAAATTATAAACCAAAGAGTTGATATTCTTGTATGGTATGCCAATATTAGGTAGATCATAACTGGGAGAAATATATCTTTCTACAGTAAACTCTCCCATGAAGCACCAATACCATGTAATCCATTTTTTGTTTACTTCTCTGTATTGACTGAATTTAAAAATGCATGCTGCAACGGTGCTGCATTTTGTGTGTACAATTAGCTCTACATATCAGAGAATCGATAGTGATATTGTACTGAGACATGGAACCGATAAATGTTTTGAGGTGTCGTTTGTAGTTAGTTGTTGCATGCATTGCAAAAAAATAAATCATTAATAAGTTATGATGATGTAATTATTATTTTCTTTACGATCAGTCTTTCATTTAATATCTTTACGAACAGGTTTTCTGTACATATCAAACGTCAGGAAAAAAGTAAAATATTGTATTTTCAGATTAATTGTACATTTTATCAAAATCATGTAATCAGGAAAAACTGTTTAATTTACTGGGAACAAAGGATTAATCAAGATATGAAAATAATCTAGAAAAGTAAAGAAATTCCTTTCTTGATCAAGTTTAAGAATGCTATTAAGGGAGTTATACTAAAAAACAATCATGAATATTCCTTTTAAATTTTGCATTTCCCTCCTGTTTCTTTCTCTTGCTTTATTTCTCTCCTTCCTTCTGTCTCCATTAATTCCCTCTATTTCTCTGATCTCCCTATCTCTCTCCCCCTCTCTGTATGCATCTGTCGGCCTGTCTCTCTCTTTCTGTATGACTTCTTCTATCTTCTGAGGAAAATTTGGTGTATTCTATTTAAATGAAAAGCTCTTGTTTTTTAAATTGGGTGATAATGAATAATAATAAAGTATCGATTATAACCAGGGATTCTGTGTTCCATTAATTTGTTAGTTGTTAATTTTTTTCTTTAAACAGAATTAGTAAGCACCAATCTTGATGGCTAGCTGAATGAAACATGTGAGATCATAACGCAGTTTGAATGACTGAAGAATAAAAACACTACATTAGATTATAATTTGAACCATTTACTTTGTATTTAATATACATACATGCAGGGGCGGCGTTCCCGGGGGGGGGGACACGTCCCCATCAATTTTTTTTTAGGGGGGATCCTCCCTCCTGAAAATTTGAAAAAGTGCACACACAAAAATCTATAGCAAATATTGACTATAGACTGCACCACGCTTTTACGCTCCCTCGCATAATATCCTTCAAAGTATACAAGTAAATATTGTAGAACAGTGAGATGTGAAAAAAGTATATTGCTTGTTTTTATACTATAGTTCTGCTAAGGAATGTAATTTTTCAGTACAACAATACTTCAAAAACATGTGAGGGGGAAGTCACTTCTGTCACCTTCACCCCTCTCGTTTACTATGCTCCCTCGCACTGGCGTACTGATGAGGGTGGGGGGAGGGGGTGGGCTTGGGGGCAGTTGCCCCCTGAATTCGATACCAGTGATTTACAAATGTTGCTGAAATGGTATGGTTTTTCCCTGAACTTCCGGGGGCTCTGCCTACTGGACCACACCAAGGGCCCTAAGGCGGCCCCTGTGTGCTCATCTAATCCTAATTTAATGCATAAAACCCCTTAGATTATGGGGCTACACCCCCTTTACCCAACTCCAATTAGTGACCTTCATGACGGTGTCACAAATAAGGTATCAAATTATGCTCATCCTACCGTATTTAAATGCCTAAAACCCAAGAGCTTCCGGGGACACCACCCCCTGGACCCCAACAGGGACCTTAAGGCGGTCTCTGGATGCTCATCTGACCGTAATTAATGCATTAAACCCCTGAGCTTCATGAGGCTTCGCCCCTGGACCCCACGCCAGTTTACGCTCCACTTGCTTCGCTCGCTTTGCTCTATCTGATCGTAAATATTTTACCCCACCTCCAATTAAAAAAAAACGTTCCGCGGGGCCTGCATGTAACATGTAAGAGAAGGGGTGATGCTCACTCGTCCCTCGCCCCCCCCCCCGGGTCATGAAAAATAAATCGCCGCCCCTGCTACATGTACCATGTAAACATATAAAATATATATGAGAAAGAAAAAAAACCATAGTAGCAGGATATAAGATATCTTTGTCTTGTTCGACTGGATATGTATTCTGACAAATAAAGAGCTTCACTTTGCTAAGCAATAAATAATACGTTTAGCATCTATACTAAAACTACGTTATTCAATTCAATACGGAAGTAAGATAATTATGCAATAGACGGCACTACTAATAATAAATACATCATCATTATTTTCGGTTCACTTCAAATAGATTGATCAATATAGGTCAGTTTAGAATACGTATATGGGAATCAGGCGCGGATCCAGGATTTCTTAGAGGGGGGGGGGGGGCCCAATTCTTGTTTTCTTTTTTTGCTCCCGCAAATTTGATAATCGCGCCGGCCGAAAATTCGCTCAGTGGGGGGGGGGGGGGGGGGGGGGGGTAGTGATCACTCATTTTTTTTTTTTTTGGGGGGGGGGGGCGGGGGCACATGCCCCCTGTGCTTCCCCTTAGATCCGCCACTGGGAATATGTAAAGGGAGGGCATGAAGGTCACATGATTGCTAAACAGTGTTCCAGTACATAATACATAAGATTGTACATCGCAACAAATCTAAAATTATAATATTGATAATAGTAATAAATTATGACGATAATACTACTAATTATAATAATAATACTTACATCAATAATAATAATATATATATGAATAAATACTTTGTAGGATATTATATGACTGGTAGGCGAAAGTATCGAAAACATCCTTACTATAAATATATCCGAGTATAAATAAATGCCTTGATATAATTGTACTTATATTATGGAACTCTCGTTTACGATATTTAATTCTTTTCTTTATATACGTGGCCTAACCTCTTAAAACGTTGGAAAGGTTATAGGGTATTTTATGTGTATGATATGCGATGGCTTTAAGAGCTGTTATCATTCATTTACACGTATTTTGTTTAACATACAAAATCATTAACTCATCATTAAAGCAAGGCTGTTTTTGTTACAACACAATATTAATGCATATGTATAGTATGCATTCCTCTGTGTGCCCATGCCTTGAGCCATAATGCATGGCCGTCCAGAGGACTTTTTTATGTTGAGGACCGGGGTAAAATGCAATAAATTATTGAAAATTTATTGCATTTTCAGTTTTTTTTAATATTATGGAAACTGCCCCCTACCCTAGCCCCCGTTGCGTACAGTCCTGGTTCAGGGACAAAGCAATGGCCTCGTAACTGTGAGGCACCAGGATCAAAACCGTGTCGATGTGCTATATTAGTGCCCTTGTGTGGGGCATTAATACTCATTACTGTCATTTATGACTTAAGGGCGTAGGTCCCCTAGTTGATAAGCATAGTAGCATACACATGCTTTAGCAGTCACGCAAAACACACATTGGCAAATTATTATTCAATAAAATCTGATAATATATATTATCGAGATCTATTGGGAATAAATTATTTTTAAAATAATTCCATAAATTGGGGTAAAACAAAAATATTCCAACTATATGAGCGACAGTGTAAGTACACGTATATGTCATATGTTTATCCTAACTTTTGTACCAAATGTATTAAACAAAAGCCATCTTACCTGGTTCGGAACAATAGATTCTTTGGGCATCTTTTTGAACCCCTAAATCCGAGAGCCGATCTAACAACCATGATAGGTCGGTTGGCATAGCTTTTGGGATAGGTGAACTACTTCACCATCCCCTAGCATCATAAATTCACATGACGACATAGGCACAGACTGACAAGTTTCGCACGTGTCCAATGATGCTTCAATAGGTGTATGAAATATTGGAGTAAAGAAAGGAGTAGGGAAATATTTTAGAATTTCGTGTTCTAGAGAAATGATTGGGAGGATTATGCTCTGTATCAGTACCATGGAAATGGTCAGCTTTCAAAGTTTTTTGTGTAATACATTAGCAACAACTTACTCATATTTGAATACAACGAAAATAATATCTAATCATTTTCTCCATTGTGTTTCGGCCTATGACCTATTCGATGCCAGAGGGTTAAACATTTATATTGGGCTGTATATTTTCTTCTATGGAATAAAATAGTAAGTTCGTATGATGTATTCATATATTAATGCATCTTTTAATAACAAACATGTGAAATTTGACACCTTTACCGCGAACCATATTTCTTTTAATCATCCATTAATGAATGAACGAACTTGAACTAACTTGGACGACAGAACGAATGCATGTATGAATATTCGCCACATATACAGCATCATCAGACCGATGGAGTAATATGGACATGATTATGGTGGCACTTTGAAGGCAATTGCCGATTTCGATTTCCGTGCGACTAAAATGTTATAAAAATCATGTCAACAATATATTCTGTATTTTTGTGAATAACCGTTCTATATTCAGATAAAAATTCACTCCATCAATAACGATCAAATGACTAGTAGATTACCTGATGAATGTAGAAGAATGTAGGCAAAGAAGGGATGGAATCTACCAGAGATAGCCTGTATACAATAAAAGAGGGATATAATATACACAAACTAACGCTATGTTATTTTAGACGATGTTATGTTTTAATTAGGTATTGCAGTATTTTTAAAGGTTCTCCAACTGCGTCAATTTGAATAAGATAGAAGAAATAATTGAGACATTAAACGAAAAAGAGACTATCAAAAAGTGATGGATATGTTAGGAGAGAGAGAGAGAGATAGAGTGGGGGGAGGAGAACAATATTGCATAACAACATTAATTCCAACTCAGCCCTAAGATCTTACCTCATCTTTGAGATATAAGTGTCCGATTGTTTTTTTGGGGGTACTATTGTTGTTAAAAAAACTAATATCAAATCAAAAGAAAAGCAATAAACAAACAAATAAATAAACAAGGGGAACAAAAACAATAGAAAAAATTAAAATGACATGTCATTCCGGGTTTTTTTTCTCTCATGTTTGCCCACTATGCCAGAGGCGGCACAACCACTTTTTCAGGTACCCACAAAATGCCCCTTTTAACTTCTGATGAATGCCCCTTTCAAAATCTTATAGGTGCCCTTCTCCTCCAACAGATTCCCTATTTCCATTCTCACAAGTGCCTCTTTTCATTTCAGGTGCAAGAAGTGCCATTTTCAAGGCTCTGATAAATGCCCTTTTTACTTTGACATGAGCACCTTTTCTTTTCTAATAACTGTCCTTTTCCCTTCTGATAAGTGCCTTCTTTTCCTTTCTCCATAACATGCACCCTTAAATAAAGGCGACTTAGAGCCCTCTTTTCTTTAATTTTCCCTAGAGCTCGCTCGCTACGCCCGCTCTCATTTTACAGATGTTATAATTATGTTACTTATACAAGAACTTTTCAGTCTTTCTTTATTAGATTGTGCTTAAAGATCTCACAGAATCTAACGAAACTTACACTGAATGTTCAAGAGTACAAATAAATGTCACGTGCCAAACAACTTTGGAAGAAAGTGTATACTGGCTGAGTAATGATCATAGAAAGATAAGGAAATCAAGGTAGGACTAGCCCCGACACCATTTGTGTAGTCCCATATACATCTTTCTGTGTACAGTGATTGTTACTTTACCAAGACTGGGCCAAATTTATGATGATTCTGATCACTTCAGAACCTTGCATTACACACCAATACTTACATGCTATATAATCAACTATTCTGATCCATTCCACACCTGTTCTTTCACAATGCAATCGCATTACCAGAACTCACCTTTATCTTTAATTAATTTTTTTTTTTTTTTTTTGGGGGGGGGGGCAGGTCTTCTTTATAAGATGCAATTTTTATTTGCACTAGGACCTCACATATCTTAATTTTTTTGCTCGCTCGCTTCGCTCGCTCGGGAAATTAATATTCCGACCATCACACCTAACTGCAAAGTATCTTGCTTAATTAAAGGTAATACAAAGTTTTGGGAAATCTTGAAAATTGGGTGGATAGTGAATCTTTACAATTTTGATATATTTGGATGCCCCTGTGGATGTAATATAAGCACTAAAAAAATTAGCCCCTAAAACACTTCTGTTTTCGAGAAAAATTCAATATAAAAATTTACCGGTGCTCCCGGTAAATTTTGATAAATTTCAAATAGCGCCTATGGCCGTACAATGGTAGCTGCGACCATGGAAATCTCAGAATATGTAGTTGTGATATATAATTTCCAAATGGGAATAGCTAATCGGTCGATTTTAGTCAAAAAACATTGTTTTATAGCCTAATCAATATCTTGACCTTGAGAGGGAGCTATACGACGTAAGAAGGTTATTATTTACAATTTCATAATTTTAGACTCGATTTCAACCGCGACAACGATCATTGAATATTGTAGGAACGCATACGCTTCCAATATGTTAATTTGAACCAAATTCATGACCCTATACCAAAACTTTGTAGTACCTTTAAGCAGTATCTCGTACCACGTAAAGAAAAAAACAAATATTGATATCATCCCTGGTAGTGTAATCACAATCATGACAATGTAGGGGTATATACCCATGTTTTAAAAATGGTGTAGGTTTTGTTGATGTTTCCCTTTGTAGGCGCAACCTCCATATCGACCTATTATTTGCCATTCGGTTAAATGTAATTTTGGGTACGGTCTCTTTTTGGTCCCATCGATGTAAGTGGGGTACACATCTCAAAACCCGACCTCCATACCGACCGATTCTTACCCTTGTCTGTAGGCACAGAATCTTATTTGACATTTGAACACAATTTTTAAAAGCCTTGAGCAGAGACTAGCTCTGTCATTTTCTGGCTTTGTCCGCAACAGCTTAAGTACAGAGTCAATGTATTTTGCTCTCAGCCTAGACTATCCGTGCAGATATAGTTACGCATTACGAATAACATGGGTTTGTGCCTGGAAACTATCTTTTGGTCATTGGAGGAAGGTCATATAATTGTTTGATCGTTCTGCTGTCGGTCTGGCGTCAGTCTCGTTGGTGTGACCGGTCTCTCAATCATAGCCATGCATTTCCTAACGTGGAAATGTTATGCGGCATGTATACAAAGTCATAGACTGTATCATGATTAAGAAGTAAAAATATAACAATGTTAGGCAATTTACCAAAGTGAAAAAAAAAATTGAACAACGTAGAATGAGAATGTGTTCCTTTCCTCATGTTGAGATAAGGCACGTTTCTAGATTCTCCTAACATTTGATGCGTTATTAGTTGTTGGGTTACTTTTCCGACGATTTGAAAACCTCCTCTAAAATAGTTTGTTCTGTGACTTCCTGCTCATCCCTATTCGAAATTCTCTGAATCAAGCATAAATATAGAAAATCTTGTTTGACAAAAGAGCAGGAAATAGATATGCATATTTAAAATCAAAGGCAGGCAACCGACCGCTATTATACACACACAAACAAAAATCCAAATATAAATGTCAGCAGTCTTCCGGTCTATTATTACAAAGAGCGAGTATGTGATGAATAGAACAAATCGCTTCAAAAAACATTATTTATTATATCCCTTATCGTAAGATTGTTGCATTAGGTGTGTACACAACAAGAAAAAGAATAGTTTTACTGTAAAAGACACTTACTGCCGACTAGATCGAAATAGTACATTTTTATTGATGACGTCACGCATAGTACCTTTTTTTCCCTAGGGAAAAAAGGTACTATGCGTGACGTCACAATACAAAAACGCATATTCTTGAACTATGCGTTTTCCAATGACAATGACAATGACAATGACAATAACAATTTATTCTCATGTCACCCACATTGGGGTATTGGAGAACTTTACAATCAGTTTGAATTTGTCAATTAAACACTGTGAAATATACAATACAAATAGAATTAATGTTAACACTATCGACAATAGTGAGACAAATTATGATGATAATGATAATAACAATACTGATGATGATAATAATAATAATAATCAAAAACAAAACGATAATATTAATTAAAACGATAATTAATGACGAAATTAATGGAAGCAATTGAAAAAGAAATTTACTGGCACCAGTAAATTGATATCTGAATTAATGAATTACTGAAAATATTCTTGATATCAATTTAATAAATTGATATAAGACAAAAAAGAGAAACATAAAGTTAATATTGAACTCATAACATGTTTTTGCACATACTTAAATTAATGAAAACGAAGCATTATTTTTCGACCGAATTTTACCTAAGTTTAAACGTGTTTGTACATTATTGGAGTTAAAAAGCTGATCCATTTTCAGTGTATTTGGTCTTTCAATAAACTATTTATCGATGAACAATTTTCTTTCTGAACGAAAGGTAGGGCATACAAACAAGTAATGATACTCATCCCCAAGCGATTGCAAATTGCACAGCGTACATAGCCGCATTTCCCTTGGAGTATTTGAATATCTACCAGCTGCAATCGGCAGGTAATGATTGCCACAGCGAAAACGACTTAATATTGTCCGATCTCTTTTAATGAGATCGATTAAGTATCTTTCTAAACATAAAGAATGTTTGAAGATTCGATAGTTAACACAATGCGAAATATCGTACATACAAGCAGACCAATACTGAGCATGAGAATCTCTCAATCGACGTTCCACAGTTTGTTTGACCCACTCATAGCTAGTATTTTTTTTACAAATTTCCCATAAATTAGACATCCCCATATTGTCCAGAGTCAGCTTGATTTTTTTTCAACCAAGGTGCCTGATATATATTCTTCTCAAAGAGTAATTTTAAGATAATATACACCTTACCAGAAAATTTATCCTGTCCACTATGTACAATCCTACACCAGAAGTTTATCATTCTGCTTTCGATATATTTCTCAAGTTTAAGCCTCCCCAATTCACCAAGTACCATACAATTTGCAGTTGTTTTGTTGACAGAAAGTGCTTGCTTACAAAATTTCATGTGGAAAATTTCAAGATCATGTAGCACTTCAAATCCCCATATCTCACTTCCATAGAGCAGAATGGGCAACACAAGTTGATCAAATAATTCCAAGAGGATATCAATAGGTAAGTGCAGTTGATAAGTTTTAGATAATAGACTATACATTGCTCGTCTAGCTTGATTAAGTTGCTTAATTTGTGCTTTACGAAATTGTTGTTGTAGTTAAAAGTAGTTCCAAGATAGACGTATTCATCAACAACTTCTACAATATCATGATCAAATTTAAATATAGGAATTTTTCGAACTTTACCACGAGAAAATACAACAACTTTGGTTTTAGCTGTGTTAACTTGAAGAAACCCTTTTTTACAGTAATCAGATACTGCATCAAGAGCAAGCTGAAGTTCACTTTCAGTTTTTGTAAGAACTATTGTATCGTCTGCATACAGTAATGTAAAAAGCCTGAGATATACATCTATACCTTTTTGATACGCAGCTGCATCAATCTTGTCAGGAAGAATATTTATGCCTCCAAACTTTTCGCAAATGAATTGTTTGAAGTCATTTAAAAAAAGGGCAAATAGCATCGGAGACAAATTTTATCCTTGTCGCACACCAATGTTACAATCAAATGAAGAAGACTTTTCTGTACCAGAAATTACACATGACTTAGCCTGAGCATACATATGCTTAATTACATTGAAAAACTTGCCATCAACATTATTCTTAAGTAATTTATTCCAAAGAGAACTCCTGTCAACCAAATCAAATGCCTTCTTGTAGTCAATAAATGCACAATAAACCCTCTCTTTTGAAGAGAGATATAAATCGATCACTGAATGAAGAACAAAAATGTGATCAAGCGTTGAATGACCATTTCGAAAACCAGCCTGTTCATCACCTAGCAATTCATTATCTTCGAGATAAGACGTAAGTCGCTCATTCAAGACTGCTGTAAACAGCTTGCGAAGACAACTAAGCAATGTTATTCCTCTATAGTTGTTCGGATCATTAGAATTTCCTTTCTTCTTATAAAGAGGGTGAATTAACCCTATTGTCCATTCAGATGGTACAATTCCATTTTCTAATACAATGTTAAATAACCTAACGATTACTGATAAAACAGACTTTGTGCTACACTTCAAAAAATCATTTAGAACTAAATCATCGCCATGTGCCTTACCGTTTTTCAGTCTATTAATTTGACGTGTTACTTCTTCCCTGCTTATAGAACGATTGATACATTGATTGCTCGAAAGAATTTGGTCAGGTTCTAATATATCTGCATTATCTCTTTGATTTTGGCTAAGACTACGAAAGTGTTGTTCAAGAGAATGAATTTCAATTGGGTTTTTTTCATTATTTAAACCGTTAGCTGAATTAATAATTTTCCAATATGCTTGTGGTTGATTGATTTTAAGATTTCTTAATTCACTGTGGATTTTTATATCAAAGTTGCTTTGAGCTGAACGAATAGCTTTTTTATACATTTTCTTAACTTTGGTATATTCCTTTTCAATACTATCAGATTTATCAAACTTCCTAAGATTTTTAAGATGAAAATACTGAGCCCTTAACCGAGCACAGTTTGCATCAAACCATGGTTTCCGCTTTCGACCAGATTTACAAGGTTTATAATTTCCATAGGTTTTTACCATTCCACTTTTTTTGGCCGCCGTAAGGTAAATATTTTTTAATAAACAAGCTACATTATCGATTGATTCCTGATCAATCTGAATGTCGTGACCCTCCAAACGATCAACAGCATGATGTATATTTTCAACTAGACTTTGATCGATGTTATCAACAAAATCTTTAGTAGAATTTACACTCCATTTAATTTTCGTCGTTGATCCCAAAACTTTTTTCACTTTTCCTTCACTTTTACATTTTCCATAACTGCTTTCGCTATTCAATCTTAATACAATGGGATTATGTTTGTCAGACAAAAAAGGGTCAAATATACCAACCGCAAAATGATTAAGAACATGGAATAATTCAAGCGATGCGGCACAATAATCAATGGTACTTGTGTTAGCACATGTAAAATCACCTTGTTTATCTACGCCTACACGACCGTTAATTTGCAATAATCAGTTTAAAATGTCTACATAGTTCAAGAAATCTTTTTCCGTGGTTATTAATAACAGCGTCGCTGTTACATCTTCTCAACCTTATGTTATAAGTCTGGAAATTATCAGTGTCTATATAATCGTTATCAAAATCATTCACATAATGACTGTTGGCGCAATCCTCAGAATAACCAGAGATTTCATTTTCAACACCTGTTCTTGCATTAAAATCTCCAAGAAGACAAAATGGCATATTATGTACATTTTTTAACATGAGAAGATCACAAGCAATGTCATCAAACATAGACTCGTTAAAATATTTAGAATTTTCAGGAGGAATGTAAACAGCACCAAGTATAAACGGACATCCAAATGCCTTCTCGCCGATCTTTAACCAAAATACTGTTTCAGATTTAGCCTGTTTAATAATTGACACAAAATTGAATCTTTCTTTTCGTAGTAGAACACCAAGTCCATGAACGCCATCAAACGGAAAGTTGCTTTGACTTGGTTTGTCTTTAAAGAGGTATTTGAAGCCATCTGGTAAAAAAGGTTCATTAATATCGTCAACTTTAGTTTCACTCAAACATACAATATAAAAATCTTTAATGTACTGTTCCAATATTCCATCATTTAATTTTTTTCTTAACCCGCAAACGTTTAAACTTAAAAAATTAGCGTGCTTCGTCACATTCACCGGGCCGACGTATCCCTACCCTATCAAGAAAAGACCTGAAGAACGAAGACGGTCCTCGGACCACCCGATCTTCAGGAGGTCATCAGGCGTGTCGATGATTACCTTCGTGCCGTCATTCAGAAGGCAAAAGATTCTGCCATCGATGGTCCAGACTTTCTCGATACTTTCACGGTCTTCTTTTACCTTCCTGAGCATCTTGGCACGGAGCGAAGTCAGATCTTCTGCGATGAAGTAACACGTCAAATAAATTTTCCAAGCGAGCGCGTACATGATTTCAAATGCCTCTGCGCGGTCAACCCCCGCGGTGTCACGGCGCTAGCTCAAGCCATATGCAATTTACACTGTGCGATAACTGCACTACACTTGCTCCAGCTAAACATTTTTTACATCCTTCAATGTTTCATTTGAGCCGTGCAATTTTCTTTATTTCTTTTCGATCTGAATGTAGATGTGAATGTGAGTATAAGGTTCATGTTATTACAGAAGTGTACAAGGAATAATACAGATGGAAGGGATATAAAACAAATATAAAATGACTCATTCTCGGAACAAGCTAAAACTATTCGCACTCAGGAACATCATTAGTACTTTTCTCCCTCGGGCCGATGGCCCTCGGGAGAATAGAACTAGTTGATGTTCCTTCGATGCGAATAGTTTCAGCTAGATCCTCGAGTGTCATTGTATATTTGTATACCATCACCTGTACAAATATATATATATAATTTATGCAAAGCATACACCATTCCTGAAACTGGAGGCTATATAAACATACAATCACATGTCTGATCACAGGGAGAGGAGACAATACAACCCACTTTATGGTTCCAAGGGTCACATGAATCGATGTTAAATTTTGTTTAACTACGTCAGAATTGCCATGTTTCCCACGATAGAGGAATTTGACTTCAGATCATGCCAATAGTTATTCACTCATCTATGACATAGTTTTCTATACCTATTCAACGGTGTTGTTGATCGCTGCCCTGAACTTCTGAAGACTACATTTAAAGGAAAATCCAACATAAAAAGACTCTACTTTAAGAGAGCATTACATTCAGAGAAGCATATAACCTATGTGAAAGTTTAAATGAAATCGGACAAGGCAGAATTTGAATTTTTGAAAGTTGTCATCACTATACCAATTAGCTGGCACCTCAAATTGGCTAAATCGGTTATGTCACTGTGAGGAAGTACCATAAAACTATTAACACACAAAATGACTTGAAATATCAGTTTCTTTTGAATATGTTGAACTCATGAGGGTCTTTTCTTTTGTGTGGACCTATGATAATATGTATATAATATGCATGTTTATCAATTTCCATTTCTATGTTTGATCTGCTTTAATAACAATTTGCCTCTTATTTTAAAAGAGTACTGGAACATTTGAGAGCATAGCTACTCCACGAGACAAAAAGAAGGTGGACAATTACGTCTTCCAAAATTTATAACGACACAAGGTCAATTTTCTTTGTCTTTTGTGTGCAGTAACTTTTGGAATATATTACATATTAATGTCAGAATAAAAAGCTCTATCACAGGTGTTGCCTACCATAAGTTACTATAGACCTCTATAATTTTGACCTTTAATGGATAGGAGCTCATTCCATTACGGTGTGGGGAAAATGAAAAGTAGGTTTGTATTTTATCAAGTTACCCATTATTAAATTTATATAATTTATGCCTACATAAATGAATTACCACTCAATCAAATGAACGGAAAAGAAAGAATGCTTATTCAAATACTGAATACTGCTCCTGTATAATTATGATGAAGATAGAAACGCTTACTGTAAAGGAATGGTACACTCTAAAAGCGGAAGTACTGTTACTTTAATCGAAGCATGTTCAGTAACTACTTCAGGTCGACATATGATCAAAACGTCGTCATCCGATTGCAGACAATTACCTATTCTACTTGACATTTGCCTTCTGTTGAGACTAGCACTAAGGGTGAGTATTGAATGACCATTGATATATTTGGATAATGAAATGAATTTTTCTGCAATTCATGAAAATGCACTACAGTGTGACCAAACAAAAAAGTGTACACAAACTTTGATAGCTTATGATTAAAATATCATGAAGGTCTGCAACTGGTGAAAATGCACTACAATGTGTACCAAAAAAGTGTACCCAGCTTTGGTAGCTTATAATTAAAAGTTCATAATCAATGTGATTCTATTTCATGGTAAAGAGTTACCTGTATCTATCCAATCATACCCTATTCACATTGTTTACTGCCAAGGATGACTGAGCACCAAGATATTTTTTAAAGTACTGTCTAAATCTCGTACCAAGTTTCGGCTGATGCAAGGTGTGTGGGTCAGGCCATAATGTACGTCTTACTGTTGCCTATAATCATTTTCAAATTGTGCTTCATGCTTCGGTGCTTCATTGTTTAAAGTGATCCAATGTACCTGCGCTTTCACAGGATCTGCACAGGATAAATCCACAGAGTATTACATTAAATCATTTCAAACAGCCTGCTAACTTCATGAACCTCTTCTCTCTGTTCACTTGTCCTATGCACCATTTCATATGCATTAGGTGCTTAAGGTAAATAAGGTTTTGTCTCCAACAGTGCATAAAACTGGAAGGATTTAGCAGACCTTTTCATGAAGAATAGATCCCAAAATTAATATTGCCCATATTGAATGACTGAATAACGAGGCCAATCTTACACAAAGGATACGAGAGAAACCAAGTTTGTTCCAGAATAAAAAATGGAAAAATTAAGAAATTATTAAATAAGCCTTTTCTTGAGTCTGCGCTGACATTTTTACTTCTTTTTAATTCAAATGTACAAAATCAATGTTTTTATTTTCAATATACACTTTATATTAATCTTGTCTAGATATGAGTAAATACATGACCCGAGTTGAAAAGAAAATAATGTTAATCTTAATGATACACGGGTATCCTCGTCATGACAATTGTCTGGTTTCTGGAAAATAAAGAAGTTAAAAATTGGCTGAAGGGTTGTCATGCAAAATGACAGCCCTTTTGAAATGTGACTTTGTATTTTTGGTTGGAATGTAATTATCATGACGTCCTTCTTATCAACGTTTCTGTCATGTGTTAATGTTTATTCATCGATAATAAAGAAAGAAAATACCACCTCGAGGATAATTCATTGCACATGATTTCATAATTGATTATAGTTAGTACCCACATAACTATGCACCCAGCACCTGAGGCTTTCTAAAGTACCTGAAGTATTAGTAGGTCTAATCGACTTCGTTCACTTGGTTCAAACACTTGAATCTCAATCCAGGAGTTGTAGGTTCGAATCCCTGCCCGGAGCTAATGCCCTTTGGCAAGACATTAATTCACATTTGCCTCCCTCCACCCGGGTGTACATGGGTAAATGACAATTGATGAGGTAATGCTAATTGCAGGGCCCCCAGGAAGAACAGCATTGATGATAAGACTTTCCAGGGTAAACAAATTCATTATTATATTTAAATGATATTCATTCTATTTTTAATGTTTCTTATTTTGATTTTCACAGATTATATTACCATAGAAGCCTGCAGTGCTGGAAGTTTCTTCGGGCATGGCTTGGAAGGAGATGGGAAAGATTCTGCTCTTTCTGATCCTTATATCATTCCACCCTCGGTCCATCCAATCAGCTCCTCTCTCCTCCTACCTGGTATCATCCTTTACCCCTCCTGACTCTGACTCCACCTTACCATTCAACCACATCGCCATCAACAACATCAATGGAGATGTCTATATTGGAGCACAGGAAAGGCTCTACCAACTAGACTCGGAACTAAATCTCAAGCACACGGTCGATACTGGACTTTGCCCTTCGCCAGATGATGAAAATGTCAATGATAATAAACTCCTTGTCGTCGTGATAACACCAAAGAACCGTTCGCTCATCACTTGTGGTGGTTGTGACGGTTTCTGTGAGTCAAGGAACTTGACTAATATATCACATGAATTAATGAGGTATAATTACAATGATATTCACGTAGTTGTGACAACAGAAGATCTACCTACTGTCGGAGCTGTTGTTCTGGGTGCTGACTTTGTGGGAAATGGTTTTCCAAATGAAAACTTTTACCTATTCACAGGGGTCAGTGGTAGCGGAAAGACTTTTATTGCAAAGCATAATCTATTAGACCTGAGTTTAGGGCAAAGCATATATGGCTCTGATGTCCCGACGGCGAGCTTATTTAAACATCTGATTGCTTACAAGGATTATCTGTACTATTTCATATCTAGAGAAAACAATGTGTACTTGGGACATCTGTGTCGTAATTCATTAGATATAGACCTTGCAACTTACACAGAGATAGAGCTACAGTGTGGATCTCACACTGTGATTCAATCTGCTCATATCGGACCAGCAGGATCCCAGCTAGCTGACTCATTGAATATCGACAGTACTGATGCCTTATTGTCCGCGGTCTTTTCAAATGAGGGCTCATCTGCCCTCTGTGTCTATAAGATGAGTGATGTCCAGCAGAGCTTTGACGTTGCTGTCTTAGGATGTATTCAAGGTACTAGCACTGGCACAGCAAACAGTTACCTGGATCGCAGCATGTGTTCTAATACTCCAGTAAGTCAATGTAAAAATGATAAACATAAATATGAAAGTAATAATGTGTCAGTTTTTCTTAACTAATCTAACAGAAGTAATCTTACAGTAGTATCCGCAATTTGTACCGTGGACGTGTAAAGGTTTGTTGTAAAATCGATTTGCAATAGGTTTGTCATTAAATTAAAAAAAAACATACAATTCACAGTATGCGGTCCTGCAATATTGATCAGTCAGGGACGAATCCATAGGGAAAAGCATCGAGGCTGAGTAGCGTATTTCGCGTGCATATAGCAAATATTACATAAGTTTTCTGGTAACCTAATTTGCCCTTCCACATCCAAATTACGATTTAATTCGTGTATCGTTTAATTTACAAAATAGTTTTTCCAACTGAGCATGATTGAAAAATACCATCACCAGCACAGCTAGTCTTTACTCGGAAGCCAAGTTTGTGAAAATAATACAGTAAAAACACATGGCGAGCAGTGGAGCATATCGATCAGGCGTTGTAAATGTTGTATCAAAGCACGGTGGCTGAGTGTCCCGGGTTAATGCCTTGTCATCCATTGTACTTGCACTTCCACTTCCAACAACCTTAAGCCCCTTTCACACCGTATCTGCGTAGAGTTGCGTAGTGTTGCGTACCGACTACGCCGAAGTTAAGCTGCGTACTCATGAATAAATTGATGCTTCGGCGTAGTCCCTGCGTAGGTTATGCGTAGGCTTGCGTATGATGGCGTATAGTTACGTACCCTGTGCGTAGGCACCGCGAACCTACGGCGTAGACAATTGGCGTAGGGTTACGTACGCTTGCGTAGGCCTGGCGTAGGGTTGCTTACGGTTGCGTACGGTTGCTTACTGTGTGCGAAAGTGCCATGTAAAAATGCAATAGACGCTTGTAGGAGCCGCGAGTGTAGCCATTGGCGCTTTATAAACCTAGTTTTCTGCCCTCAATCCACTGCTGCCTTCTGTCCAGAACACATCACTGCTGTTTGAATTACAGATCACTGTTGTAATAACACAGGCAGAAAAAGATCATGAGTTGGTTGGGCCCTCGGCAAAAGGTACAATACTCCAGCATCTGGATGCCCTGGAAAGACGAATTATTCATGTGGCAGATCATGAACGCTTGGGAGAAGAACAAGAACAGAGAAGGAAAGAAGTTTGAAGAAGAAGAAGAAGAAGAAGTGTGTGGGTAAAACCTTGGATCCAGCGCAGGCCCCTGCAGGGGCAATATGAACAGCTGATGAAAGAACTGCATGCTGAGGATGTTTCTACATTTACCAATTTCATGCGGATGGGACCACAGGAATTCCATGAACTTCTGACACGAATTGCACCGAGGATTACCAAACGAGATACTAACTACAGGAAGTCTCTGGAACCTGGTTTAAAGCTGGCTGTCACCTTGAGGTTTCTGGCCACCGGCAACAGCTACAAGACACTTCAATATGGATTCCGAGTTGCCCATAACACTATTTCTGTGTTTATCCCACAATTGTGCCAGGCAATAATCGATGAATTATCTGACGAAGTTCTCATGTGCCCATATACTCCAGAGGGATGGAAACAAGTGGCCTCGACCACAACCCTTGCCCTTCTTTCCTGGCATTTTTGCAGTAATAAAAGCAGAAATAATTAAATCCTGAAGATATAGTTCAGCAGCGACGATAGAGTCCAGCGGGACGAATAAAATGTAGCACTGCAGGAATAGTAATGAAAAGTCCAGCAGGGATCAAGCAGTCATTGTGGCTAGGCTGCGCGCAGGTTGGATCTAGGACGTCTTTATACGTTTTTAATGCTTCGTCGGACTGGCGTAGGGTAGCGTATTGTTGCGTAGGCTTGGCGTACAATTGCGTAGGCTTGGCGTACAGTTGCGTAGTGTTGCGTAGACTTGCGTAAAAATTGCGTACTTTCTGCGTAAAGTGTCTACGCCGAAGGTACGCGAAAAAAATTTAAACATGTTTAATTTTGTGCATTCATCTCGCGTACCCATTTGCGTCCCTCCGCGTACAGTTGCGTAGGCCGGCGTAGGGTTGCGTACGATCGGCGTAGTCGGTACGCAACTCTACGCAAGGCCCGGTGTGAAAGCCCCTTTAGTTACCTTTAACAAATAATTAAACAATCTACATAAACAATTATTCTAGGAAAATAATTCGGTATCACAACATATCTGCGTCTGCGTCATTGTTTTTTACAGAAGGCTACATGGTGACTATGCATGTGTTCAGCTTTTTGCGTTTAAACAAGTTTAGTCACGCAATGTATTTGGCTTGTATTCGAAAATGCATATTGATGTTTTTTTCTGGTAGTATCCCCCCCGCTTTCATTTTGTCAGGTTCAGTTTAATGTGTTTAAGTGTACAGTCAGTAGAACAGTATCCCTTAGACCCTAACCCATCATCACCATTATAAATGTAATATCCACCATGTTTACCAAAGAGAGAGAGAGAGAGAGACATCGCACACTAACAGTCATTTACATATGCAGGGGCTTATGAGATGCGTGTTTCTTCTAAAATGTGATAAATCCTTTCCCTTTTCTTTCCTGACAGATTTGGTTCACACCAGATCCCGTCCAGTGTACCGCGTATTATGAAGAAGATGGTAGACAGTTCCTTCTCTACCGGTATGCCAGTGGAACAGTTCCCCTCTCTGCCTCACCAATCATCACCATTCCTGATGTGATACCCACATCCATTGTGACAACCGTAGACAGACATCACACAGTGGCATTCATGGGAGATACGAAAGGAAACCTCCATAAGGTTTGGTACCTTCACAATGTAATAGATCATCGACAGAAATATATCAGCTTGTATTGTACGATGTCATGGCAAATCAATGAACAAGATTGTATACAGCTAACTCTCTTTGTTGGTAAAAAAATAAATACAAAATTGTGTATCCTCCTGAAAAATGTCAATAATTCTTGAACTCTCTAAACTAATTTGTCCTGTAAAATATATATATACATATACGGTATATATATATATATATATATTGTGTATATTTTTGATCTATCCACAGGGTTCCTTCATCATGATAACATAAACAATATAAACAATTATAAAAGCTAGTGAGTATGCTTGTCAAACAAAAAATATCTCGGACGTACAAAAGTCACACAAAAAAGATGAACGTAAAGATGCAAGATATGATTTGTATTCGAATTGTATTACAAAGACGTTTAGTAAACAGAATGATGTAAAACATTGATTTTTCATTTGAGTACTAATCAAGTCAATGCCAAATAACATGATTGTGCCAAGCCAAGAATATTGGAATTACGTCATATCTTTCAATTATATGTAATCATTAAGAATTCAATGATCTTAGGTGAAGGTATTTTTACTCGTTTTAATGAAGCATCATTATTCAAAATTTATTTCGATTTAGATTAGTAGGCCTACATGTTTACGGTATCATATAGGTGACCGTATTTCTTTTAATGCTGTCTTCACTGCCAGACGGGTGTCTTCCCTAATACCCTTATATGGAACAAAAAACACAATAACAGCAAACCATATTTTGTTTATGATTTCACTAAATAGTTGAACATAGTCAACGGTTCATTTGGCTACGTATATGAAGATGTCTTCGTTGGAGGTGGATCTGTCTTACAAGAGATGTTTCTTGATGAATCGAAAGAGCAGCTCACCCTTGCTACAAGTTCAGACCAAGGTTCAAAGGTAAGAATCTTTAGAAAGATATGACCTATATTTTGGCTATGAAAGGGTATAACTCCACAGCTAATATCACAATCCATATGACTTCTTTCGTTTTTGCTTTAGATTTCTATTTCATTTTCATATTAAAAATCAGGTTCTCACGTTAGTGTTAGTCAACTGTGGCCAATACCAGAGCTGTGAGAAGTGCATTGGGGAGGATGGAGGAAATGACGGAGACCCTTATTGTGGATGGTGTACTCTGGACGCGAGGTGAGTGCATTGCATAGGACAATGATGACTTATTTTCTGTTCCCTTTCTCACATTAACTTGAGTTAAGGAGATTTTAAATATGTTCTGTTGAGTATACTTCCACACAGCAAGAGGATGAGGAATCCCTGGCGTTGTCATCCCCTAGAGAAAACAACTTATTCTGGATTCACTTTTGCTATGTTTATATCTTGTTAATTTTGTACTTATTACGTGTACAGATTTTTTTTCTCAAATTATCTTTATTTCTATTTATCATTTTATTTTCTTCCTTTCACCACCCTCTCCCATTCAAGATGTACACGATACGAGGAATGTCCCTTCCCTGACGAGTCAACTCGATGGCTGTCTTACAATGCCTTGCAGTGTGTATCCATCTCAGATGTCCAGCCTGATCATAGACTGCCTTATCAAGAAACAGAACAAGATGTAAGTCCATTAAATACAATTTTATTTTGACCTCATCATATATTGTGACTTCATGTCCAACAAAAACTAATTAAATTGTGGACCACTGTATATATCACTACAGATTCGGCTGAAATTATAATACGTCTAACCTTTAAGAGGAGTATTTGCAACTGGATTATGCGTCGAGTTATAATCGTTGATGCTTCAATAACTAATACTCCATATATGATCTTGATGCAATAACAACACTTTATTTCGCTATCGATAACATGAACTGGTCAAACAAATGAAGTGATATTTTATTTTGACCTCATTATAGGCTATGTTAATAGTTATGCCGCGCTATCTAACTTAAGAAGTATGTTCCCCATTTGTTGTATGACAGACATGAAATCTTATATTGTGTTTACCTGCGATAGATTACCATTACCGTTCAGCAGCTACCAGCTCTCAAAGACAGCCATCAATACCAATGTGCCTTCGACTCGTACCAGGTCAATGCTACTATAAATACTGTCAATACAGTATTGTGCGTTTCTCCTCCTGTGAGTGAATCACCTACGACTCCAGGAGAAGGTAGGGAAATATATAAATTATCTCTTTGTTAATTTATTACCTTTTTAAAATAGAAATTCTCACTATTTCTACAGTATATGACATGATTCTTCTCTTGGCTCAAAATGTTCCCACAAGTAATTTAAATTTTAAGTTTGCGAAACCTGGAAGTTGTGAACAATGATCCACATACCACGGCGACGAGAGTTAACACAGGACTAAAACAAAGAGTAATCACAATTCAAAAACGAGCTTGCGAACATCCAAGCTAATTGCGTCAGTACGGCGCATAACGTCGAAGTTTAAACCCACGATTTAAGACTTCAAAGGCTGTCGTTTTAGAAGAATATTAGTATATAGAAGAGTAGAAAAGTAGGAAAAGACAAGTGAAACTTTGGAGAAAATTCGATACTGAATAAAGAGGTTCATATGAGATATAAATACGATACTGTGGTTTCCCTTTCTATTATCTTTGTATTTATTTAGTACTGAATATCGAATATATATTTTCCTTATCACTAAAGATTTTGTTTTATTATACTTTAAATCAAATGATACTCCTTTTATATTATGTTGAGGGGGGGGGGTTAACAAATTAACAAGGATTGCACAAAAATGAATACTAAATAAACTAAAACTACGTCACCTTTGAAAAGTGCCAAGATTTCGACGACATATTACATTATCCCAATGTGATTCCTATCGGCAATATAATAAGGTACTGAAATTTACCTTAAGAAGAATTCTTGAACAACTTTGCACGCGTCTTATCTGTATGTTTTCTTCTTTTATTTACATCCAGTGGACCATGTTACATTGACACTTTCTATTGTCTCAACGGAAACTGGAGTGAGCTTCGTGAGCACGGATTTTATATTGTTTGTCTGCAACTTTCTGAAAACGTAGGTTCTTTGGTTTCTACGTTTTTTAATATGCCACCCCCGCTTTTTTTATATAGAGATACTTATTTTTACTTAATGGGCAAGTCAAAGGTAATTTGTCCCATACTTTTAATGACTACATATTTGCTTAAGTATTTGTGTTGAATATCAATTTGACAATCCTATGCTAGCTTAAATCAAGGAAATTTCATGGATATTAAAAATATACATTCAATGTAATATGATTTCACTATTCCATCGCACTTGGTAACATACTGTGGGCCAATACCCCCCCCCCCCCTTCACCATTCCATCATATACGCAAGTGGCTTACTCTCTTATCTTTACAATGGCTATAAGTCAACAAATTATCGTGACGTGCTATGAATTTTTATGTGAATTATGAAGTGCAATGTCTAGGAATAGATTAAATGATTTGAGGTGGCCCTACATTTGCTTTGGCAAAAATGGTTCTACGCTATATTTCGTCAAATGCATAGGGTTAGGAGAAAGAGTTGCAATTGGGTGTTAGGTCAGGTCTAGATTAAAGCTTGTTTAGTCTAGAGTTGAAGTTGAAAGCTTGCTTAGTGTAGGATACCAACTGCGTCATAATATTCACCGAAAAAATGTTGTACAACTAATTTCAGATAGGTAGGAGATGCAAATAAAGACTCTTTATTCTTAGGATCACAGACTTTACATTGTATAATTCTTTAAGTTGCAGCTATTTCTTGCACTTGTTTTTTGCAGTTGTTCCTCTTGTGTAACAAGTCCCTGGCCGTGTGATTGGTGTGTTTATGACAACATGTGTACACATGATAACAGCTCATGTCAGCTGGGAGAAACTGTAGTGATTGGAGAAAATGTAAGCAGATCTGTTAAAATAAAGAAACATTATCTCTCTCGTTGAGCGATACATGTTAATCATTTCATTAAAGAGTGTTGAATTGGTATGTCAAGGTGTTCTCCTCTTGTTATCACCAAATGTTAAAATTCTTCACTTTGAAATGTCAAGGTCAAGTATTGGAAAAACAGACATTAAAATACAAAATAACGTGAGGCCGAAGAGATGCGCAAAAATAGGTCTGGAAATTTTGCAAAATGCAACGAAATAGACCTACTGAAATAAGTAGACTCTGAATTTGAATATGAGTTATGCTTGGAAATCATGCCAATCAATGAATCCTTGCGATGGGATACTATCATTTCATACACGTTCATACAAAGTTCTTGATAATAAGCTACAGGTGCAATGTGTTTGATTTATTTTTTCTTTTGTATCTTGTATCTATTTCAAATTTATAGAACGCCGTAGGTTTCGGAAACAAAGGCCAGAGTTATTGCCCTCAGCTGTTGGGGACATCAGAACGGTTCTTCATACCAGTTAATATTCCTTCTGGTTACTCACTTCTAGCAAATAATCTCCCTACAGAGCAGACAAAGGTATGCAAATGTTTTCATATCTCCTAAGATGATTTGTATTACTACTACTACTAGTACTGCTGCTGCTATTACTACTCAAAATAATAAGGCACATTATCACTCCCGACGCTCCATTATTATTAGCTGGCGTTAGCACGGCGTCCAATTTCAGCGTTCAATATGTTTAAATAATGAATAACTACCTGATAATCATGTTATAACTCACCTGGATTGAGTGTGACAAATGTGGAGTGCTGTCCCGCTTCGATAATATAATAATCTCTGATCAAAAGATGCTAATTGTACCTCGTCATCTGCTTAATTCATGAAGCTACTTTGTTTTCAAATTCAACATTTAATCAGGTTCAGTCGCTTGAATGCATTCTTCGTATTGATGGAGTCGAGATCAGAGTACTAACTTCCTTCTTCAATGAAAGTTACATTCTTTGTAGCGCTGAAGAGGTAAATATGTCTTAGGAACCTTGGGAGAACAATTCTTAATTATCTATCATCAATATTATTTATATTATGTGAAATTGATATCTTGAGGATATGTTTCCAACCAATATAGAATAGCATCTAATCCAACTTCATGATCAATATTAGTATAAAGACTGTTAACATAAAATGTTTGATGCTTGATGTTTCTTTCATCCACGCCACACAAAAAGAAATAAACCTATCCTGTATTTTCCCCTTTCCATCATTTTTACCCCCATTTACACTAACGACGACATTCGCATTACACCTGCATATCAATTTAACCCTAACACTATGTTTGTTTGAACCTTTTATTTCAGTACATGTTTAATGAGAATATCCTCGAGAAGAATGTTAGCATCTCGGTTCAGTGGAATGGGCAATACGACATAGATGACCCGACAGACACATATGGTAAAATACCCTTTTCGTTATTTCCAACATATCTCCCATCATTTCCAAAATACGCTTTGGCTATGCAATTGAACAAAACTGTCGCCGCAGATCTTCTTTAAAACGGTGAAATTATCACTTTGAAAACATTCCTAATGCGGGAAAATATATTTATATATTTTTTTCTTTTACGATTTTTTTTCTTCTTTTCTATCAAGCATTTAATTTTATAAAAATCTGCTTTTAATGTTTAGGAAGAAAGTTCAAAATTAGTTCAAAATTAATTACTATTTTCAATTGAAACTTCACTACTAGGTCTTCTTTTGCAAATGCACCTGGAAGATACTTTACACTTGAATAAATGTTCTAAATCATTTTATCATACCTTGAAAATATAAGAAAGGAATTTAAAAACATGCATTAGACTCAGGAATCGACTACTTTGGTTAGAATTATAAAAATAAAAATATAAATCATATGTTTTCTTCTTTTCCATTTAAGTGACCCTGTACAAGTGTTCGGTTAACAGTGGAAGTTGCAGCCGGTGCCTATCAGAAGAAGCAACTCCGTCGATCTTAAACTGTGGTTGGTGTGTTGATGACTGCAATGTCATTCAGAGTGGTATTTGTCAGATAAATCAGTTTCTCAGTCAGAATGAGACCCAGTTCTGCTCAGCACCACTTATCACTGACGTAAGAAAATAAAAGATCCCTGTGCGATTTGAAAGTAATATTATGTCACCAAACAAAGTATGCGATGTACCGTAAGAGATCATATCAATTTAGTTTTGATAATAATAATAATATATGAGATTTGTAAGACGCCTAATCCACTTGAAAGAAAATTGTGAAGACGTACGAAATCATTAATTTTGGTGCGTAATCTATGTGTTATAATTGTATCAATCATCTGAAGTTTTACTTCCCAATGTCAAATGGCCTTGCATGATAAACATATGGAAACAATTATCAAAGTAATCTTACAAATAATCTGCATGAGATTATAACCTTGTGTTTTTTCTTACAGTTTTATCCCTTGTCAGGTCCTATCAATGCTCAAACGAGACTACAAATCACGGGAACTGACCTAGGAGTAGAATTTGGTGATGTACTGGAAATTGTCATAGGAGACTTGGTGTGTATTACGACTGACATGGGCTCATTTTATCAGCCAGGACAGAGGTAAAAAATAAAGCAACAAAAATAGCTTTAATGTCTTCGAAGTATTCGTGTCCATAAACGTCTTATGAATTGCCTCTGAGTGATTACGGAAGGGTGACTTTAATTGTTTCTCCATTATTGCGTTATCACCGAGAGTGCTAGAAATGCCGAATATCATCTCATTTAATAAATGTGTTGCAGACATGAAAATTTGACTAATATCAAAATTCAAGATATCATTGCATGAATATAAAAACAGCGTACATAATAAACAAAACAAGAATTTTTTTTTGGCTGCACCAAAATTGCAATTTTCTTTTTAACGTCAAATGATCGTTTGTCTCATTTCTTTCTTGTTGTCAGTGTTACCTGCATGACTGGGATATCTACTGAAGTCATCTCAGGACGCATTGGAATCACAGTGAGATCTGGTGAAAGTACTAAGACCGGAGAGAGTACTACAGAGTTCTTTTACAGGGTAAGTGCATAAAAAATTGCCTAGTTTACTTTTACATGAGCTTTGCTAAATGGTGCCAATAAAATCACATCGAATATCAACTTCACTAATACATTTCCGTGGAAAAAAAAATCGATAAATTCTGAGAGAACCATTGCTGCGGACTTTTCGTTTTGTTTATGCCCTGCCATAATACACACACATGCTGGTGGGCTTGAAATTCTTTTGATTCATGACTTGTCACAGAACCTGTTGTAATGCCAGTCGTGCCAGTGAAGTAATATGCATGAGCCAATAAAACAATACAAACTTACACGTAATAGTTTACCTCTACTGACATTGCAATACATTTACATTTGAGCTTTTGTATTTTCCCCATTAAAAATGTTATACTGCTGGTTCTTTACAAGAAAGAATAGTATAACGTTATTATTATACTCTCATATCGGGCTTCGAGAGTAGATAAGCGCAATAATTAAATGCCACTGATAAAACATTCAGCCGTAACCAACTTCTTGTTGATGTGTAATCATCTGAATCGATTTATACGAGTATGTACTTTCCTTGCTAGGATCCCATTATATCAGGGTTTAGTCCCACGGAGGGGCAGGTAGCAGGAGGTACAGAAATCACTGTCACGGGGATGTATCTCAACACAGGAAGGAACATCGGAGCCCGTTTTGGAGAAGCACAATGCAACAATTTGTGAGTATTGGTTATATTTATCGTAAATTTTTGCGAAACATGTTTTCAGTAGCATTTATTTTGTGTTGATAGATACAATTTGAATATTGCTGATGAATTGGTAGATGCACTTCGAATTGCATTTTTACTAATGTGAGGATATTTTTGATGGGAATTGATTATGGGATATATAAATTTACAATGTAATCACAATCGCCAAGTAGAATTTAGAAACACACACATACAAACGCACACACCAATTGCACCCACCCCCGCTCCCCCCCCCCACTCAGTGTTATTTAGGGTACGCATATGCGTGTTCCCTCCTTTTGAAAACACCCCAGTCCGGTGTGTAAAGTCAATTTTGTGTATGTACGATCCGGACTTTGGTGCGTGAAAAGTACCCCTTTACCGGACATTTTGGTAACACGCATGCGGTCATTCCGACCCCGGAGGGGGGGGGGGGGGGGGGAGGGGCACACACCTCCATTGATTGGTTAGGAAAAAATATTACGATACACAGATATAGCATATACAATCATACACAAATTCAATAACATTTTTGAGTTGACAGAAAACAAAAACAAAACAATTAACAATTATAGATGCATGCATCGAAAATAATATACATGTATATCAAGTTAAGTAGAATGACGATGAGTTTTTTTTTACAAGTATACAAAATGTATTGCATTATTATAATTGCTATATTGTCATATCTTTATCATTATTGTCATTATTATTATTATTATCATTATTATTATTATTATTATTATTATTATTATTACTATTATTATTATTATTATTATTAATATTATTATTATTATTATTATTATTGTTATTACTATTATTGTTATGTAAAGGTATCATTATTGTTTTTTTGCCCTATATGATACCTTCCTCATTTAATAATCGTATGTAGTTTTACCTTCCTTAATCAAACCTACATTACTAATTCATATACTTAACACTAAAATATTGGAACACGTAAAGTTACGGAAGTTAAACTTAACCCCCATCTCCTTGAACATGAAATATAGAGCTTTAATGTAATGACATGTATGTATGAATTTTTTTCTTCTTCAGGATTGTTGACGATACGACAGCGACTTGCATCACAAGCAGCTTACAAATGAAAGGAGAAGTCTCTGTGCTCTTGACCATGACATATGAAGGAGTTGAAAAAAGATTTGAAGACTTCACATTTACCTACTATCCGAACGCAATTATTGATGGCATTGACAGAACTGTGTCTATTATGTCGTAAGGAACTATATCTTTATTCCTGTTGCAAACTAGCGGGAGCCTTTTAGAATACTAGAAAAAAAATGATCGTCTGGGTATTCTCAATCATACTATGTTTCGGCAAATTATCTAATGAAAAACATTATAATGAAAATATGTTTTAAGTCGATACCTTATAGTGTTAATTGGGCGTGCAACGAGGTACATTTTTTGGTCGTGTGAAGCTTTAGTGGAACAAATATACAACAGTGTACAAATGGGCTGAAATAACGTTTTCTCTATTGCATTGAAATATCTCTACACTTTTTAATTCAGATATTATTATATATACATCTTTCCCCACACAAATATTTCAAGGATAATAAGGCATTGATTGTTCTGCAGGTGACATTTCATTAACATTGCTACGTATATGAAGTTCAAATGTTTGATTCATATAGTCTGTAAAACGTAATATTACTTCTTTTAACACAGAGGAGGTCTTGATATCAAACTAACAGGACAAAGATTTGATCTCATCCAGGAACCTCGGATAATAATTTCGTCACTTACAACAGATGCTAGCAACTCTGAGGTATTTATTCATTAGTATGCTGGTTGTAGTCTGTTTATTCACAAAGCGAACTTAATCTGGTAAATTATAAATTACAAACACATCATCATGACCATGCAACTTTCAGATCGTCAACTTCCCAAGAACCGGCATACCTCGAGAACGACAGTCCATGAAATCCTTAGACAACTTCTTGAAGTTTCCAGAGGGTTCGCTAGACTGACGCTGTCGGTCTCTTGGGATAATGGTCCCGTAGGCTGCCGGTCTATACTAGGATGCCCTTTTTGTTAAATTAATCTGCTTTATTTGTACCGCTTTTTGTTGGGATGTACAATCAACATTCAATACCTATATAATGTTATGTTCGATTAAGCTCAGGATTCATCCGGTGCCTTAGACATTAGTAGCTAATCATGAGATCTCCTTCTATTACTTGATTTATAATTTTTGATTTATCTATTCATTTAGATTCAAGATGTGTTGATTTAATATGTTCCACAGCTCTGCAATGGAACGGAGACTCTTCTTATCTGTCCAACCCCAAACTTTCCTGACGATGGTATCTCTACCAGAAGGAGAAGAGCTACAAATGGCGTTATGACAGCAAATGTGACCTTTGACTTTGATGGATACATCGTCGATGGCGGCTTTATAGAGTACTACCCAGACCCCGTGTACGAAAGCTTCAGTGGGCCAAACAGGATCTATGGGAGCAGTAATGGACGACTCGATATTACAGTGAGTGTTGAAATGACCCTGTAATAGTGCTGCCCTGCCTGGATATAAATATTTTTTCATTACAAAAAACTACAGGAATGTTCAATTTTTTTTTTCTTCTATATTTTAACGAGAATTTCACATGAGCAAATGATTTACTCACAAACGAAAGGAGAGCACCGACATAGTGCACGAAAACAGAAACAGATCTAAAGCTTTAATACGTTAAGGTACATGAAATAGATGAATAAACGTAGTAATGATCTTGTTTTGAATCATTCTAGGGCATTGGCTTAGATCTGGCTAGCACGGAGGATGATGTTCAAGTTCTTCTAGGGCCGAATGGTGTATGTCATGTGGATGTTCTTGAAATTGATGTGGTCCGTTGCCAGCTGCCAGAGGAACAGCCTCTAGCAGGTTACGAAAATGGAACATTGGGTCAGGGACCAGCAAGGAATCTCCCTGCCGTGACAGTAAGTCGAGATATGTTATTACTAATTTTGAAAATAATAAATCTGGAATTATATAGTGCTTAAAACGAAATTCCGTCTCAAAGCGCCTAACAGAAATCATTATTACCCCAGTCATCAGATTCATTCGCGCGTACAAGGTTCACCATTTCCACTCCTATCATTATGTAGCCGTGAGGAAATATGGTAATTACTATCTCTCAACAAGGCTTTCGTCACCCTACCGGGTTCCCATATTTCACCAAGGTACGGAGTGGCAAATGTAGATTAATGCCTCGCCAAAGGACATTGGTGATGTTTTATGGATCGAACGGACGACATAATTCCAATCAAGTACTCAAACCACTCGACTACATACCTCTACAATGCTTTTTAATCCCGTAGACGGTTACAAACTATCATACCATACAATGTATGGGTGAGGATGTAAGGTTGGTGATGCGGGTGTAAGTCCAAACAGAAGGGGTGTGTATGCGTAGTTGTGTGGGTGTGTTTGTGATTGTGTGTATGGGGTGTTTGCGTAACGACATGGGTATGGGAGGTGTTAGAAGTAGAACCTGACAGAGTTAAGTGCGTGTGCGTGTGTGCGTGCGAGCGTGTGTGTATTAGGGTGTGGGGGTGGGCATGCAAGTTACTGTACATATCCTGACAGATGGTATATGTGCGTGAATAAGGTGATATGAATGAGGGTGGGGTTAGTTGAGTGTGGGTAGCAGGGGCGGTGATTTCTTTTAATGACCAGGGGGACGAAATGCGAGGGACGAGGGAGCATAGTTAACGAGAGGGGCAAAGGTGACAGTAGTGACTATCTTCCACAGGTTTTTAAAGTTTTGTATTATCAAAAAATTACATTCCTTAGCAAAACTGTATACAAACAAGCAATATACTTTTTTCGCACTTCACTTATACTTTGCTGGTAATTAGTATGCAGTCCGAAGGGTTGTACATATTTCGTAGGTACATTTTAGTAAGTAGGGTGCTTGGGCATGGATGGGATTTATATTTTACACTCCAGGCCTCTGTCATGTAGATGAACATTGATATCGCTATGGGAGTTGAAATGGCAAATATATAGACTATGTGGTAGTGAACTATTAAAACCAACCAATATTACGGAATACATGTAACATGCAAAATGGCCCTGCCGCTCGCTGACTCTTTTCTTTCGAATCTTGCGCAACTTTTAAAAGATTTTTTTTGAAAATCTGACCTACGGTTACAAGGTCACGTGACCTTTTGTCTTTGCATGTCAGCCCGAAAATCGCTTATTTTCGTGATTTGTGTACAAAACATATGGAAAAGTCATTTTTCCTAAAAATAGATCAAACATGGGTTAGTGGGTCTTGTTTAAAGTTTAGGTGGTTGTTTTGGGAGTCAAAATAGTTGAATTGTAGTTAGAAATGAAATAAACAACAAAAACAATAAAATACATAAGTTAAAAAAACAATGAAATACATAAGAAATTATAAAAACAAGAGATAACATAAGGAATAAGCTGGCACTTCCATTTTTTTTGTCGTATTATTATTCAGAATGGTCGAATGAATATATGTAGTGAAAAAGAATGCTTAAATATGAATAATATATGATTTATGGGTAAAAATGTGATTCTTATGACCTTATTTGCATAATTAGCATAAATATGCAAATGAGTGAATTTTTCAAAAAATTGAAATTATCATAGTATTCTATACACTTCACTTGACATGCGTGCAAATTTTCGCGGAGATCGGCCGCTTCGCGGCCGAGATCTTATGGGGGGGGGGGGGGGGCCATAATGCCCCCCCCCCCCGGCCGTACTAAGACCTCAAATAGCCCGGCCTTTTTAGGGTTAAGCGAAAAATACTGAAAACGTTTATTCATTTTATTCAAATGTAAGTATGTTTGTATTACACATCTGGAGAAATAAAACAAAATTACTACAAAACAAAAAAATATGGTAAGGAGAATATAAGGTTTGGAATATGGATGAACATCATTGAGGTACATAATATATGCATGCTGGGATCTGGGATGTGAGGTCATTAGGTTAGGCACGCGGATATTAGTCCTGCTTGAAGTGTGTTGAGATATGGGCATGAGAATGTGAGGTTTGGCGTTCAGTAGTATACCGCAGTACGATTTTCTTTGTAGGGATGGTTTTGTATACGTTTAACAGTCTGCAGCCATGAACACTATTTTGGTACTTTAAAAAAGTTCTATAAATCCTTTGGTCTAGCCTAACCTTTTCAGCCTCTTCCAGTGTTAAATAAGCACATGCAAATGGCATATGGGTTGCTGTTTTGGGGAACGGATTTCAAAGGCTTCACTGAACCATTTCAACCAGTACTATGAGGTATTTTGTTGTTGTGCTTTGTTTTTAACTCAATCCTTTAAGGCATTAGCTATAATACTCTGTGGAATTCTAGACCCATGAAAATTAGGAACATATAATCTCTAGATACTTTTATATAAAGCACTTAAGACCTATCTTTTCATACAATAGTATTCATATTCGTCTGTATTGTGTTGAAATTGATAGAGAATTATATTGTGATTAGTATGCGCTATACGAATTCATTATTTATTATATTATCAAAATATTGTTTAACTTTCACCCAGGTGTTGCATGGGAATGTAAGGTTCTCTCCAGGCTTTGTTTCAGCATGGGCTACGGAAGGAAACCCTTTGATAGCCATTGTAATACCTGTGGCCATTGTCGTCTCCATTTTGATCATCATTCCGATGATTATTCTAGTGTGGTGGTTCAGAAAGAAACAACTGGAAGTGAAACGCGCTAAGGAAGAGGTCAAAATGATTCGAATGAACATCTTGAAAAGAGTTCGAGAAGGTATTATTTATTATTCGCTAAAAACATTTCTAGTAATACCACGTCAGCTGTAAAGGTATCATATTTGGCTATAATATTATATTTCAGGAATGGTGTTTAGTCTTCTCTGGTGGGTAGAGCCTATGCAATGTCAATTACCTTGCTATCATATGAGGAAAGCAGTACTTCTGCACCTGGTCGACTCCACAATCAAAAGAATGTTGATAACCGGGTATGATCATTTTAAACACCCATCCGCTTTAATAGATCGCTTCACGACTATGAACTGCCCTATAATGCTTCCTTAGCACATAGAATAACTCTATCCTGTATCAAATAAAAAGAAGTATTCAAGTTTTCATATTGGCGTCCAGTAGTAAATACAATCGAATGATAAACAAAATTGTTAATCTACGGACAAAAGATGTGTAATTATTTTACCAACGTTTCCTTGAAAAAAAACATGAACATCAATATATCTAACCCACATTTTAAAAGAAATATAATCTTTTTCCCCCTTGCAACTCACTCGCCTTAGATTGACTTAAACCAAACCCATAATATTATGATGTCTTTGTTCCTCGCATTTGTCCATTAGTCTCAAATACCAGCTTGGATTTATCTGAGGCTGATGACAGAGTCCAGAAGCAAGGAATTCCATTCGTCGGGCATGTCCAATATGTCACAATGATGTTGTTTGCTGGGCTCGGTATTCATCCAGAAACAACAGAACCAGAGGTAAAATTATCTTGATATAAAAAGGCTTTCTTCTAAACAATAAGTTTTATCTCACAAAGAAATGCTTACTTTAAACATATTAGACTAGTGAATTATACGCAGCTATTCTGTTTAAACATCTAATAAGAGACTTACGGTGGTTCGTCTTCAAGGTTTACATAGGGTATATATAAATAGATAGATAACACGGTGCTTGATGTTTAAAAGTGTGCAGTTCACTCAAATGCTTTGCACCGGTTCTTCTGCTTGATTGTATCTTCTGTAAACATTTCTGCTCAATAATATTCCTGTCTATTTTGTTTCAGTACATGGAAGACTTTATGGAGCATTCGTTGATATCTTTCTATCGTATGCTGAAGGAGAAGGCCGGAATGATAGAATTCATCAGGCAACTCGAAAATAAGAAAGCAGGACGGGGTCGAGAAAGGTACACAAACAATCTTACCTTTGTTGCTGAATGTAAATACTTAACGATATATACAAGTTAGAAGTATAACATATTAGTAATAGATCTATTTTTAACGGGATAATATATAATGTAATGAAACTTATTAGAGCTATGTCTTCTTGTAAAATCTGTATCCACCATATACACGTTCCATTATTTTCTTGGATACTAACGTCAGTTCACCCAGCACTCTTCGACTTTCCTCCTGTAAATTATTTAACAGACTGCCAAGACTAGGGTGGAGAAAGGCAAACTTTAATTAATATCTTGTTGAAAAACAATAATGCCGTACAGGGGCTCCATGAATTAAGCATCTTCGGTCAAGTGCTAAGATTATTTTTAAATAAGAATGTGTTAGCAAAGAAGATGATACTAAGCTGGAAGAATTGTTGAATATTCTTTAATTTTTAGCCTATGTTATGTTTCACTCAATTATTGAGTTATTAATGTAAATATGTACTACTTTTATGGAAATAAAAACCTCACTTGAGGATAGGAGAAGAAAAAAAATCTTCGGTCAAGTGTATGTATAAAGTGTTTATGATTATTTCCTAAGACATTTACTTTAATAAATTTGACCCCAAAATAATTATTTATATTGTGCCATTAATTCAATGACTTTATATATACGAATTATAAATCCCCTTTCCACCTCGACAGCCGTCTATTGTTGAATTCAATATGGTCAGACATAACGAAGCAATATATGGCTTCTCCAATTTTTTTTTGTAGGGAGCTCATTGCATCTCTATTGGCAATCACATTCGTCAGCGAGGGAAAGTCAATCCACTTTACAAAGTAAGTTTACGTCTTGTATTTAAAATCCAAGATATTGTACAAAGCAAATAACTTCAAGAGTAACAAAGCAAAGAATTTCCCATAGCAACACAATGTAATTTCAACAGGCTTTCTACCTGCCATTGAAATGTTCCAATGAAACATTACGTAATCTGAACATAATTGCCATTGAGTTCTTTTTTTCAAACTCACGGCGATCATGGTAACAGCAAATAGTCAATTATTATTTGTGTCACTTTTTATCACAAAATGCCTATCTTCGGTTTCCTGAGGAATAAACACGTTTATTTTTCTCCTTATCATTTTTTAATGTTTTCTTTCCTACCTATTCGTGTCTTTCTACAGTGTATTGACATCACTTGTTGAAGATGAAATCGTAACAGCATCTGAGTCCAGAAGACGGATGGATACACTATTCATCAAGTAATCATTCTATTTACACACATCTTTATCATTTTTATGTACATGTTTTCAGAACAATTTAACATTCATTGCATTCGTTACTTCTTAACAACAATCATCAATATCATTCATTATTTATGAAATATAGTTGGAATTATGGCGTTATATTGTTGCACATTTGCTCGATGATGCGACATTCCTATTCAATATGGATAGGAAAGTTAATATCCTGTACATAATTCTATTTGGCAACAACTAATAAGCTACCTTTTTACGTTATGTTTACGTTTACAATGATCGATTTCCGAAATTCAAATTATTGTGCATATTTTTCTTTGCAAATGTTTCCTCTTTTTTCAGCACTGAATCAATCGCAGAGAAATTGATCAACAACTGGTTTGCCCTGTTCATGTTCGAGTACTTGAAGGTGAGGTTTGTTCTCAAATAAAATATGTCATATTTATCTTTTATCTGGTTTTAAGGGTTATAGAACGACGGCACGTCAATAATAAAAAAATAAAAAAAGGATAAATGCATAAGGTTAACAAATGTCCATCGGTTGTGCCTTGAACAGGGACGTAGCCAGAGCTTGATGTTTGGGGGGCACATACATGTAATTGATCGACGTCCTGGGGAGGGGTCTAAGAGGAGGAGTGTCTCCCTTCCCTTTGGAAAGGTTTTGCCTATTTAAAAGGGTGAAGATGCAAAATCATGTTTTTTGACATAAATTCACTCTAATATGGATGTCATTTTATCATAAAAACGGTACTTCAAAGTCACGATCAGCTCATTCAAGCATGTATCTGATCTGTACAGATGCGCGGCAACTATATTATATGAGTAGGAATTTCTTCCTGACATCTTTTATATAAGCACCACAGTGGTCAGGTGGTACCACGTCATCTCACATTTTGACAGTGAGTTTCCCTAGCTACCTTTGCCAATATGATGGTATACAGTAATGGAAAAGAAAATACGATCTCACCTGTACGTATATCTTCGTGTGTCCGCTTAGAAGAGTTGAATCCTTGTTCTCTGTTCCCGCTGCGAAAACTTCTTCAGCACCTCCACTGGATTAGTTTGTAACTCCTTACTTCTTTCACCGGACACATAAATAACTCCAAGATCAGAGAGCCGTTGATTTCTCATTGTACTCCGTAAATAGTTCTTGATATACTTCATTGCAGATAAACTTCTCTCGCATACAGCCGAAGAAACCGGTAATGTCAAAGCCAACTGGGTCGTTTTCCGCAGATTGGGTAAACTAGCCGAGGGTATCAACTTTTACATGCTGGAAAGCTATTTGCATTGTGCCTTCGAACCGGGGGTGCTGGAGTCCTTCTGTTTATCGCTTATGATTTGGCCATTGCCATTTCAGCCTTCAGTAGCTGAACGTCCACATCCAGAGAATCTGTGTATAGTTCAACAAAGGGTCCGACGGCAGAGAATTTGAGGAAGTTGACAGAGGAAGGTGTCAGTAGCGCGTCAACACCTTGCATGATTGCAATGTTGGATGCAGAGAAACGCCTGGTCATTTCAAATTTGAATGCATCTAGTATAGGGAGAAAGATGTTGACACGAAGGTCATCAAGGAACTCAGCGCTTGACTCAGCCTCTGATTGACTCAGATGACCAGTCGAAGCCATAAGGAAACTGTCATCAAAGGTTCGTTGCTTCCTCCGGCGCTTTGGTTTCGGCACTGTAGGGATGTTGTTGTCCTCACAAATCCGAGTGATATCTTGCACTAAATCAGGCCACCCAGATGCCCGTGTTTCCTCGACAATTGATATCACAGAGTTGATCATTGTCACAGCATTCCCTAAGTTGGCGTCACTGGCTTGCAATGTCTCACTAAGTGCCTGGGAGTGAGACAGCAATGTCATCAACACTTCCAAGTGAGTGACGAATGAAACGCTCATCGCTTGATTGAGAAGTCCTCGAGCTTCAACCACGAGTTTCGGATCTCGTTTCGATTCTTGTGAGTCACAGAAATGCTCCAAGACCTCAAGTACATAACTATACCGCGTCTTCAAAGTAGAAAGCGACCAACCAGGTGAATTGTTTGTACCAATCTTTGTTGAACGATCGATTTTTCCCACCTGTTTTAACTTGAGGGAATGACGCTAGGATTGGTTGTTTCGGTCCAGAATCCTTTGATCCTAAATCCAACAACCCAGCATTACTCTCAGCCTCACTTATCAGTTTCACATCACTTTCCGAAGATCCAGCACTTGTTCTACTTGATGGACCCGGTTGCAGTGTTACTGATGATTCTCGCAGACCTCCTCTTTCAATTCCTCATGTTTCTCTCGAAATTCCTCCGTTTTGCGTGATTTACTGTCACTAAATTCCGCTCCTGATTTAGCCCGACTCGTGAATCCAAATTTAAAAAGAGAAATTTTTCATTGTAATAATGAAATAATTATCAGTGCAGTGTATGTAATCCAGCGTAGTCAATAATAGTGGCCAATCATAAATCCTAATTAATGTACTGTGTATCTATAGATACTGCACTACAGTGTACACACCGAAAAATGTCCATAATATACAACTTCACCTTACGCGCATATAGTCAAAACAATAAACCCATTGTATTTGTCCCGAACTTGACCCCACACGCGACGATCAGTCGGTAGATTCATTCACACAGGCGATTATGTAATTTACTTTCGGAATGTTTTAGTTATCAGAAATTCTGAAAAATTTGGCTGCTTAATATGATATAGGTGAAATGAAGTTGAAGGCATAATAAAATAAAGTTATGAAGAATGTGTGAAGTAAATAGTAAAAGGCTGTTGTTTTCATAATAAAAAAAAGTTCAACCGATCTTGGATTTTTTGGGGGGCACGTGCCCCCCGCGCCCCCCGTGACCCCCCCCCCCCCCCCCCCCCCGTGGCTACGTGCCTGGCCTTGAAGCTTAGGATAAACTAATAAATACTGAAACATTTATGCTTTGCAATTATGATTTTTAAAATATAAAACGTCGTGATATATGCCGTTGTATGTTATAAATCTGACATTTAAAAATGTGACTCTACATTTGCCACTCTCCATCCCGGTGTATTTAGTGGGTATCTGACATGAGTTGTAATCACCGTATGCTTTTAACGCTTTGATCCACACTGACGACTTACTCACGTCAAATATGAATATTACATGGCCTACATACCCTTTCCTATTTGGCCCTTTTTCTCTCTTTATTCTTGTTGGTACTTCCTCAGGTGTATGGCGTCTACCCATTGTACATGCTGTACCAAGCAGTAAAGACCCAGGCCGAGAAAGGTCCTGTAGATGTCGTTACTGGGGATGCATACTACACACTGGAGTTTAGCAAACTCCTTGATCAGGAAATCGACTTTCATTCTCTCGTAAGTTGGCTGCCTATAATGAGTGAAAATATAAGTTACTGATTGTGTATGAATATATTGTCTCGATCGGCTTCAAAGTCATAGCTAAATGCCCAGAGGTTCTCGATCGTAATTCAAGATCAATGCCTCGCGATCAGTAGCTCTTTTATTGTTCTCCTTTGTTGCTATACATTTAACAAAGTTTAAAATCAGTCTCTTTCGAAATGAACCAACGATCCTGGCTTATAATTTCTTAACCACTAGGCCGCAGAAACAGGATAGTGGTTTTGGCGAGGTCAGATTCAGTTGACCGGCAGATTGACAAAATCTTCAGCCTTTATTATTTAAAGAGAATAAACAAGACCAATATCAGGATATCCACGTTCTATTTCCCTTGTCATTCCAGGGCCTTGATGTTGTTGATGAAGACGGACATGTTTATCTTCATATGACTGTGTTGGATGTTGATACTGTGAAACAAGCCAAACAGAAGATCCTAGACTCACTCTGGAAGAAGAGTTACTGCTTGCTGTCGAGGGACATAGATGCAGTTGATCTAGGTGATCAACTGTTTAAATTCGGTTGTATGAAGGAGAACCGTAATGAATGTCAATTGATCCGCGGCTTATTTCGTACACCAACCGATTTCCCTGCTTAGAACATGGACCAAACGAAGCCTGACTATAAACCGAACACATAACCCGATTCGAACTCCAACCCCATATCTTTAACAAAACAAAGTCGGGAGCCGTTGAAACATTTCCACAATCATTGGCTGGAAATAAAACAGTGCGTAATAACTGTGGGAAAATATATGTATTTTACTAATAATGTAATGAGCCATTAAAGCCTGTCTGCACTAGTTTGACCGGGGGGGATTCGACCCTCCCTGCATGGTCACTGACAGTTGTTTATCTCAACAAATCAACTCGTAATTAACATAAGAAAAAGGGGACCATGAGGGATGGACTATAGACTATACCATAGAGAATGTTTGATATGATCAAAGTATATTAATTACTGTTATTGAGATTTTTTCTTTTTCTTTTTTTTGCAGTGTGGATTCAGACTTCTGGAAGGACCACTTTGCTACAAGATATAGACAAATCCTCTGAGACACAGGGAAAAACCATGATCAATACAATGAAGAGCTTTGGGGTATGTTACTAGCTTATAGTTTATAAGCAATGTGTTTATGCATAATTACATTTATAGTAATCGTAAATGCTACGTGTAAACACTACATTTTACCTCGTAGAACTGACAAGTGGATCTGCAATTTTGTTATATAGACGTGTTTGTATTAATATACCAGGATAATGATTCTGAATATCAATTTGGCATTGGCCGGGGTATTAATGGTATTAGTCTCATTGGTATTTGAGCACTGCATAAATGAAACTATTAAATACCTCCCATAAACAGGAATAGTTTATGTTTTGACCAATATCGAGGATACACGTCATTTTCGTACCCGGCTAATACAGAGGTACGCATGTAAACAATGGTTAAGCATTTTTTTTTAAAGCATCAATGTCGTATATACCTTAGCTGCGCAGGGCTAGCTGATCATGTAATTTTGTTCACACAAATATTTTGTAACTTCAGGCACTGCGCACGGTGAACACATATCTTATTGACCCTGCGCAGTGAGGGTGGTCATAAATATTACTGCGGAACATCAAATCAAATTCATAACTATATTTTGTACTTCCAGATTAGAAACGGATCCCACGTTGCACTAATACCGAAGAACTATGGTGATGGATATCAAACCCTCGATCTGAAAGAAGTATCTTCTAAGGGTGATGGATATCAAACCCTCGATCTGAAAGAAGTATCTTCAAAGACATGTAAGACAAGACATACTCAATTACTATGCGGTTAGGTGGAAACGAGGCGCGCAAGCGTAACACAGCTGCGTGAAATGGACTTGAAGCGACTAATGCACCAAGCTTTTCTAAAGTGCACTTGATATCGGGCTTAAAATTTACATCCGAGCATTTTGGGGGTATTGCGATAGCGAGGATTGCACCATTCACTGACATTTAGGCATATAATCTAAGCATCTTTTTTTTTTACAGACGAATCCTTGCAGCATGTGACCGTGGAGATGATTCCTGAATCACAGCCCTCACAACCAGCTTTAAATGCTATCCATCTGAAAGTTAGTAACTTTTCTTGTGCCATTCTATTCTTTTAACGCTACATGTGAATATAATGTTATTGTACCGTGTAATTCAACATTCTAATACCTTCAAAGATTCGTCATGGGACTTTGATTAATATCACGTATTGCTTATTCTGTGGGCACCTGCTTTCGAAATAGTAAAGATTGAAAACGTTTCGCTTCTATTTTCCTGGTGTACAATACACCTTTAATCACGTAACACATAGGTCGAACGAGTCATTTGTCTCGCCTCGCTGTGTAAAATCCCATATTGATCGTCTAAATTCTCAATGACTTTAGCAATAATTAAATGAGGGAAAAGCAGGGCAGAGCAGAGACAAAGAAATAGAGGAATTGAAACGAAGAGAGAGGAGAGGAGGAAAGTGAGAGAGAGAGAGAGAGACAGAAGAAGATGTGAGAGCGATAGTGAGAGACAGAGGGAGAGGAGAGGAAATCAGAAAGAGAGGAAACAAGAGGCAGATAGAGATAAAGCGAGAAGAAGAGAGAAAAGGGAAAATAAAAAAGAGAAAAGGAGAAATATGGTGAAAGAGCAAATAGAGGCAAAATAAAAGTTCGCTGTTTAATTTTTTTGCAGGGTGGTGTAGAAGAGCTTAGAAGGAAAAAAAGTAACCTGCCTGATCATATGAATCGAATGAAAGCAAACCTCGATCGAAATCTCGCGATCCCCCATATGCTAACTATGAAGGTGAGTCTTTACAAGATTTTCTTAGCGGATTTCGGTTCTATATTGATCAATTGGGACTTGTTTCTGTCGGCCTTTTGAAATTCTGAAAGTTAATTTTCTATTTTATAATTGATACGTCTTGAGTTTGATTTCGATTTGTATGTATTCTGTATGTTTTGCTTTGTTAATTGAACATGTTCAGCCCTTCACTTGAGCTGCATATTAAGTGTTATTTTGACAAAAACCGATTCAATATTATCCATTATTTTTTCACATTCCAGTCGTTGTAAATGTAGTTTCAAACTCATAGGAATGAAGTTTAACAATAGTGTATATCATTAGTAAAAGGAACTCAAATTTCTTGAATAAATATTTAATCTCTCTTTTTATGTTTTGATGTAATTTGAAATATGTTTGATTTTATGCCACTTCTACATGGACAGTAATAATAATACCATAACAATGTAAACATGTTGTACAGTGTTGTAAAGATGAAATACCAATGATTATTCCGAGATATTATACATGGTTTGAAGGATTTCAATTTGATGTTAGTATGGTCATCTTTATTTCATTGCTTTAGGCATCTATCAGTCCCTATGTGGATGGTATCTTTGAAGTGATGTTCAAGAAACCAGCTAAGATCCCTCTACCTGTCAAGCATCTCTTTGACACATTTGATGAACTGGCTATGAAGTACGCAGGTGAAGGATTGCCCGAGAATTGCGCGGATAAATGGAAGAAGAATTGGTGAGCAGGGCTCATGTATTTTAATGTTTGAAAACATTATGTATATTATAATTTATTCCAGTGTTGGATTTAATAGTTCACCTGTATGTAGTCATATTCAAACAGTATGTAGGCCCAAATAGTACATTATTCCAGTAAAAATATTCAGCCATTACTATAAATTTATGCCTATGACGATACACAGTTTCCTAATGATCAGTGCACCCAGTGAAGCTACCTCGCTTCTCGGTTTTATGTTTATGACAACCCATCAATCTGTCTACTTAAGTTCGTTCAGCATGTTTGGGATACGTTCCGCTGATATTACGTATTGCTCCACCAAATTTATTTCCCTCTCCTGAGTAGGAGGAGAGGTGCACAAATCATAACATGCTAATAAAACTGATCCAATCTGCAGGAATTGTCTTTTTACGCCTTTAAGAGGAGGGGACATTTTTACTCACACCTTTACCAACAATTGGTTGTGAGAAATGAAATCCAAAAGGTGTTATCTCACGATGTATCAATAACTTGCATCCACAGCTTGTCTAACTTCTGGAGTTCAGTACTCACCAACCTACCATCAATGTTTGAGATGCCGAGATCAGAAACAGCAGATAGATGTGCCATCGCTCTCGCTGGTGCTCTTAATGACGCAGCAACGACCAACACCTTGAGACAGGTAATTCGACATCAGTGAGGATGATACTACTCAGTTTGCAATGTCACAATCCATACTGCCTTTCAAATAAGATGGAATGGATTTCATTGAACTGGTCCGATCCCCAGATCCGAAAGACTCCATGATGGTTGGTGTAGCTGGTTCCTAAACCCTGCAGAAACCTTCGTTTTAATTCTCATCTTGGCTCCATATGGAGACTTAAAATGTCACACCAGTTTCCAATCGCCAAATTAGTTTCTATGTCGGACTGAATTAGGGAAATTTAGATCTTTAAAATGCAACACCTAAGTACTCATATTGCATTCATTTTTTCATCATAAATGTATGTTCTTTCACATTAGGCTGAATCGGATCACCTTCCCTACTACAATGAACATCCACTCCAGAAAAAGATGATGACTGATTACTGCACCCAGGTTACAAGTCAACCCAAGGTCCGACCAGGAAAGCTTAACAAGGCCTGCTCCTCTATCTCTAAGGTATATTAGTATAATACGGATAGGGTTTAATGAGAAAGTATCGTTCTTTAGTGGTTCATCCACGTGAAGCTCAATCCGAATAATTAGAATCGAATCCCAGCAAAGCACTAACTAACTTTCACAAGACAGTAAGCCATGTCTATCACCCTTCACAAAGGTGTAAACGGGTCCCCCATTTGCAAGTGCGATATATAGTTGTAGGTGTAATTGTAGGTAATGTTTTCTTGTATAGCGCTTGTGTTTGTCATGCTATTACACCCCTGGACTGTTCTTACCATTTGTTAGAGCATATTATCGGCCAGATATGGAGCGCTGTGGTATTTCACGTAACCATTTACACCTGGGTCAGGAGTGGCAAATGTAGATTATTGTCTTGTCAAAGGACATTAGTGCAGGGCTTGGATACGAATCGTCACTCTCGTAATTGAATCATGTATCACAATGATTTAACTATACTCACTGGAACAGTAGCTGCATTTACACTGGAACTAATCATCGTCGATATTTCTCACATTCCGGTGTTTTGTCACAAATCGAAAGCCCGCCCTTGGAGTGTAGTCTTCTGATACGCCAACAGAAATGTCAACGGTTGTTGCAGTATGATTGCTCTCTCTCTAGCACCTGTGAATGCACCCGGTCACGTAACTCTTCTCGATTTCGTGGCGTATGGGCATAACTTACCCCCGGATTCAAGAATTATCAAACACCGACGGTTTTTAAAGAGTTTTTCGAGGAAAAATGGCAGCCAAACCGACAGTTTTTTAATATGGTTTTGGGGCACTGCAAATTGGGCCTTTTAAAATATGTTCAACTTGGTCATTGTTTTATGATCTTCTGTAAAATGATAACAACCCACGAGACAAAAAAAAATATCGATCACCCGGCATAGAGGTGTAATTCGTCAAAGGTTTAGAGCTAGGGGTCAGGTTGCAATTGTGTTTTAGTTAGGTATAGGTTGATGGTTAGGGTTACAAATAGTGCTGGGTAGAGCCAGGGTTGAAGTTAATGATTTGAATAATGTAGGTTATAGACACAGAGGAATTGGCGCAGGAGCAAGTGTTGCACAGCTATGGTGGACATTACAGTCACTTTCCTTTCCATGAGGCTACAAATGACCGACGGGCCATGGATTTCATTATTACATAGTGCATTACCTTTGTCGGGCGTATGGTAATTTGTCGATCCCACGGACCTTCCGTCGCGTGGGCTTATCGATCTGCTCGTGTTTTTCCCCGAAGATTTATTAAAATTATGTTCAATCAACCGCAGGCCTAGTTATTAAGACGGACTAAGTTTGAATTTTGATTAACGAAGTGCACGTTCTTCTCTTTTTTGTACTACTGTAATGAGTTAAGTCATATAATGAAAGCAATAAATTTATTTGCTAATGACATGATCTCTATATATTTATATTCATTTAGTGATGGAAAAATATTATCGTTTATTTGATAAACAGGTGAGTCAGGATTTAAACAGAAAATATTAAATATGCTTTTCTTACGGATATTGACATTTACAACCTTTCATTTTTTTTCCTCCTTTGATGCAGGAGTTCAAAGGTCAATTCAGTCATCTGTCGAATTTGTTGCACCTTTACAATCTCACCAAGAATGACATGGAGGGCCTTTTGAAATAGATCTACATCGTAACGCCATAACGCCTTCAATGACATGGGGGGTAATAAGTACCCTCTTACTTCCCGCCGCAAATACTTCACCCCCATAACTTTAGCCTTCCATGTTCTATTTCGATGGATAAGATAAACATATCAGTTTTTAAATCAGTCATACAAGTTAATGTTTTACACACACGCAATATGTTTACAATGCAACATGATTACTTTATACAGATGGAAAGAGAACAGTTTTTGTACAAACCTGATATATTTTGAATTTTCATCTGTACCTCATAATTATTGTACAACTATTTTTTTCCCGTTTAGATGGATATATACACACGCAATATGTATACAATGTAACATGATTACTTTATACAGATGGAAAGAGAACAGTTTTTGTACAAACCTGATATATTTTGAATTTTCATCTGTACCTCATAATCATTGTACAACTATTTTTTCCCCGGTTAGATGGATATATTCTTCTGTTAGTTTCCCATATAGATATTAATGCAATGAAGCGCACAATACTCAAAGCGCAATATATCTTCTGTTTAAACTCCATTACAACTCTATCATGTACATAAATCCACTATGTTGGAACTAACCATTTTCATCTTTACGACCATTAAAATGTTTAAGCTGTGAAAAAAGGAAAGAAAAACAGAGGTTATTATGTAAAATGTATGACATTACATTAATTTAGTAGTATTTGTCTGTACACAGGAGGTACATGGTTTGCCATGCACTTTATTTTCTTGTCTAAGAATTATGTAATGTGTATTGCCTTGTATCTAACCACGTTTCAACTGGATATGAGGGATATAAAGAATTTCGTGATTTCTCGTGAATTAATTTGTTATATGGAACTTTCGGTTGTATTTGGGATGTATTATTGCACCTCTAACAATTTTATTTTAGAAGCGTTGTTGAATATTATGTATGATTGATATGCGAAGGTATTGAAAACATACCTACCCTAAATATATCCAGGGTATATTATATTATTGTATTGTATTGGTTTATTGAGATAAAAGTCATCGAACATACAGATGACACTGATAGCTGAAATGATTCAATTTACAGAGTAAAAGGTACATGGTATATATAAAACATATAAAACATAACAAAATATAGAAAACTTAGAATACTGTGCATATTTAAATACGATTTACAATTTCATTGATGATTGCCATTTGTTTTGAATTAAAAAGAATTTGATAATAAATTGTTGTTAGGATATATGATCAATAACCCACTTTTAAACCAAGGTTATATATAAATCAAGATGATATATACCAATTATAAATATATATATATGTATTCATGTCACATAATTGAAATGATTAGGTAATTGTAAGTTTGAACGCTCATGCTTTAAAAAAAAGTCGACGCTAATTACATAGCCTTGATCACCACCTATTGAAATCCGAAAACATTACAAAGTTGTTACGTAATTCAACTATGAGTTTCATGGGATATTTAATAATGTATTGACATTCATTTCTCTTCAGTTGCCCAATATTGTAGTGTGGTATAACAGTTGTTATTATTATGAAAAAGTTGTCTACTGGCAGTTACATAGTTCCATATTTCCATCAAACTTTGCTACATCCAATGGTATGCAATGTGAATTGAAATCATCCTTGATCAATAAAAAACAAATGTTATACTCAACAAATATATGCAGACGCTCACATACGTTTGATACTTCATACCATCAAAAAGTATTACGTTCCTTTGTAATCCCAGGGTAAAGTGACTTTGTGATAGAAAACGAGAGAGGAAGAAAAGGTCCGGACCATCAAAGCAATATTAAGTTATGAAATGTATGAACACAAAAAACGTTTATATACAGTTTTAGAAGCTTAATAAACAAATTGCTTCCATCTCTGTCTATATCATGTACCAATCACAGGTCCAGCGACATTCATTTTATAATTCTTACTTCAAGCAAAACATACAAGTTTCCTTCATATCATTGGAATAAAAAGTGACCGTGTTATTAAAAACATGAGAGAAAGGTAGACCCGGAGTAGAGTAGAGTCCATAACTACTAATTTTGGGTCATCAAGATATACATGTATATTCTTTAATAATTCAGTAATAAAGTATTTGTGGCCTAATTTGTTCATCTTCATTCATTAAATGATTTATATTTATGTAATAATCGTTCCGTTAAAAAAATAGAAACGTTGTTTCATTAAGAATTATCTGAGAGTGATTCTTTTAAGAATTATTCACTTTAAACTGTTTTGATCATATTATTATCTTTTTTATTCCAAAACATAGTAGATTTACTTTTGCATACAACCAATAGATGGTGTGCGTGTAAGTGTGTGTGTGTGTGTGTGCGAGATAGAAAAACATGAGCAAGAGTGGGAGGGAGAGAGATGATTTTGTGTTTTATTAGTTAAAAAAAGGTTAAGATCATGTTGATGAACCTTGGTCCTCTCAGCTTTTCAATTTATTCCAAAACACAGTAGGTAGTTCACTTTTTCATAACAACCAATAAAAGATGGTACGCCTGTGTGTTCGTGTGTATGTGTGTGTGTGCAAGTGCACATATGGAAACGTTGTATCATCCACTCAATCTGACTTGCGTGCATAGAACAAATAAGCATTTTTTCTCAAATGTGCGTTTCTTTCCAGCATTGGGGCGCCCGCGAGTCACTCGGTTAACATTACATAAAGTATAATATAAAAATACCATATGCAAATTTTCTGTACTTTTGTCGGAAAAAATATATTTATCCAGCACAATGTCGTCCCTTTTTGAGTTGGAGAAGAGCAAATAGCGAGTTTCAATCACACCTTGGCCGCTCTCGCAAGCTCTCATTCGTATAACTGTGGTCAAGCGACTTCGGGGCAAGCGGTTAATGAAAATACTAATCGCTAGCTTTCTTCTGGTATTAAACTTGTTTTGATTGATTGTATAATTTTGTCGGAATAAAGGAAACAAAAAGGCTTGACCAATAACTTATCAGCGTCTGAATTGACCTTTCGACCATGAATTCCCTGATGCAAGCACACATAAACAGGTTCTAAAGACGTCATCTTCGCTAAATCGGTGTCTTTTATCGTAAAATGCTACACTTTCACAATGTTTATACATCTGTTTTAATTATTAGTAAGATATAACATATTTTGTCTGATATCACTGAAGTTTTGGCTTTTATTTAATGAGTAATTTAAAATAAGAGCCATTTTACTGTTTTAATTTACTAGATCGTACCATTAAAGTCGCAGGGTAGAAAGATGCATTTTCCAACCGCGCCAAATTTAATTTACGTTCCGACATTCTGGCCCGAATTCACAAAGGAGGTTTGTCGACAAACCGAGATTTATGTGCGTCATACGACGCGTTTCGACGCGTTTTTACAAACCTTGGTTTGTAAAAAACAAAAGAAGGTTTGTCGACAAACCTCCTTTGTGAATTCGGGCCTCTGGGTTCGTGTTGTTAAGAATCCACTGCTTTTTGCTCCACCAAACGTCCACATGCGGAGTCGTTTAGCAACTAAATTATCCAATTTTATGGATCTATGCTTCCTTCCCAGGTGTCTTGTGTTGTTGAAGCATTTCATTCACCTGCTATCATTCTTTGCACTTTAATTGCCAGAACGCAAATTACCTTTTGGTTTTATAGTTTCATGCGGAGTCGTTTATCAACTATATGGGGCCAGTCACCACGAAATGAGTCCAGTGTCGCATTAGCTCAATCGTAGTAATAGCGATGTATAGTGTGTATGTACTGAAAATTGACCCACCTACCACATTTAAGATTTTTCCAAAAATCGACTTATTATTTCTTTGTTTGTTGAAAGTTTCATTGAAATCGAATGATGGGAAGTGTGTTGTTGCTATGTTGTTGTTGACCAGACTATAATATGTTACGCATCATTAACTTTACACCTAATTATCTCAAAACTGGGTAATCCCATTGTTATAAAGTCCAATTAGGTTTTTGTTCATATTTCTGGATATCATTTATCAATTTTAATGTGTGACCCCTTAATTTAAAGCTTACTTAATGTAGATTCATATAATACTTAAAAACAGGAATAATTTTTTTGCGACACTGGACTCATTTCGTGGTGACAGGCCCCATATGTCTTCAAATTTATGAATGCTTCCTCCCAGGTGTTTGTGGTGTTTATGCATTTCATTCACCTGTTATTATTGTTTGTACTCCAATACAAAATGCATTTTGGTTTTATATTTTCATTCAATAAGTAAGTCAATAAAATAGTATGTTCTGCACAATAAAAACAATGTGTGTCCCTATTGTACAATGCAATATGTCCCCTCATTTTGTAATAGTTAATTTACCCAATCACATAATGGAACTACCTGCCCGGAGAAGCCAGTGGCCCGTGACCCCTGAGCACTCAACACCGTGAGGGAGTCAGTTTGTGAATTAAAAGATATATTTTTTAGACCAAGAATTACTATACTCATTAAAAACCAACGAGAATTTCAATTTAGATTATTGCATGGAGCCATATATACTAATGAGCATCTTCATAGATTTGGTTTTGTTGGTGATAATTTATGTTCGTTTTGTAAACGGGAAATAGAAACATAGAAACATTAATTTTTATCTTGCGGGAGCGTTCAAAAGATATGGCAGGCTTTAGTACAACTTTTTGAGTCAGATGAAATTAAAGATTTAGAATGGCGAGATATATTTGCTGGGTTGGCAGGTAGTTCAAATAGAATAAGAAATCTGTAATACTATAATGTTCGTGGTGAAGTATGGTATATTTATGTCACGATCGGGGGGACAAGTACCAACTTTAGAAAAGATGAAGAAAACTATTTTTAATTTTAGGAATAAGGAAAAGAAAAACAGCCATTAGAATAAAAAAGCTGGGATTACATTTTTTAAAGTGGGAGCAGCTTAGTATTAATTAATTTTAGCAGACATCCACTGAGTACTATGTGTGTGTGTGTGTGCGTGTGTGTGTGTGTATTTGTGTGAGGGAGGGGGAGCTGGGAGAACCAGTAAAATAACTTCCAGTTTAAAAGGTTTTGTTATATAAGTGATTGATATGTAAAATTGACTTATAATTTATGTCTATGTACTAAATGAGTTTTTGTTTAATTATGTCTATGTATAAGCAATTAATATTGTAAAGGTGTATTTATATTATTCAATTCTATTTTTGTATTACTCAATTGGAGGAATAAAACAAAATTACTTAAAAAAATTAATATGTCTGTGGTACATGAGAGAGATTTTTTTTTTTTAATCCATCCATTCTGACAAAGAGGGAGTAACAGATATGCTAAGGAAATAGAGAATTTTAAGAGAGAAAAAAATAAAAGAGTGTAAGAGTGGTACATTTTTCGTATGGTTATTGTTTCCAGTTTAAAATCACTCAATAAATAAGCAGAGACAGAAACATGTCCACGTTTCAATAGAACTTCCTTTTCTGTTCTCGAGGGGAGGGGGAGGGCTGGCACACATACGTCACATGAGTTCTTTTTATTTGTAAAAAAACCTAGAGCAATGAATATAGCAATGAACAGGCAAAATAACAACAAAATAGAAATGCATATTTCGAAGCAAAGGCAAGCAACCCACTGGTATAAAAAAAAAAAAAAAAAAATCTAAGAGCAAATGGAAGCATGCTTTTGGTCTATCATCACAAGAAGCTACTTTATAAGATATCACAATTACATGGAGGTCTATCAGGCGCGTACCCAGGGGGGCGGTGGGGGCGGTCGCCCCCCAAAAAACGCCAGCCCCCAGAAGAAAAAAAAAAGAAAGAAGAAAGGAAGAGGACGTAAAAAGAAAAGGATTAAGAGTCAAGAACGGTACAACGAATCGTCTTCTTTTTCTAATAATTTAATGAAACGACAAAATAAACTGAAATTTAAACAAAGATTAAGAGTCGAGAACGGTACAACGAATCGTCTTCCTTCTCTAATAATGTAATGACACGTCAAAGCTTCCGCACTTCGCGAGGGAGGGGGAAACTCTCCGTCCCTGCAACCACCCCCCCCCCTTAGGGAGCGAGCTTCGCGTGCTCACTACCGCCCCCTCCCGCCCCCCCCCCACTCAGTGTTATTTAGGGTACACATATGCGTGTTCCAACCGACCCCCCCCCCCCCCTTTTCAGCAAAAGTCCGGTGTGTAAAGTCAATACGGCTCGACTTTTTTCTTTTGTTACGAAAAGGACATTTTGGCAACACGCATGCGGTCCTTTCGTTCTCGGAGTGGGGGGGGGGGGGGGGCCGGGTGCCCCCTAAAATAAAATCCTGGCTACGCGCTTGAGGTCTATCAAGGCTTACATCATGAATAGAACAAACCGCTTAACCAAATATTATTTTCCATCACCTGTACAAATAGATATTATTCAGGCATAGTATACACCATACTTGAAAACTGATGGCAGTCTAAAAATAGAGTCACATGTCTGAACACAGGGAGAGGAGACAATACTAGCCACTTTATGGTTCCAAGGGTCACATGAATCGATGTTTTTTGTTTACGACGTCATAATAGGCCATTTTCGTAATGTAACCAAATTTGATGCATAAGCCTCTGTGAATTGTCTCAATACAAATTATTTCATGCACCTCATAAGAGTAATAGAATTTCAATAGTCAGAATGCAAACTGCATATATTTAGTGTTGCTAGGCAGGTCAAGCCATAATGTTTGTCCAACCTGGCAACAAAAATGTATGCAGTTCGGATTCTGTCTATTGAAATACTATTATTCTTATCAGGTGAATGAAATAATTTGTATTGAGGCACTTCACAAAGATTTATGCATTAGATTTTTTTACATTACGAAAATGACCTATTGCTAGTTGTTCCCACGATGGAGGAATTTTACGTCAGATCATGCCAATAGTTATTCGCTCATCTGTGACAAATTTTCTATACCTATTCAACGATGTTGTTGATCGCTGCCCTGAACTTTTGCAGACTACACTTAAAGGACAATCCAACCTTAAAATAAAATTACTTGAAAGAGAGCATTACAACCAGAGAAGCATATCAGTGAAAGTTTAAATGAAATCGAACGAGGCAAAATTCGAATTTTTGAAAGTTGTCATCACTATACCAATTGACACTTTAAATTGGCTCAATCGGTTAATAAAGCCAGGGTAAAAATCGGGAGCGCCAGGAGGGTCAAATCTGACTGACATGAGCGCTATACAAGAACCCACTATTATTATTATTATTATTATTATGTAGTGTCATATAATTTTTGTATTTGTTTCAACACACAAAACGACTTAAATGTCATTTTCAGTGGAATATGTTTAACTCACGAGGGTCTTTTGCTTTGTGTGGACCTATGATAATATGAATATAATATGCATGTTCATCAATTTTCATTTTCATGTTTGATCTGCTTAATAAAGAAACACAATTTGCCTCTTATTTTAAAAGAGCTACTGCACAAGACAAAAAGAAGGTGGACAATTACGTCTTCCAAAACTTAGAACGACACAAGGTCAATTTTCTTTGTGTTTTTGTGTGCAGTAAATTTTGGAATAGATTGCATATTAATGTCAGACTAACAAGGTATATCACATGTGTTGCCTACCATTATTTACTATAAATCTCTCTATTTAGATATGACCTTTGTTGAATGGGGCTCATTCCATTACGGTGTGGGAAAAAAATGAAAAGTAGGTTTGTATTTTATCAAGTTACCCACAATTAAATTACACGCATATCATTTATGCCTACATAAATAAATTACCACTCAATCAAATGAACAGAAAAGTAGGAATGCTTATTCAAATACTGAATATTGCTCCTGTATATAATAAAGATAGAAACGCTTAAAAGGAATGGTACATTCTAAAAGCGGAAGTACTGTTACTTTAATCGAAGCCTGAACTGTTGCAGGGCGACAAATTATTAAAAAAAATCGCCATTCGATTGCAGACAATTATCGATTCTACTTGACATTTGCCTTCCGTTGAAACTAGCACTAAGGGTGAGTATTGAATGACCATTGATATATTTAGATAATGAAATGATTTTCACTTTTTCTGCAACTGATGAAAAAGCTCTACAGTGCGTACCACGAAAAGGGTATACTTTGGTAGCTTATGATTACAAGTTCATAATCAATAGTTTTGACGGAGGCAAGTTATCTTAGGGCAAAGGTCGTGTTAAGAGCTAGTCGGGGTAAATATGACGGGGTATATGGCGGGCCAATGCATGCCACTATCCGTACAACTATACAACTAAACGTCTATCAAGCCGGCCAATCAGAACGCAGGAAAATGTACATCTATACAACTATATACCAGTGTCGGATTCAGGGGGGCACAGGGGGTACGTGCCCCCCCCTAAAAAAGAGGTAAAGGGGGAAAAGAAAAAGGTAGAAAAGGAGAAAAAGAAGGGGAAAGAAAAAGGAGGAGGAAAGAAACAGGAGGGATATAGAAAAAGGAGGGGATAAAGAAATAAAAGAGAAGAGAGAAAGAAGAAGAAAATAGGGAGGAGAGAAAAATGGAAGAGGAGAACAAGGAAGGGGAAAGGAAGAAAGGCAAAGAGAAAGAGCAGAGAAAAAAGGCGGAAAAGGAAGAAAGGGGGAAAGACGGACAAGAGGAAAGGGGAAAAAGGAGAATTATGAGACGGGACAAGACAGAAAGGGGGTGATATTATGAGAAATTGATTTTTTATACCAGGAAAGGGGCGGGGGATAATGAGAAGGGACAAGAAAGAAAGGGGGTGATATTATGAGAAGGTGATTTTTTTACCGGGAAAGGGGCGGGGAGATAATGAGAAGGGACAAGAAAGAAATGGGGTGATATTATGAGAAGGTGATTTTTTTTTACCGGGAAAGGGGCGGGGGGGGGGGCACGCAATTTTGCAGTGTGCGTAATTTAGGGTCCTTCTTGCCAGGCGTGTAGAAGACGATTCGTTGAACGAATCTTCTTCTTTTTCTTATAATTTAATGAATCGTTAAAGCTTCCGCGCTTTGCGCGGGAGGGGAAAACAGAATTTAAACAAGGATCCAATGTATATGCGCTTCCACAGGACCTTGTTTCAGTCCACAGAATAACATTTAATCATTTCAAACAGCCTGCTAACTTCATTAACTCTTCTTTCTGTTCGCTTGTCCAATGCAGCATTTCATATGCATAAGGTGCGTAAGGTGCATAAGGTATTTGTCTTCAACAGCACATACAAACTGGAAGGATTTAGCAGACTCTCATGAAAAACAGATCCCCAAATTAGCATTGCCCATATTGAATGACTCACTAAACAAGACTAATCTTACACAAAAGATGCGAGAAAAACCAAGTTTGTTCCAGAATAACAAAAAAGAAAATTATTAATTCTGCTTTAAAATGAGCCTTTAATTGAGTCTGCGTTGATATTATCAACTTTTCTATTCATATGCACAAAATCAATGTTTTTAAATGGGAATCTATCAAAATTGGATATACCATTTTTGATACTCACTATATATTTATTCTTTTTTAGATAATAGTAAATACATGACCATAGTTGAACAAATTTAATGTTAATCATGTCATGACAACTGTCCAGTTTCTGGAAAATTAAAAGTTGAAGGTTGGCTGAAGGGTTGTCATGCAAAATGACAACCCTTTTAAAATATGACATTGTATTTCTTGTTGGAATGTAATTATCATGACGTCCTTCTTATCAACGTTTCTGTCATGTGCCGATGTTTATTCATCGATAGTTAAGAAAGAAAATACCACCTCGCGGATTATTCATTGCACATGATTTCATAATTGATTATGGTTAGTACCCACTTAACTATGCACCCACTACCTGAAAGTATTTGTAGGTCTAATCGACTTCATCCAAGGGTTGTAGGTTCGAATCACTGCCAGGAACTAACGTCCTTTGGCCAGACATTATTCCACATTTGCCACTTTCCACCCGGGTGTACATAGGTCAACGGCGATTGATGAGGGAATGCTAATTACAAGGCCCTAGGAAGAACAGCATTGATGAGACTTTCCGGGGTAAAGAAATTCATTATTTTAATAAATTATAATCAATTGTATTCTTAATGTATCTTCTTTTAATCTTCACAGATTAGGTGAACATAGAAGCCTGCATTGCTGTAGATCTCTACAGGCATGGCTTGGAAAGGTTTGGAAGCGTTATTGCTCTTTTTAATCCCCATATCATGCCAGATTCTGTCCATCCAATCAGCTCCTCTCTCCTCCTACCTGGTAGCATCCTTTACCCCTCCTGAACCTGACTGTACCCTACCATTCAACCACATCGCCATCAACAACGTCACTGGAGATGTCTATATTGGAGCACGGGAAAGGCTCTACCAACTCGACTCGGAGCTAAATATGAAACACACGGTTGATACTGGACTCTGCCCTCCGCTAGATGATGAAAATGTCAATGATAATAAACTTCTTGTCATCGTGATAACACCTCAGAAGAACACTCTAATCACTTGTGGAGGCTGTGACGGTTACTGTGAGACAAGGAGCTTGACTAATATATCACATGATGTAATGAGGTATGATTCAACCAATGGTCAGTCAATTGTGAGAACAGATGATCTACCTACTGTTGGAGCTGTTGTTTTGGGTGCTGACTTTGTAGAACCTGGTGAGGGTACCCCAAATGCAAGCCTTTACCTATTCACAGGGGTCGGTAGTAGTAGAATTTCCTTTATTTCAAAGCACAATCTTGTAGACATGAGGATAGGTCAAAAGATACCAAGGGAGTTTGTCAAATCGGAGGGTTTATTCAAACACTTAGTCGTTAACAAGGACTATCTGTACTATTTCATAACCAGAGGAGACAGTGTGTACTTGGGACGTCTGTGTCGCAATTCACTAGACCAGTCCTTTGAGTCATACACAGAGATAGAGCTACAGTGTGGATCTCACAATATGTTCCAATCTGCTCATATCGGACCAGCAGGATCCCAGCTAGCTGACTCACTGAATATCGACAGTACTGATGCCTTATTATATGCGGCATTTTCGAATGAAAGCTCATCTTTCCTCTGTGTCTATAAGATGAGTGATGTCCAGCAGAACTTTAAAAGTGCTGTATTCGGATGTATTCAAGGAACTAGCACTGGCACAATAAACAGTAACCTACTTGACACCATGTGCGCTTCAACAGTAAGTTATTGTAAAATGATGATCGAAACTTTTGGTACCAAATCTCTAAGCGTTTTTGCCCCTATATGAACAATGGATGCTCTAAATGTATTTGCTGATCTGAAATGGTTTTGGAATAACTGTAAAATGAAGATTTATTTACTTTAATTTTTATAATAATTAATCTTGACTAGTCAGGAAAAAATATCCTGGAAAGCTTTGAGGCCGGGTAGCGAATTTCGCCTGGCATACGGCCATATATCTATGATAAGTTTTCTGGTAACATAATTTACCATTACAGATCCAAATTACGAGTGAATTGACTCTTTTTTAAATTAAAAAAACATTTTTTCCAAATGAACCTGATTGAAATTCTACTCTTAAATGCTTGGATTACATTTGCCCCGGGCGCCGAACGATAAATTGATAAACAATTTTTCGTGCGATTTTTGGGGCATCGTAGGAGGCTACGGGCTACGATGTTTATGTTTAGATTATCTACGAGCATCACGCCATTTCTTGTATTGGCCCTCGAGGCAGGCCGGGGCAAATCCGTACAGAGGCTGCTCGGAGATTGTACGGAAATCGTGCAATTTTAATGCAGTAGCCGTGCAGTCTCCGCAGCCTCCGCACGGAAATCGTACGGAGCCCTTGCAGTTTATGTGCAAAGGTTGCGCGGAGACCGTACAGCCACCGTGCCGTTTTTAAGCGTTTTTTGCCTCCATGTTCACCACAAAATCGTACATTTGCTGCACGATCAGCGTGAGTCCTCCGCGCGATGCCCGTCCGGGGATTGTACAATGACACCTACGACATGTCTACGGACTACGGGCTTACGATTTTTCCAATTTGTTTAACTTTCTGCGAAACAAAATCGTAGAGGCCGCGGAGACCCGCAGAGCCCGTGAATCCGTACGAAAATCTCATTACCGCCTCCTGCCTCCGCACGGAGGCGGCACGGAAAAGGGGATACGGGCAGGATAAGGGCTCCATAGACTAATCGCAGGCCAAATGTAATCCAGGCATTAGTTACATTCCAAACAAACTAAACATGCAGCATAAACACTTATTCATGAATCGGGTACAACAACGTATCGGCGTCTGCATCTTTGTTTGATACAGAAATCGTTAATAAATATGTGGTGCCTATGAACCTATTTAGATTTTTGCGTTTAAACAAGTGTTGTCATGCGATTTATTGTATCCCCCGGCAGTATGCCGGTGGGGTACTTTGGATTCAGCAGCGTTACGCCGCCGCGTCATATTCTTGTGTGCCCTCTAACTGCCACATTCCTTGACGAATTTCTTTCAAATTTTGTATGGAGGTGTATCGTGGTATAATCTCAACACCTATAACATGCAGCATAAACACTAATTCATGAATCGGGTACAACAACGTACCGGCGTCTGCGTCTTTGTTTGATACAGACATTGTTAATAAATATGTGGTGCCTACGTAACTATGAAGATTTTTGCTTGTCATGTTGTCATGCCATTTGGTTGGCATGAATTTGCAAATGCATACTGTCGGTTTTTCTCACAGCCCTCCCGCCCTCCCCCGCTTTCATTCGGTGAGTCTAATGTGCTCAGATGTACGGTCAATAGTAATGATGATTACACCTTCAACCTGTATGTCAGAAGAACAGCATTTGATACCCACTGTGACAGCCATCGTGTTCACCAGAGAGACATCAAGCATTGGCATTCGTGGCAGATTGACAGGGATATATGAGATGTGTGTTTCTTCTAAAATGTGATATATCCTTTCCTTTTTTTCCTGACAGCTTTTGCTCACACCACCAGATTTCGTCCAGTGTACCGCGTATTATGAAGAAGATCGTATACCGGTGCCTCTCTACCGGTATGCCAGTGGGACGGTTCCCATCTTCGCCTCACCCATCGTCACCATTACTGATGCGATTTCCACCTCCATTGTGGCGACCATAGAGAGACATCACACAGTGGCATTCATGGGAGATACACAAGGAAACCTCCATAAGGTTTGGTACCTTCACAATGTAAACAATTCATCATGAAAAATGTACCTGCTTATTATGTAAGATACCATGAAAATTAATGACAAATATTGTATACAGCTAACTCTCTTTGTTGGAAAAATGCATTTTCTGTATACATCCGATAACTTTTGATAATTTGTCAAGTCACAAAACCTATTCATCCTATAAAATATTTTTCCATGTGCATTTACCCTTCCAAATGGTATCTTCATAAACAACGATAAAATATACAAAAGATAGTTACATAGAGTATGTTTATCATACAGATAATATCTCTGCAGTACAATTGCCCATAAAATGTTAACATGGTTATAGTAAGGTATGATTTGTATTCCAATTATATTACCTAAACACTAAAAAAAACGTTAAGTAAACAGGAAGATATACAATATCGATATTTAATATGAGTACTGAATATTTAACATCCTAATCATAATTATGAATAACTCCATGCTATGGTGACATGTAAAAAGTATCGGGAATACTGTATGCCATCTAATTTGATATAATTATGAAGAAGTCAATGATGTTGCAATTGTAGGTGAGGGTTATTTATGCGTATTATTGAAGCCTCAATATTCAAATTTTGTTTCACTGAAATTTACTAGGCCTACATGTTAACGATATCAAATAGGTAGCCTTAATCCTATTATTACTGCTTTAACTGTTCTCTACCCTAATACACTGAACATTTTCTCTTGCTCATGAGGAACAAAATAACTTACACCAATCCATATTTTGCTTGTAATTCTCGAAATAGTTGAACATAGTGAACGGTTCGTCTGGCTACGTATATGAAAATGTCTCTCTTGGAGGTGGATCTGTCCTACAAGAGTTGTTCCTTGATGAATCAAAAGAGCAGCTTACCCTTGCTACAAGTTCAGACCAAGTTTCAAAGGTAAGACTCTCAGACAGTTATGAAAGATATTTTGGTTATGAAAGGGAATAACTCGACAGTTGTTGTTAGAATCCATTAACCTTCTGATGTTTTTGCAATTGCTTTACTTTTTTTTAATGTATCCTTTTTATATCAAAAATCAGGTTCTCGCGTTGGATTTATTCAACTGTGACCAGTACCAGAGCTGCGAGAAGTGCATCGGTGAGGATGAAGGAAATGCTGGTGACCCTTACTGTGGATGGTGTACTCTAGAGGCAAGGTGAGAGCAATATATGGGTAGGAATATGATGGTTGATTTTCCGTCCCTTTACTTCCATTAATTAAGTTAAATACATGTACTGTTGACTTTACTTCCACACAGCAGGAGGATGAGGGATCCGAAGCTATGGTAACCCTTAGACAAAACAACTGATTCTGCTTTCACTTTTGCTATGTTCACATCTTAAATCTTTCATAAAACAAAAACCTATCACGTGTAAAAAGGGAATTTTTTGCACTCATCTTTGTTTCTTTTCATCAGTTTTTTCTCCCTTCTCATACCCTCTTCCCTTCAAGATGTACACGATACAAGGCATGTCCTTTCCCTGACGAGCCAATTCGATGGTTATCTTATTATGCCTTGCAGTGTGTATCCATCTCAGATGTACATCCTGATCATAGACTGCCTTATCAAGAAACAGAACAAGATGTAAGTCGATGAAATAAAATATTTATTTTGACTCATTATATATTGGGACTTCATGTCCATCCAAACCAAATTGTGGATCGCTGAATATGAAACTACAGACTCGGCTGAAATTCTGATATGCCTTTCCTTAACTAGGAGTATTTGCAACTGGATTATGCGTCGAGTTATCGTTGATGCCTTGAGTATTAACACCCCAAATAAAATCGTGATGCAATAAGAATGCTTTTTGTTGCTATCGAACATAAACATGTCAAACAAATCTTGTCTTTTATTTAACATTCGACCAACCTTAGACATAGAAAGTCGATGAAGTGACATTTTATTTTGACCTAATTATATGTTAATAGTTATGTCCGCGTTATCTAACTTACATAGTACGTTCTTCATCTTGTGTATGTCAGCCATCAAATCTTAATTTGTTTTTACATGCGGTAGATCACCATTACCGTTCAGCAGCTACCAGCCCTCAAAGACAGCCATCAATACCAATGTGCCTTCGGCTCCTACCGGGTCAATGCTGATATGATTACTGCCAATACAGTTATGTGCGTATCTCCTCCTGCGAGGGAATTGCCTACAATTCCTGGAGAAGGTAGGGAAATATATATTAATTATCTCTCTGTTAATTTATTTCCTTTAACTCGAAATTCTCACTAAACTACAGTATATGACACGGTTCTTTTCTTGGCATAAAATGTTCCCACAAGATCGTCGTAATTTAAACTTTAAGTTTGCGAAACCTGGAGGTGTAAACAACGATCCACTTACCACGACGGCGAGAATTCACACAGGACTCAAACAAAGAGTAATCAAAATTTAAATACAAGCTTGCGAACGTCGGAGTTAATTGCGTCAGTACGGCGTATAACGTCGAAGGTTAAACCCACGACATAAGACTTCAAAGGCTGTCGTTTTAGGAGCATATTTTTAGAAGAGTAGAAGAGTAGGAAAAGACAAGTGAAACCTTGGAGAAAATCCGATACTGAATAAGAAGATCCATATGAGATATAAATGGGACAATAAATTGTAGCATATTGTGGTTTCCCCTTCCATTATCTTAGCATTTATTTAGTACTAAATATCGAATGTATTTTTTCATTATCACTAAATATTTTTTTTTATTACACTTTACATCAAATGATATTCCTTTTATATTATGTTGAGGGGGGGGGGGTAACAAATAAACAATGATTGCAAACAATTAAATACTAAATAAAACTACTACGTCACCTTTGAAAAGTGCCAAGATTGCGACGACATATTACATTATCCCAACGTGATTCCTATCGGCAATATAATAAGGTACTGAAATTTACCTTAAGAAGAATTCTTAAACAACTTTGCAACCGTGTTATCTATATCTTCTTCTGTCATTAATCTCCAGTGGACCATGTAACATTGACACTTTCTATTGTCTCAACGGAAACTGCAGTGAGCTTCGTGAGCACGGATTTTATATCGTTTGACTGCACCCATCTAAAATCGTAGGTTCCTTGGTTTCTACGTTTGTCAATATGCCACCTCTGCTCTTTTATGTAAAGATACTTATTTTTACTTACTGGGCAAGTCAAAGGTAATTTGTCCCATACTTCTACTGACTACATATTTGTTTAAGTATTTATGATGATTTTATCAATTTGACAATCCTTTTCTAGCTTAAATCAAGGAAATTCATGGATATTAAAAAGATTTATTCAATGTAATACGATTTGATTATTCCATCGCACTTGGTAACATACTGTGGGCCAATAGATTCTCCTTTCTTTACAATTGCTATAAGTCAAAATATTCATGTAACGTGCTATACATTTTATTTGGAGTTATCAATTGCAATGTCTATGAATAGATTAAATGACTCGAGGAGGCCCGACACTTGCTTTGGCAAACATTGCTCTACGCATTATTTCGTCAATTAGGGCTGTAATTGGGTCTTAGGTCAGGTTTAGATTTAAGGTTATATTAAGTTAAGAGTTGGAGTTTAGAGTTTGGTTAGTGTATATGATATTGACTGCGTCATAATATTCACCGAGCGTTTGTTGTACATGCTAATTTCAGCTATAGGTCATGTAGGTAGGGGATGCCGCATGTAAAGACTCTTAATTCTGAGCGTCACAGAATTTGAATAGAATCATTCCAGTTCCAGCTATTTCTTGCACCTGTTTTTACTTGTATCTTGCAGTTGTTCCTCTTGTGTAACAAGTCCCTGGCCGTGTGATTGGTGTGTTTATGACAACATGTGTACACATGATAACAGCTCATGTCAGCCGGGAGAAACTGTAGTGATTGGAGAAAATGTAAGCAGATCTGTTAAACTAAAGAAACATTATCTCTCTCGTTGAGCGATACATGTTAATCATTTCATTAAAGATTGTTGAATTGGTATGTCAAGGTGTTCTCATCTTGCTATCACCAAATGTTAGAATTTATGTGTTCTTCTCTTTGAAATGTCAAGGTCAAGTATTTGAAAAACATACATTAAAATACAAAATAAGGTGAGACCGAAGAAATGCGCAAGGGGAGGTCAGGAAATTTTGCAAAATGTAAAGAAATAGACGTACCGAAATAAGTAGACTCTGAATTTGAATATGAGTTATGCTTGGAAATCATGCCAATCAGTGAATCCTTGCGATGGGATACTAACATCATACACGTTCATACACACTTTTTGATAATAAGCTACCGGTGCAATGTGTTTGATTTATTTTTTCTTTTGCATTTTGTATCTATTTTAAATTTATAGAACGCCGTAGGTTCCGGAAACAAAGGCCAGAGTTATTGCCCTCAGCTGTTGGCGACATCAGAACGGTTTTTCATACCAGTTAATATTCCTTCTGGTTACTCACTTCTAGCAAATAATCTCCCCACAGAGCAGACAAAGGTATGAAAATGATTTCATATCTGCTATGATGATTTTTATTATTATTACTACTACTGCTGCTGCTGCTATCACAACTCCAAATAATAAGGCACATGATCACTACCGACGCTCCATTTTTATTAGCTGGCGTTAGCACGGCGTCCAATTTCAGCGTTCAAGAATTTTAAATAATAAATAACTACCTGGTAATCATGTTTAACTCACCTAGGTTGAGTGTGACAAATGTGGAAAACTGTCCTGCGACAGGGATTCGATAATTGAATAATCTCTGACAAAAACATGAATTTTACAAGTTGTCATCTCGCTAAATTAGGAAACGACTTTTTATCAGTTTAGTAATTTGACGATCTTGACCATTACTTTCTCCTAGTTTATGTTGGTATTGTATTGATTGAAATGGATTGTTTTTCAGTCTTTATTGCCATCTTGTACTTTTGTATATTAACTATAACTATAACTATATTGTTTTCATTGTAAACATAATCAGTTTTGGTCCTTGGACCTTTGAATCATGTATATTTATATGTCTTTTTAAACCGAAATAAATGATAACAATTTAAAAACAAGGGAAACACTCTCGGCGGTCTCGCCTGCATAACGCAATTCAATATGATAAACCAGAACGTCAATGACGTAGCGCTCATCCGCATCTCGCAACAACAAGTATCGTAAATTTTATGTGGTACACTTTTGAACTGGTCAAAAAATAAAAATTTGATGCCCTGGAAGGGGCATAATTTCATTTCATTTGCATAAAGTACCATAAATAATTAACGGAGCAAAGTCTCACAATTCTGTGTAGAAGCTTAGTGTTCCAAATTTAGCTCTACCAGATAAGGCAAACCAAATCAAAATCGGTCAAGAAATGAGGGAAAAGAAGCAATTGTTGTTATTTTTGGAATCAATTTGCATAAATTACCATAATCAATGAATGGAGAACAATTTCAAAAATTCTATGTAGAAGTTAAGTGTACCAAAGTTAGCTCTACGATATAAAGCAAACCAAATCAAAAACGGTCGAGAAATAAAGGAGAAGAAGCCTTTTTTGTGATTTCGAATAAATTTGCATAAATTAGCATAGATAATGAATTTCACGATTCTGTGTAGGAATTTTAAATCCCCCTTCTAGCCCTATCATATGAAACAATCAGAATCAAAATCGGTTGAAAAATAACGAAGAAGCATTTTGAAAATCTTGATGTTGATGCCACAACAAAGTCTAAGTTTGTTGACCTTAAATGACCTTTGACCTTAACTTAGTGACCTGAAATTCTACTCACATGATTGGGGAGACTTGATAACTCTATAGTTCAAGTTTCATTGACTAAGAACTTATACTTTAAAAATTATATCAAAAATTCAAAAACTTAGCCTTAGGTTAAGTTTTCAATGATGATGCTTCAACATAGTCCAAGTCTGTTGACCTGAAATGACCTTTGACCTTGACTTTGTGATCTGAAATTCTACTCACATGATTGGGGATACTTGATTACCCTATAATCAAAGTTTCATTGACTAAGAACTTATACTTTAAAAATTATTTCAAAAATTCAAAAAATTAACCTTAGGTTAAGTTTTTGATGTTGACGCCTCCGTCGCCGTCTCCGCCGTCGCCGGAAAAGCGGCGCCTATGTCTCGCTTTTTGCTACGCAGGCGAGACAAAAATTGTTCTCAAATATTAATATATTAATATTTCATCAGGTCCAGTCGGTTGATTGCATTCTTCGCATCGATGGAGTCGGTATACGAGTACCAAGTTCCTTCTTCAATGAAAGTTACATTCTCTGTAGTGCTGAAGAGGTAAATATGTGTTTGGACCCTTGGGAGAACAATTCTTACTTAACTATCATCAATATTATTGATATTATGTGAAATTGATATCTTGAGGATAGTAATGTTTCCAACCAATGTAGGATAGCATCTAATCCAACTTCATGATCAATATTAGTATAAAGACTGTTAACATAAAATGTTTGATGCTTGATGTTTCATCCACGCCACACAAAAAAGAAATAAACCTATCCTGTATTTTGAAAACTATAATAATAATAATGTGACTTATATCGCGCCAAATCCACTCTGTGGAGTGCTCAAGGCGCGTGTAAACAGGAAAAACGATCAAGACTTGAAAAGGAATGTTTTGAGATGAGTTTTGAAAGAATCAGAAGATAAAAATGTTCTGATGTCTTCAGGAAGGCCATTCCATAATTTAGGACTAGAGTATGCAAATGATCTTTCCCCCCACGTTTTGGTAATTTTGGGGGTCACAAGAAAATTGGAAGTGGATGAGCGTAGAGGTCTTGCAGGAGTGTAGTTTTGGATTAGAGAGATAAGGTATTGAGGAGCAGAGCCGTGAACGCAATGAAAGGTAAGCAACAAAATTTTGAAAACAATGCGATCTTTTACTGGGAGCCAGTGTAGCGACTGCAAAACTGGGGAAATGTGGGTACGCTTGGAGGTCAGAGAAACAATACGAGCTGCAGCGTTTTGAAGCTTCTGGAGTTTGGACAGAAGATTCTGGGGTAGATTGATTAGGAGGGCATTGCCAAAATCAAGACGGGAGGAAATCAGAGCATGAACTAATTTTTCGGTGGCAGACTTGGACAAATATTTACGAATAAAACCGATATTACGCAATTGGTACCTTACTGATCTAGAAATATTAGAAACTTGGTCAGACATTGTCATATGTGAGTCAAACATAACACCGAGATTGCGACACGTTTGTGACAAGTGAATTATGTGGCCAGAAAATGAAATGCAATTGATATTAACTTTACTAAGCTGTACTTTGGAACCAAATATAAGGAATTTACATTTGTCTAGATTTAATTTCAAGGAACGTGCGAGCATCCAATGATGAGCATCAGCCATGCAAGATTCAAGGCGATGAACGGCTCGTTCTGCAGCGGCTTGATCTGAATTGAAGGAAATCATAAGTTAAATATCGTCTGCATAAATATGATAATCTATGCCATGTTGTAACAAAACTTGTCGCAATCCAATTAAATAAATTGAGAAGAGAGTAGGCCCGCCCACAGAACCCTGTGGTACTCCACAAGAGAGAGGCAAAGCAACTGATTTGCAACCATTAATACAAACGATCTGAGAGTGGTATGACAGATAAGACTCGAACCATTTGTGTGCCTCACCCTTGACACCAAGTGAACTAAGTGACCTTTTCCCCTTTCCATCATTTTTACGCCCATTTACACTAAAGGAGACATTCGCATTACACCTGTATATTAATTTAACCCTTACAATATGTTTGTTTGAACCTTCTATGTCAGTACATGTTTAATGAGAACATCCTAGAGAAGAATGTAAGCATCTCGGTTCAGTGGAATGGGCAATACGACATAGATGACCCGACAGACACATATGGTAAAATTCCCTTTTCGTTATTACCAACATATATTTCCCATCAATTCCAAAGTACGCTTTGGCTATACAATTGAACAAAATTGTCGCCGCAGATCTTTTTTAAAACGGTGAAATTATCACTTTGAAAACATTCCTAATGCGGGAAAATATATATGTTTTTTGTTGTTGCTTTGACGATTTTTACATTTTATTTTGTCAAGCATTTAATTTTATAAATATCTACTGTTTATGTTTAGGAAGAAAGTTCAAAATTAGTTCAAAATTAATTACCATTTTCAATTGAGAATTCACCTGGAAGATACTTTAAACTTGTAAACTGTTGTGAATCATTTCTAAAAGTTATAAGAAAGCAATTTTAAAAGTTGCATTAAATTCAGGAATTGACTACGTTTGCTAATATTGATCCAAATTTATAAACAATATGTTATCTTCTTTTCCATTGAAGTAACCATGTACAAGTGTTCAGTTAACGGTGGAAGTTGCAGCAGATGCTTGTCAGAAGGAGCAACCCCATCGATCTTGAACTGTGGCTGGTGTGGTGATGACTGCAATGTCATTCAGAGTGATGTTTGTCAGAATAATCAGTTTCTCAGTCAGAATGACACCGAGCTCTGTTCAGCACCAGTAATCAGTGACGTAAGAAAATAATAAATCACTACCCAGTGTATGACTACTAACCTGTCATCAAACACATTATGCAATGTCCTGTAAGATATCATATGATTCTAATTGATATAATAATAATTTGTAAATTGTAATACGTGAAATTTTTAAGTCGCCAAATCCATTTGATATCATATGCTCAAGACGCATGAAATCATTAATTATTGTGTGTGATCTATGTGTTATAATTGTACAAATGCACTTGAGTCTTACTTCTAAGTGTCAAATAGACATGCATGATAAACATACAAAATATTATGCATGAGAATTTAATCTTGTGGTTTTTCCATAGTTTTATCCCTTGTCAGTTGCTATCAATGCTCAAACGAGACTAGAAATTACGGGAACTGACCTAGGAGTAGAATTTGACGATGTACTGGAAATTGTCATAGGAGACTTGTTGTGTATTCTGACTGACATGGACTCATTCTATCAGCCAGGACAGAGGTAAAAGCACCAAACATAGATTCGTTTTGATCGATGTTTTCTTGTTTATTAACGTCTCATAAATGGCCAATGAATTGTTTAATAAAGAAGGGTGATTTTTATATGTTCCTTCATGAAGTTGCCGTCATCACCAACAGTCCTAGAATGCTATGCATCAAATGGTTTAGCTTGTTAATATCATCATTTATTCATGTTCCAAGATATATAACAAGTTTTATTTATTATTCAACACATTAAATGTGTTACATACATGACAGTTTACGTCATAGGGATTCATGATGATATCTTCGCAAGAATAACAAGAAAAACGTACATAATGAAAAGACAAGTAACGAAAAGAATTTGGCTGCAAAAAATGTAAATTTCAAATGACCGGTTGTCTGATTCTCTTGTTGTTGACAGTGTTAGCTGCATGACTGGTTTATCTACTGAAGTCATCTCAGGACGCATTGAAATCACAGTGAGGTCTGGCGAAAGTATTAAGACCGGAGAAAGTACTACAGAATTCTTGTACAAGGTGAGTGCATAACAAATCGCCTAGTTTACTTTTACTTTTATACTCTAATATCGGGCTTTGAGAGGAAATGATCGTATTAATTGAATACGACATGATAACACATTCATCCGTAACCTACTTCTTATTGAAACGATTTATACGATTAAGTAATTTTCTTGCTAGGATCCTATGATATCATGGTTTAGTCCCACGAAGGGGCAGGTAGCAGGAGGTGCAGAGATCACAATTACTGGGATGTATCTCAACACAGGAAGGAACATTGAAGCTAGTTTTGGAGAAGCACAATGCAACAGTTTGTGAGTATCACTCATATATATTATGTACATTAATGTTAAATGTTGCTATACATATTTTCAGTAGCATTTATTATATGTTGTTAGATAACTTTGGAAAAGTGTAGATGTTTTTCCATATTCTTTGTTAATTTGTTCAATAATTGAACAAAAATGGGAAGATTGGAGATGAATTGATCGATGCACTTCGAATCGCATTTTACTGATGGGAGCATGGGAGGATATTTGTTACGGGAATGGATTGTGGAATCTATAAATATAAATGTAATCAAAATCCAAAAGTACAATTTAGAAAGACACACACACACACACACACACATACACACACAAGTGCGCACACGCACACACACACATATTTTACCCACACACACCTACATTGATCGGTCAGAGAAACTCGCTTTCATAAGCAGTACCAATAACTGTAGATAGGCCTAACACGTCGAAAGCGTCGTAAGTTAAGATTTATCTCCCGCACCCCGCCAGCATAATATATAGAGTTTTAATGTAATGCAATGTGTTCAGGAGACAGATATAACATTCTGAATGATTCATGATATGAACATGCCTGTTTCAACGTCTTAAACATTTTCTTATATTTTGTCCTAATGTATGAATGTATATGTAAAATTTCAGGAGTGTTGACGATACGACTGCACTGTGTATCACAAGCAGCTTACAAATGAATGAACAGGTCGCTGTGCCCTTGACCATGACATTTGATGGACTAGTAAAACGGTTTGAGGACTACAGCTTTATCTACAACCCAAACCCAATAATTGATGGCGAATACAGAACTGAGTCCATCTTGTCGTAAGGAACCACATCTTTATTCTTGTACCAAACTAGAAAAAGGATAGTCTGGCAATGTTTTATCATTATATTCTTCGGCATATTATGTGATTTAATAACTTGTTATCAAATATGTTTAAAGTCAATAGTTTATAGTGTTCATTAGGCTTGTGACAATGTACTTTGGTGTGTGAAACTCTAGTGGGACATATAGACAACAGTGTACGAAGGGGCTTAAAATAAGCATTTATAATTGCATCTAAAAATCTCTCCACTTAGATGGATTAGATATTAATATATATATTTTCCCAGACAAATCTAATATGACGTGAATAATAATCCATGATTTGTGGTCAATTATCAAAGTGACACTTTCTTAACATAGCTGCGTAAACGCAGTATAAATGTTCTTCTAATAGTCTGAAACGTGTGATATTTCTTATGTTGATACAGAGGAGGTCTCGATATCAAATTGACAGGACAAAGATTTGATCTCATCCAGGAACCCCGTATAATAGTTTCGTCACTTACGACAGATGCTAGTAACTCTGAGGTATTTATTTATTAGTCTGCTATTTGTTGTTTGCTTATTCACAAAGCAGACGTAGTCTGTTAATGTAAAAAATTGCAGAGACACCATCATGAACATACCACTCTTAGACCGTGAACTTCCCAGGAATCGAAAGACCTCGATAAAGACAGGCCATGAAACCCTTAGACAACTTCTTGAGCCAAAAAAAAGAAGGTCCCTAGACAGAAGATGTCGGTCTCGAGGACTGTCAATCGAGTGGGGTTATGGTCCCGTAGACTGATGGTCTACTCGGATGCCCCTTTTTGTATGATGAATTTTGCTTTATTCGTACCGCTTTCGTTCGGACGTTACAATCAACATTCGATACCTATATAACCTTATGTTTCATTAAGCTCATGATTCATCCGGTGCCTTAGACAATAGCGAATCATGAGATCTCCTTCTATTACTTGATTTATAATTCATTATTAATAAACTTTGATTTATCTATTCAGTTTGATTCAAGATGTGTTGATTTATGTTCAACAGCTCTGCAATGGAACGGAAACTCTTCTCATCTGTCCAACCCCAAGCTTTCCTGACGATGGTATCTCTACCAGAAGGACACGAGCTACAAATGGCGTTATGACAGCGAATCTGACCTTTGACTTTGATGGATACATCGTCGATGGCGGCATAATAGAGTACTACCCAGACCCTATGTACGAAAGCTTCATTGGACCAAACAGAATCTATGAAAGTGGCAACAGCCGGCTTGAGATAGCAGTGAGTCGTGCTTGTTTGATCTAAAATATTTATTTCAATTATCGTTTCACACTTCTTCACGAATGAAACAGTGGATTTCTAGAAATGTATTTCGGTCGTCATAATTGTAAACCCATTGACTACTGATTTCTCCTATTCCTACAGGCTAAATACAGGAGCCAACGGGTTTCTGCAGTCAATGGATTACATAATTATGCATTATCATATGAAAGGCTTGAAATGACTGTTTTCCATTATGGCCGAATTAGTAATTTCGTTTATTGTGTATTTTGCCATTTTATATATTTTTTAAGTTCCCATCTGAACCGCCGAGTGAAAAAAGGGTATTTTTTGTGTTTCCTGTCTTTATTTTTCCGTTCATGGCACATGCATCTCTTGGGGAAAGAGAGTTTGACGATCTAGTAATTTGAAATATATAAATAACCTTTAATATTCGTTATCTGCCATCACTATTGAGAATTAACATTGGTAGGAGAACTATACTCCCGCCTTAGGCTTACCATAACTCGTCGGCAATTGAAAGCAATATACTGCTATTTTCACAATATATCGGGTATGTTGTGAGTGTAATTTGTGTTTTCACTCATTGACAGTGTCTGCTAAACTCTATACATATACGCTCCTTGCATTAATTATTTTCGTTTCATTTCTAGGGAATGAATTTGGACTTAGCGAGCACAGAGGATGATATTCAAGTTTTGTTGGGTCCCGATGGAGTTTGTGATGTTGATGATCTTGAGATTAATGTATTACGATGCCAGCTACCAAATAAGAAGCCTCAACCAGGAAACATCAATGGAACAGTGGAATCTGGACCTACCCAAGATCTACCAGCTGTAACGGTATGTCTTGTTACTTATCTGGCTAATTTCCCATCATCGTTTTACTACCAAAAGATGTCTAACTTATTTATTATCATACTTTGGGGATGAATTTGTAAAAGATTCATTTTTAAGTCTAATCTGAATGTATGTATTTGTATTATATTCGTATTTCAAAGAGACCTTTGGAATTTTCATTTTTAAAATGATTTTAAAATCGTAAACGAAGTTACTTTTTCTTTACCACTGAAATAATTGGGACATTATGAGGCTTGGGAATAACAAAAAATGTTTTCGATAGGCTGGGCAAATTTGGAAAATTTACAACACAAATTGATCTCCTTAAAATCGTTGATGACTCTTACATTGAATGAATCAAAAAATATCAATCTAATGTCACCAGGGGCGGCGATTTCTGTTCATGACCGGGGGGACGAAATGCGAGGGACGAGTTTTTTTTTTTTTTTTTTTCTTTTTTTCGGGGGTGGGGGGGGGGGGGGGGGGGGGGCAGAAGAAAAAAAAATCCGCATCACCACCACTCTTACATGTTACGCAGGCCCTGGAAACGTATTTCAAAGTGTGTGGGGGGGGGGGGGGGGGGCTAAAGTATTTACGATCAGGTAGAGCAAAGCAAAGCAAAGTGGAGCGTAAATTGGCGTGGGGTCCAGGGGCAAAGCCCCGGATGGTGTCAAGGGGTGGAGCCTCATGAAGCTCAGGGGTTTTAGGCCTTTAATTACGGTCAGATGAGCATATTTTGATACCTTATTTGTGACACTGGCATGCAGGTCATTGGAGTGGGGTCCAGGGGGCGGAGTCAGGGTTGGGCGGTAAATACCGTCCGGTAAATAAGATGCGCGTCCGGTAAATATGTAAAAAATGGGAAATATGATTTTAATTCTCTATTTATTAATAATTTTACTTGTTTTTAGCCTTATAACTGAAAATATTGTTCTGAAATAATTAGCAGCACATTATTCATAGTAGGAACACACAAACAGATTTATAAAATCCTCACTGCATACAAAATTGTACACACCCAAACAAATGGCATTTTGTTCATATGCTAATTAATAGGTATTCATGAATATGGTAATTAGCAACTGGGAACCAAAACCTTCATACAAGTTACTTTTATTGTAAAGTTTAAGATATTTGAATAAAGTCAGTGAAAATTTGAACAAAATCGGGCAAGGAATAAGGAAGTTAAAGCTTTTTGAAATGACTAGTCACTAGAGGGCGATATGTACATCAAATGTCATGTTTTTCCTTCTTTCTTGGGATTGAGATAATAGAATGCAAAATGATATTCTACTTCACATGTTATGAAATCCGATCAAGAACACAAATAAATAGGAAAAAAACGAAAGATTTGTGAAATTTGATGTACAAAAGGCATGGAGAGTTGTCCACAAATGATGTCATCAAATTGAATATCGCCCTCTAGTGACTAGTCATTTTAAAAAGCTTTAAACTTCCTTATTCCTTGCCCGATTTTGTTCAATATTTCACTGATTTTATTCAAATATCTTAAACTTTACAATAAAAGTAACTTAGTATGAAGGTTTTGGTTCCCTTTAATGAAAAACATCATATCTAGATTAAGTGTATATTTAGTATCTTTTTCCTTTATTTTTTTCCAGCATTACATAATTACAGACATAGACAAACACACGAACAAACACACACACACAAATAGTACACACAAGAGCAACCTTACTCACCACCATTCTTATTATGTTCAAAATTGGACAATCCCTATGAACAAGTGAATGGAAAAATATATTTCCCGGTATTTCCCAGTAAAAAGTGGTAAATACCGGTAAAAAGCGGTAAATACCGGTAAATACCGCTTATTTCCTGGCGTCCGGGAAATAAGCCTCCGAAACGGGAAATATGCCAACCCAGGGCGGAGCCCCCAGAGGCTCAGGGGTTTGGGCATTAAATTACGATCAGATGGGCATCCAGGGGCCGCCTTATGGCCCTTGGTGGTGTCCAGGGGGCAGAGCCACTGGAAGCTCAGGCGTTTTAGGTATTTAATTACGGTCAGATGAGCAACCAGGGGCCATCCTTAGGGCCCTTTGTGGGATATTACAACATTACAACATTTTTAAATCACTGGTATCGAATTAGAAATAAACCACGTTTTAATAGAGCCTCTAGCAGGTTACGTAAATGGAACATTGGGTCAGGGACCAGCAAGAAATCTCCCTGCCGTGACAGTAAGTCGAGATTTGTTTTTACTAATTTTGAAAATAATAAATCTGGAATTTTATAGTGCCTAAAACGGAATTCCGTCTCAAAGTGCTTAACATAAATCCAGTGGCGTACCTGGGGTACTCCGTCAGGGGGGGCAAGCGACCGAAACAAACAAAAAAGGCGATGCTAATTTTCACTTCTGGCGAGCGAGCGAGCAAAAAAAATCTTTAAGTAACGTTTGGTATATAAACTGGTATTGTTGCAAGTTGGGGTGGGAACATTCACTTGTTAGCGACGTTAATTTAATTTTTTTGCAAACGAGCGTAGCGAGCAAGAAAAAAAATCACTTCTTTTTTAATAATTGCCACTTAAACTTGGTTCAATTGTCCCTTGCAGGGCGCGGGAACAATATTTTGTTTAGGGTGATTTTATACCCATCTTAGCTAGCGAGCGAAAATACATCTCTCTCGATGAATTGCTATATAAAATTTGTTTCATTGTTGCAGGTCGGGGGCGGGCACAATCGTGTTTAAGGCAATGTCAATCCCGTTTTGGCGGGCAGGCAACCTCCTACATTTATCTTTTTAATGATATTGTAGCAGGTTAGTGGTGGGCACATAATTCCACGAGCTAGCGAGCGAAAAAAATCACTTCTCTTTTATAGGGAAAATATGGTACATAAAACTTGGGTTCATTGTTCCATGTCAGGGACGTGATTATTAAAAGCGGTGTTATTTCTATTTTGGCGAGCGAGCGTAGCGAGCGAGCAAAAAAAATCACTTCTCTTTTATAAAGAAAATATGGTACATAAAACTTGCGTTCATTGTTCCATGTCAGGGACGTGATTATTAAAAGCGGTGTTATTTCTATTTTGGCGAGCGAGCGTAGCGAGCGAGCAAAATTTTTGTGATGATAATTGGTTCACAAATTTCCAGGGGCAGTGACGTAATGAGAAAAAAACGTTCGGAAGGGGGGGGGGCAGACGAAAAATCTGCATCACCACCAGTCTTACACTTTACATGCAGGTCCCGCGGAACGTTTTTCCAAGTGGAGTATTAACGATCAGGTAGAGCTTATATTGGCGTGGGGTCCAGGGCGTGAGCCTCGGCAGGGGTTCAACTGGCTGAGCCCCCGGAAGCTCTGGGGTTTTAGGTATTTAAGTACGGTGAGATGAGCATCCAGGGACCCTCTTTAAGACCATTGACGTGTTCCAGGGGGGAGCCCCCAGAAGCTCAGACGTTTCAATATCTAACTACGGTCAGATGAGCATCCAGGGGCCGCCGTAAGGGCCCTTGGTGGGGTCCAGGGGGCAAAGCCCCCGGAAGCTCAGGGGTTTTAGGTATTTAATTACGGTCAGATGAGCATCTAGGGGCCCGCCTTAGGGCCCTTGGTGGGCTCCAGGGGGCAGAGCCCCCGGAAGCTCAGGGTTTTGGGTAATTTATTACGGTCAGATGAGCATCCAGGGGTCCGCCATAGGGCCCTTGGTGGGGTCCAGGGGGCAGAGCCCCCGGAAGCTCAGGGGTTTTAGGGACTAATTACGGTCAGATGAGTATCCAGGGGACTGCCTTAGGGCCCTTGGTGGGGCTCGGGGGCGGAACCCCCGTAAGCTCTGGGGTTTTAGGCATTTAATTACAGTCAGATGAGCATTTTTGTATACCTTATTTGCAACATTGGCAGGTCACTTTTTTTTCTCCCTAACATACTTTTTCAAAAAGTGAGGGGGCGGCCCGAGCCCAGCCACTTTGCAGACCATGACATAAAGGCTTCTAAATAAGCGTATTTTTCGCCCGACTGTAATTTGGGAATTTCTTATTTTCCAACAAACGCATAAAAAGGTATGACTTACAAAAAAATGGAGAAAAAATACCGGTAAATCATGTCATAACAGCAACATTTGTAAATCACTGGTATCGAATAAGAAACACACCCCCCCCCCCCATCAGTACGCCAGCGTTCAGGGGCTCATGTCTTCTCACCCCTATAACAAAAAACATACACGCTTTCCCATTCTCGCACAATATGTCCACGATATGCGCGTATCGCTATTATAAAGACCTCCATTGATAAATACCGTATAGGTGGCATGCGCAATGTTTATGAAATTTAATTCCTGTGAACTTTCCATTTCTTTGAATGGAATTGTATATGTGATTGAATTCAGGTTTTTATTATTGTTATGTTCTTTTGTTTTTGTTTTTTTTGGAGGGGGGGGGCGTTTTTTTTTTTTTTTTGGGGGGGGGGGGGGGGGGGGCAAAAATGCGTTTTGCCCTCCCCCCCCCCCCCCCACTTCCGGCGCCTATGATGTCTAAGGTGATGTTACTTCCGTTTTGGCGAGCACGAGCACACCAAAACTTCTTTGAATAACGTTTGGTACATAATTATTAACTGGTTGTTGCAGGTTGGGGCGGGCACGTTAGCGGTGTCAATTCCATTTTGGCGAGCGAGCATAGCGAGCAAGCAAGCAAAAAAAATTCTCTTTTAATAGAAATTAATAAATAAACTTGTTTTTATTGGTGCAGGTCAGGATGGACGCAATCGCGTTTAACGCGATTCAATTCCTTTTTGGCGAGAGAGCGAAAAAACTCTTCCATTTGTAATGATATTGTTGCAGGTCAAGGGTGGGCACAATTGTTTCCAAAGCAATGTCTATTCATTTTATTCGCGAGCGAGAAAAATGAATTAGTCTCTTTTAGTAACATTTGGTACATACATTGTGTGTTATTGTTGCCATGGTTGCAGGTCGGGGCCCGTCGGGGCAGGCACAATTGTATTCTAGGCAATGCTAATCCTTTTCTTTTTTCAGGGGGACGAGCAAGTGAAAACATTTAATACAAAATAGGCTAGCAAGCAGTTCGCGCCAGCGAAGAGTTTCGAATTTGTTATATCACTTATATTTTCCTATTTTCATTTGTCTTAATTTTTCAGGGCCGTATGCGGAATATTTTTCTGGTGGGAGAGGGGGAAAGATGCGTTAATTTTTTTTCGAAGAATCTCAAAAGCAAAAGGAGTGAAGGGAGTTCGAGCGACCGAACTGGTCATGATACTTTTGCATTTTCAAAAGTAGAATTGAAGGATTTGGTATAGGCCTACACTACATTTTCAGGAAAAAAACTGTACGTTTTCAAAATATCTGGGGTCAACTGCCCCCCCCCCCCTGGTGCGTACGGTTTTTTTTTTTTAATTTCCCCATTTTTTTCCTTTCCTTTTCTTTTCCCTTTTCCTTTTTTTTTCTCTTCTTCTTCCTTTTTTCTTTCCTTTTCCTTTTTTTCCTTTTTTTCTCTTTCTTTCCTTTTTTTCTTCCCTTTTCCTTTTTTCTTTTTCTTTCCTTTCCTTTCTTTTCTTTTCTTTCCCTTTTTTCTTTTTTTCCCCTGGAGCCCGTCAGGGGGGGGGGGGCACTCTGCCCCCCCTGCCCCCCCCCCCCATAGGTACGCCAGTGCCTAAAGGTTTATAATTATCATTGAAGCATGAGCTAAATCCAGGATTTTGTTTCAGAATCACAAAGTTGCCGGATCCCTTCAAAAAGAAACATTCAACGTAAAATGATTTCACTATTCCATCGCACTTGGTAACATACTGTGGGCCGATAGCCCCCTTCGCCCTTTCATCATATACGCAAGTCTCTTACTCTCCTATCTTTACAATGGCTATAAGTCAAAATATTATTGTGACGTGCTATATATTTTAATGTGAATTATGAAGTGCAATGTCTAGGAATAGATTAAATGATTTGAGGTGGCCCGACATTTGCTTTGGCAAAAAATAGTCTCCGCTATATTTCGTCAAACATAGGGTTAAGGGTTGGGGTTGCAATTGGGTGTTATGTGTAGTCTGGAGTTGAAGTTTATAGTCTGTTTAGTGTAGGATATTGACTGCGTCACAATATTCACCGAGAGTTTGTTGTACAATTTAATTTCAGCTAGATAGGAGACGCAAGTCAAGACTCTGAATTCTAAGCATCATATAGTTTACTTTATATCATTCTTTACGTTCCAGAAATTTCTTCTTACTTGTTTCTTGCAGTTGTTCAGCTTGTGTAACAAGTCCTTGGCCATGTGACTGGTGTGTTTATGACAATATGTGTACACATGAAAGCAGCTCATGTCAGCCGGAAGAAACAGTGGTGATTGGAGAAAATGTAAGCAGATTTGTAAAACGAATTTTTGTATTATCTCTCTCGTTAAGCAATACCTTTTAACCATGTCATTGAAAAGAGTGAAGGTTACATTGGTATCTACATTACTCGTATATCATGTCAAAGTTTTCTCCTATTGCTATCACCAAATGTTAAAATTGATGTTTTTTTCACTATGAAATGTCAAGGTCAAGTATTGGAAAAATAGACATTAAAATATAAAATAAGGTGAGAGCGAAGAAATGCGCAAAGAGAGGTCTGGAAATTTCGCAGAATGCAAAGAAATAGACCTACTGAAATAAGTAGACTCTGAATTTGAATATGAATTATTCTTGGAATTCATGCTATTCAGTTAATCCTTGCAATAGGATACTAATATCATACACGTACATACACAATTATTGATAACGTGATAAGCTACAGGTGCAATGTGTTTGATTTATGTTTGCTTTTGTATCTATTTCGTATTTATAGAACGACGTAGGTTCCGGAAACAAAGGCCAGAGTTACTGCCCTCAGCTTTTGGCGACATCAGAACGGTTTTCCATACCAGTTAACATTCCTTTTGGTTACTCACTTCTAGCAAAAAATCTCCCCACAGAGCAGACAAAGGTATGAATATGATTTCATATGTGCTATGATGATTTTGAAACTTTACATACTACTTCTTCTACTATTACTACTACCAGGCGTGGATCCAAGAGCGAAACATCGGCCGGCGTGATTTTCAATTTTCCGGGGGCTAAAAATAAAAATAAAAATTAGTGCTCACTTTAGTTTAGTAATTTGACGATCTTGACCATTACTTTCCCCAAGTTTATTTTGGTATTGTATTGATTGAAATGTATTGTTTTTTCATCTTTGCTATCATCTTGTACTTGTCATACCTGTCTATTTGGCTCACTATTGTATATTTACTGTATCTATAACTTTATTGTATTACTTGTAAACATGATCAGTTTTGGTCCTTGGACCTTTGAATCATGTATTTGTATATGTCTTTTTAAATCGAAATAAATAAATTTAAAACAAAATAAAAATTGTTTTCAAATGTTATATTTCATCAGGTCCAGCCGGTAGATTGCATTCTTCGCATCGATGGAGTCGGGATACGAGTAACAAGTTCCTTCTTCAATGAAAGTTACATTCTCTGTAGTGCTGAAGAGGTAAATATGTGTTTGGACCCTTGGGATAACACTTCTTAATTATATATCACCAAAATTATTGATATTATGTGAAATTGATATATTGAGGATATGTTTCCAACCAATACAGAATAGTATCTAATCCAACTTCATGATCAATATTAGTATAACGACTGTTAACATAAAATGTTTAATGCTTGATGTTTCATCCACGCCACACAAAAAGAAATAAACCTATCCTGTATTTTGAAAACTATTACCTTGACCTTATCCCCTTTCCATCATTTTTACCCCCATTTACACTAACGAAGACATTCACATTACACATGTATATCAATTTAACCCTAACACTATGTTTGTTTGAATCTTTTATTTCAGTACATGTTTAATGAGAACATCCTCGAGAAGAATGCAAGCATCTCGGTTCAGTGGAATGGGCAATACGACATAGATGACCCGACAGACACATATGGTAAAATACCTTTTTCGTTATTACCAATAGTTGCAAAATACGCTCTGGTTATACAATTAAACAAAATTGTCGTCGCAGATCTTCTTTAAAACGGTGAAATTATCACTTCTAAAACATTCCTAATGCGGGAAAATATATATGTTTTTTGTTGTTGCTTTGACGATTTTTATTTTTTGTTTGTCAAGCATTTAATTTAAAAAAATCTACTGTTAATGTTTAGGAAAAAAGTGAAAAATTTGTTATTTTTTGTTTTGTCAAGCATTTAATTTAAAAAAAATCTACTGTTAATGTTCAGGAAGAAAGAGAACAATTGGTTAAAATTAATTACCATTTTCAATTGAGACTTCACTTCTAAATCTTCATTTGCGAATTCACCTGGAGATATTTTAAACGTGAGTAACTGTTCTGAATCATTTCTTAACAAATTATAAGAAAGACATTTTAAAAGTTGCATTAAACTCAGGAATTGAATACGTTTGGTTTGATTGGTACACATTTATGAAAATAATAATTTAAAAAAAAATAATTAAAAAAATATATATATTTTCTCTTCTTTTCCATTGAAGTCACCCTGTACAAGTGTTCAGTTAACAGTGGAAGTTGCAGCCGGTGCCTGTCAGAAGAAGCAACCCCATCGCACTTGAACTGTGGTTGGTGTGATGATGACTGCAATGTCATTCAGAGTGATGTTTGTCAAATCAATCAGTTTCTCAGTCAGAATGAGACCCAGCTCTGTTCAGCACCACTTATCACTGACGTAAGAAAATAAAATATCACTATCCGATTCATAAATACTTACCTAACAGATTATGCAAGGTCCCGTAGGAGATCATATCATTTTAATTTTAATAATTCTAATAATATATGAGATTTTTAAGGTGCCAAATCAAATTGAAATCAAGTGGTCAAGATGCACGGAATTATTCATTTCGATGCGTGATCTATAGGTAATAATTGTATCCATCATCTAAAGTCTTACTTCCAAACATCAAAGAGTCATCCATGATTAGGGCCTATGTTATCAATAAACAAATTAATCTTATGAAATAATCTGCATGTGTCTTTAATATTGTCTTTTTTTTGTCTACAGTTTTATCCCATGTCAGGACCTATCAATGCTCAAACGAGACTACAAATCACGGGAACTGACCTAGGAGTAGAATTTGGTGATGTACTGGAAATAGTCATAGGAGACCTGGTGTGTAATTTGAATGACATGGGCTCATTTTATCAGCCAGGACAAAGGTAAAAGCAACAAACAAAACTTTAATGTGTTCGATGTATTCGTGTTCATAAACGTCTCATGAATGGCCACTGAATGACTACTATACGGGATGGTGACTTTTATTAGTTCCTCCACGAACTTGCCGTTATCATCGAGAGTGCTTAAATGCGGAAATACCGTCTGCATCAAATGTTTCAGTGAGTTGATATGCTCATGTACTCATGTACAAAATTCTGTTTGTTATTCAACACATACAATGTGCATGAACGTTCGAGTTATTTCAAATGTCATGATACCATCGCGTGAATATAAGAAAAACGTACATAATAAAACCATTAAAAAACAAAACAATTTTGGCTGCAAAAAATGTATATGTGAAATGATCGTTTGTCTGATTTCTTTATTATTGTCAGTGTTAGCTGCATGACTGGGATATCTACTGGACTAATATCAGGACGCATTGGAATCACAGTGAGGTCTGGTGAAAGTACCAAGACCGGAGAGAGTATTGCAGAATTCTTTTACAGGGTAAGCGAATTACAAATCACATTGATATTCCAATTTACGAACACATTCCCGTTCTAATTCTTTGAGAACCATTGCCGCGGACTTTTCGTTTGATTTATGCGCTGCCATAATAAAATACGCAAAATTGCTGGTGGACTTTGAAATCCTTTGATTCATGACTTGTCAAAACACCTGTTATAATATCGCCAGTCGTGCCAGTAAAGTAATATGAATAAGCCAAGAAAATAATACAAACTTACAGGTAATGTTACCTCTTCTGATATTTCTTTGAAAACAATTCTGTTTCGACCTTAATTGGTATTTTCCTAGTGAACAGTTTATATGACTTTCAATAATAACGTATTGGGAATTTTCCCTAGAAGAATTAATAGATATTATTATGTAATACTGAACTCTAACATCGGGCTTTGAGAGGAAACTATTGTAATAATTGAATACAACATGAAAAACGATTCAGCTATAACCTACTTCTTATTGATGTGTAATCCTCTGAAACAATTTATACGATTAAGTAATTTTTTTGCTAGGATCCCATTATATCAGGGTTTAGTCCCACGGAGGGGCAGGTAGCGGGAGGTACAGAGATCACTGTTACTGGGATGTATCTCAACACAGGGAGGAACATTGAAGCTAGGTTTGGAGAAGCACAATGCAACAATTTGTGAGTATCACATATATATTTTATGTACCTTAATGGTAAACTTTTGCTTGACATATTTTCAGTAGCATTTATTATGTGTAGTTAGATAACATTGTTATGTTGTAGATGTTTGTGTACCTTTTATATTTTATCTTCAGAGATATTTTTTAAATAATTGTACAATAATGGGAAAATTGTAGATTAATTGGTAAATGCGCTTCGAATCGCATTTTACTCATATGATCATGGGAGGATATTCTTTTATGAAAATGGATTATGGAATATATAAGTTTATAATGTAATCAAAACCAAAAAGTAGAATTCAGAAAGACACACACGCAAATACACACCCATTGTACCCACGCACAATTGTGCTTGCACATAACATTGATCGGTCAGGAAAACTCGCTTTCATAAACAATACCAATAACTGTAGATAACAAGTCAAAAGCGTCGTAGGTTAAGATTTAACCCCCTCCCCCACCAGCATAATATATAGAGCTGTAATACAATGCAATGTGTTCGGGAGACAGATATAACATTCTAATTTGAATGATATGAGCATGCCCGTTTCAACGTCTAAGACATTTTCCTATATTTTTTTCTAATGTATGACTGTATTTGTAAAATTCCAGAATTGTTGAAGATACGACTGCAATGTGTATCACAAGCAGCTTGCAAATGAATGAACAGATCACTCTGCCCTTGACCATGACATTTGATGGTCTAGTAAAACGGTTTGAGGACTACAGCTTTATCTACAACCCAAACCCAACAATTGATGGCGAATACAGAACTGAGTCCATCATGTCGTAAGGAACCATATCTTTATTCTTCTACCGACGGAATTAGAAAAAGGATAGCCTTGCAAAGTTTTATCATAATATTTGTTGGTATATTACATGATTTTAAAATTTGTTATGTTTAAAGTCAATAGTTTATTCTTTTCATTGAGCTTGTGACAATGTACTTTAGTGTTTTGAAACTCTAATGGGGACAAATAGACAACAGTGTAGGAAAGGACTGAAACTAAGCATTTACACTTCCATATAAATATCTCTCCACTTTTGACGGTTTAGATATTATTACATATATTTTCCCAGACAAATTTAATATGACGTGGACAATAATCTATTAAATGTGGTCAGTTCTCAAAGTGACATTTTCTTGAAGATAAACTTGAGTTCTGGTTAAAAAAAAGAAAATGAATTGTCACAGAATCAAACGAAACTTACACTGAATGTTCAAGATTACAAATAAATATCATTTGCCAAACAATTTTGGTAGGAAATGTATACTGGCTGAGTAATAAGCATAGAAAGATAAGGAAATCAAGGTAAGTAGCCCCAACACCATTTGTGTAGTCCCATATACATCTTTCTGTGTACAGTGCTTGTTACTCTACCAAGACTGGGCCAAATTTATTATGATTTTGATGACTCCAGAACCTTGCAGTACACACCAATACTTACATGCTACATGATCAACCTTTTCTGATTCTTATCTTTAACATAACTGCGTATATGCAGCTTAAATGTTCTTTCAATATTATAAAACGTGTGATATATTTCTTTTAACACAGAGGAGGTCTCGATATCAAACTAACAGGACAAAGATTTGATCTCATCCAGGAGCCCCGGATAATAGTTTCGTCACTTACAACAGATGCTAGTAACTATGAGGTATTTATTGAATAGCATGCTGCTTTTTGTCCGTTTATTCACAAAGAAGACAAAGTCTGCAAGTGTATCAAAATAGCAAACAACCCTCAGTACCTGTAACGTTGATGTTTCATTAGGATTATCATTCGTCCGGAACCGTAGAAATTAATAGCGAATCACTAAATCTCCTTCTAGTAATTGACTTATAATTCACTATTGATAAACTTTGATTCATCTATTCATTTTGATTCAAGACATGTTGATTTATGTTCCACAGCTCTGCAATGGAACGGAAACTATTCTCATCTGTCCAACCCCAGGCTTTCCTGACAATGGTATCTCTGCCAGAAGGAGACGAGCTACAAATGGCGTTATGACAGCAAATCTGACCTTTGACTTTGATGGATACATCGTCGATGGCGGCTTAATAGAGTACTACCCAGACCCTATGTACGAAAGCTTCATTGGAACAAACAGAATCTATGAAAGTGGCAACAGCCGGCTTGAGATAGCAGTGAGTCGTGCCTGTTTGATCTAAAATATTTATTTCAATTATCGTTTCACACTTCTTCACGAATGAAACAGTCGATTTCTAGAAATGTATTTCGGTCGTCATTATTGTAAACCCATTGACTACTGATTTCTCCTATTTCTACAGGCTAAATACAGGAGCCAACGGGTTTCTGCAGTCAATGGATTACATAATTATGCATTATCATATGAGAGGCTTGAAATTACTGTTTTCCATTATGGCCAAATTAGTAATTTCGTTTATTGTGTATTTTGCCATTTTATATATTTTTTAAGTTCCCATCCGAACCGCCGAGTGAAAAAAGGGTATTTTGTGTGTTTCCTGTCTTTATTTTTCCGTTCATGGCACATGCATCTCTTGGGGAAAGAGAGTTTGACGATCTAGTAATTTGAAATAAATAAATACCCTTCAATATTCGTTATCTGCCATCACTATTGAGAATTAATATTAGTAGGAGAACTATACTCCCGCCTTAGGCTTACCTAAACTCGTCGGCAATTGAAAGCAATGTACTGCTATTTTCACAATATATCGGGTATGTTGTGAGTGTAATTTGTGTTTTGACTCATTGACAGTGTCTGCTAAACTCTATACATACGCTCCTTGCATTAATTATTTTCGTTTCTTTTCTAGGGAATGAATTTGGACCTAGCAAGCACAGAGGATGATATTCAAGTTTTGTTGGGTCCCGATGGAGTTTGTGATGTTGATGATCTTGAGATTAATGTATTACGATGCCAGCTACCAAATAAGAAGCCTCAACCAGGAAACATCAATGGAACAGTGGAATCTGGACCTACCCAAGATCTACCAGCTGTAACGGTATGTCTTTTTACATATCTGGCTAATTTCCTATCATCATTTTACTACCAAAAGATGTCTAACTTATTTATTATCATACCTTTGGGGATGAATTTGTAAAAGATTCATTTTTAAGTCTAATCTGAAAGTATGTATTTGTATTATATTCGTATTTCAAAGAGACCTTTGGAATTTTCATTTTTAAAATGATTTTAAAATCGTAAACGAAGTTACTTTTTCTTTACCACTGAAATTATTGGGACATTATGAGGCTTGGGAATAACAAAAAATGTTTTCGATAGGCTGGGAAAATTTGGAAAATTTACAGCACAAATTGATCTCCTTAAAATCTTTGATGACTCTTACATTGAATGAATCAAAGACTATCAATCAACTGTCACTGTCACATGAATGTACATGATGATCAGAAGATGATAGAAACCAATCGATCATTTAAATCAATTACAGGTTATCCATGGAAACTTGGTATTTTACCCTGGATACGTAAAGTACTCTACGACGTCCATCAACATTGGTGTCATTGTCGGTGCTGTGGTTGCGACCGCTTTGCTCATCTTCATCCTCGTCATCATCGGCGCCATCATCTTTAGACGAAGTCATCAACAATTAAACAAACAGGTCCAAGTGTTTGAAATGCTGGAGAAGAAGATTCAAGATAGAGTGGAAACTGGTAAATAAGTAATCTTTCATCGTTTGTGAGAAACGCTCCACTTTTTATTGTAACGGAATAATTCTATACTCAAGGATAAAATTTAGTCGTAATAAATGATTGTATTATAACAATAGTAGGCCTACGTATTTGGTGTTCCTCGATATAGGCCTACTATTTACTGTCATGTTTCCCTAAATTTCTATGATGACGCAATCCCATCTTAGCAAATAAATGTTTAAAGTAGGTCTTGCATTTCCCACGCAACATGTCTCTAAAACGGAAGAAATGGTTAGGAACATGTTCTCAAGAGGACAATTTGTGGACTCTCAATCCAAGAAGTAGCGTAAGAGGTAACCTTCCTCTCATTGCTCTACATGTTGATTCATGTGGATGAGATGAGGTAAGAGATTTCAAGCGACAATTTGCTATCAATTTATTTAAGGTCAATGTATGTTAAAATGGGCAATTTTATCCCCACATCTGTTGTATTTGGATATTATTGATCGATTATGTAACTTGTTTAATATGTTTGTTGCAGCTTTTCATGAACTTCAGGCTGACATGTCTGAAGTAGAGGAACAAATCAGCCATCTTGGTGTACCCTTTGTGAATGCACTAGATTACTCCAAGAATATGCTCTTTGCAGGACTGGCTGTTTTACCACCAACCACGGATCCTGAGGTATATATTTATTCATTTTAATGTGGCCTATTGTCTTGCCATATGACATTAGAGTCGGGTTGAGATTCAGCTGAGCACACAGCCATCTACTACAAGTTGTTTGGAAATGTCTGAATCCCAATCGATTTAATCATTGCTTGGAAATTTATTTACGTTGAGATATAAACCACATGTCTATGGATTTTAGTCTGATTTAGATAAACCAATACTATCAACATTGAAGAAAGGAAAAAAGATGATTAGAATGGATGGATTTGCGAATGGTCTGTAATCAGAACCTCTTTCGACTCCTCATCTTTACAGTCTAACCAAACGTTTTGAATGAATAACTTAAGCTTTGCTATTTTCTTGATTATATTTACAATTTGTCTTTAATCTGCAGTACATGAACTCTGACCTGGAGACTGCAATGATCATGTTCTCTAGACAACTCGGCAATCCTGACTTCTTGACTAATTTCATCAAGCAACTTGAAGAACAAAGAAAACCAAAGAGACGGGATAGGTTTGTAACAATCTAGTGCTCTTTAGATTGCCCAAATCATTATGTTATTGAAGTTACGAAATGAAGAACAGGGGTTCTAACTGTAAATGTTTGTTAGTCCTTCCACCCTTATGTCTTATGAATATATAGCATCCATTCTTACCCCTGATGTTGTGTTTCATTCTCTTCCGTTTTTCTATTTGTACGTGTTTCTCTGTTTCTTTCTTTCACTCACCCTCTCTTTCCTCGAACACTTATCTTCTCTCTTTCTCATATCTTTTCATTTCCTCCCTCATTGTCTCTCTCTCCATCTTATTTGTTGATCCCAACTTTTTCGTTTACAATTATGTCAGCGATATATTAATAGTAATCAAACAATGCATAAATATGAAGAAGAATACAAAAAAGAGACTCTATAGAAGAAGTCTCTAACTGATGGACATTTTCTTGGATATTTTCTTTTGGTCTATCATAGAGTCAACATCGCCTCACTGATTACCGCCCTCTTGGTGACTGAAGGAAAGTTTGGATATTTCACAGAGTGAGTACAATATATCACTTTCATAGCTTATGATAGCTCTTACAGATACAAAGGTGTGATTGGTCTATAGCTCGTCATGTGATATCTACTGCGAGGATCGTAATTTAGCATGTTTCACTCCCGGTCATTTACTTGATCATTTGTCGATGGTTATATTGACCATAGTTATGATCAAATGGGTGCATACTTATAATACTGTACCTACAGTATTCTTCTATAAATTGTGTACATGTTGAAAGTTATGCTGAAGCTACTTATCTACAGATAATCCATAGAATCAAGATAATAGAAATGTCATCATCATTACGATTCCAATTGCTACCGAATACTATACCAATTGCAATATACATGTGAAAAAATATTGAAAAAATAGAGCTATAGATGGAACTATCCTCAAAAAGGCAGTTTGCTGAAAAGGGTTTTGAGCACATAACCAAATTATAAACTTATGCAAATTTAATCGACTCGATTTTGCCAATTAATGGTCGGCAGAAAATGTATTTGAATTTGTACTAATGAAAGCAGGTTGATGGCAAGATGAATTATAGAAGAGTGTAGCTATTGTATACGACATTACAAAGAGGGTCATGATGATCATTAACATGATAACTTCAATGAAACTCATAATTTTATGTTGATAGTGAAGAGAATAGCGATAATTTCGGTTGAAAGCTTGGATTATTCATTCCCATTTTTTCTTTTCTTAAACCATATATTATCTTTCATCTAATGACGAAAGAAATGTGTGATATATAAGTATTGGTCTATTTCTTGACAGAACTCTGTTCAAGCTCTTGGAAGAAAGTATCGAAGAGGGGGCAGAGAGCGGTAGAGCAAGATCACTCTTCAGGAGGTTCGACACATTGAGAAGTTTTTAATTAGTAATATTTCAAATTAAAGATTATCACAATCGCAAAACAAATGTAAAAAATAAAATAAAAATATAAATGAATGCAAGATAAATAGCATTGACCTTGAGTTGATTTTTCTAAACTAATTGCAATCATGTTGTTAAAAAAGTAAATATAATATGTAGGTTGAAAAGAGTATATACTGTGTAGGTTGCTCGAATTAATACAACTATTTTGATATCTTATTGAATGTCATTTAAATATTATTTGTCTTTAACATAATAACCATGACTCACTCTTTTTATAACCTCGCAAAAAGTAGCATTTACGGAAATTTGTTAGATATAAAACACTCCTTTCTTCGGAGGCAAGAGCACATTTCTTTAAAGTGGCTCGGTAACAATGTTGAAGGTTGATGAAAAAATTGCTAAATTTTTGTATTAAATGTTACTTATTATATTCCTTTTACTGTACTGACCCTCTGACATGCACAAAATTCTCAAACCACAAAGATATCTATGGTTTTCTTTGAAGGCATCACTGTGCAACACCCTCTAACAGTGATTAACAGTAAATTCTCCCTACCATTTTTTGAATTTTCCCAACCGTTTTTCCATGAAAAAAAGACATGCTATTACAAATCGTTCAACACCAATGTATTGCCTAGTGGCGATTTACATTCACCTAAAATGTAATTAATTAAATTGTAATATAGGATTTCCCGGCCAAATTCGCGAGTTTGTCATTCGAATTCATTTACTTTGCATTTAAGTTAGCGCAGATCAGCTTTGCCATGCCAATTATCATTCAATTTTCCCGATTTTGTATTTAATTTAGGATTTTGGTCGAAGGATTTCATAGATCTGTCATTAAATTTAGAAACTGCTCAACTAGCATTCAAATTAATCGTCACTTGTCGAGGCGTCATTTTTATCATTCAAATTAACACCTGTCATTCGTATTCGAATTATGTTTATTCAAGTTGAGAATGTTAGGGGGAAGAAATGCAACACACATTTACAGCTTTAAAAAAATGCAATTAAATACATGATTTGCTATTGGGGTTTTTCTGTTATTCAATTTATTAATTTTAAGGACAAAGCACATGTTTGTAGTCAGACATTAGGTAAAGAAGGGGCGAAATCAAGGGATATGGCATCTCTGAACGGACATGTTCATATACCCCGGAAAAGTGGGGACACGAAAACACCTACCCCAGTCACAATATTGTACCCTTCCTCCATAATGAAATTGTGATAAATTTATGATGAAACACAAGACAAACAACTTCCTTACATGATAATTTACACATATATTGAGACCATCACGTCCGTAGATGTACAGTAAGTCTTTTTTTTAACAATCAAACTTAAAGGCTGATGAATATCTGATAAATCTAAAAGTATATAAAGAGTATAAATGCAAGAAAATAAAATAGGATGAAATACACATGAAAAAACGATCTAGAAAGAAAATGAATGAGCTATAAAAAGTGTTTAAAAAACGAGAAATGTATATTGACCATTAATTTTAGTGCACAAAGTGCTAATTTGAATGCTACAAATGAATTAGAATGCTAAAAGTACACCGTCGCGATGTCAGAAAATCGTGTTGCGCTAAATCGAATGACCAAATAGCGAAAGAAGCAATTTGTTCATTAATTGGAATGAAACATACATAGATTCTAACGAAAACTTCATAGATTTGAAATCTAGAAAAAGGAATATAAACCCGAGATATACCCGACAGCACTAAAACCGTCGAATTTGAACGCAAGACAAATGAATTTGAATGACAAACTCGCGAATTTGGCCGGGAAATCCTATAATATAGTTGGGAGAATTAAGGAATCGATCAGATCATTTTTTCCCAATTTGCATTGAAGTCCCTACCTTAGCACCACTTTCTCTCATCTGAACAATGTTACCAAGTCCCTTTAATATGCAATCTTTAATGTCTTAGTTTGTAGTACATATTTCTGAACCTTTTTCTTTTGTATCTACTGTGATGTAAGTATAATGAATACAAATCACTTTAAATCACGATTTAGCATCCGTATTCAATTTTACTTCAATTATATTTGTTCAGGACTGAGACCATCGTTGAAAAGCTCCTCTCCAACTGGATCTCCCTCTGCATGTATCAATATCTGAAGGTAATTAAAATTAGATAAATTGTTTAATTACAATCGAATAATAAGAATACGCTCATACGTATAGGAAAGTAATACCAAACCCGCTGTGATCATGATGATGGTGATATTCTTCAGACATGGGATCAAACTAAAGAACCCAAAAAAACTGTTAAATTGGATGTATTGTGCGTCATATAAACGACGGTACAAAATGAAATTGTTCATCATCATGATACATTTTACATAAATGCCAAAATCTAGTCCAACCAGAATTTAAAAAATTCTTGTAGTCGTGTCATTTGTATATCACAAATTATTAATGGTCTCAAATCTAACTGAAGGATGCGGGTCAAATCAAATTAATTCAGTTAAAGGCTTTTGTGCATAACATTTTGGAAACATCTACTACTAGTACTACTAATTGTAAATTTTTGCAACAATATTTGACAGATTTTTTTTGCAACCATATGTCTCACATTTAACTAAAAACATTAGGTATAATAGTTAATCGTGTCATGTCTCATTTCACAAGATTACAGAACAAAATTTATGTCATGTAGCGTAAACTCCATTAATATGATTACCAATTTGCTTTGGCTTCCAATTTTTCATTTTTGTTTGCATCAACATCATATCCTATTGGGTCTAATCGTGTTCTTCTTGTTTATTGAATTAAAAAACACAGAGGCAAGTGGCTGAATCTCTTTACCTGCTGTACCAATCCATCAAGATTCAGGTTGAGAAAGGACCTATTGATATCACCACTGGCCAGTCTGTCTTCTCTCTGAACTTTGAATGTCTCTTGGAAGAAGAGGTGGAGTTCAACGAATTGGTAATTCAGCTTTTTATTTGTATCTGAAAAGGAAAAAAAAATTGATTCTACATTTCACTGTATTAAACTTGTGACTTATAGTTTAAGGTGATTTTCAAACAGGTCAATTTGAAAGGTTAAGGCATTGTAACAGGCAAACATTGAATTAATAATGGTTAATTTAGACTTGGAGAGAGAGAGAGAGAGAGAAAGTTAGATACCCGATCCCTTAAAAGTGACCATTGGTTGTTGTTGATGAAAATGATGGTGATGTGAGAACTATAAAGCTTGCGAAATCAACGCGGAAAGATACAAAATTACGGTACAATCAGTACGTTTTTTTAAACGATAATGTGAATGCAGGACCTGTAACAGACACAATAAATGGTTATTTCATGTCGCTTAGATTTCAAAAACATACGGGCGACGCATATTTACAGATAGATGATAAAATGACTCATACTCACCGATTACATTGGAATATTTTCACAGACATTGTCAGTAGTGGGCAGGGACAAGCAGCATAAGTACTACGTCAAAGTTCTAGATGTTGATTGCATGACTCAGGTCAAGCAGAAGATACTGGACGCTGCTTACAGGAACAGCCACATTGTACAACAGAACAGAGCTCATGAGATGGATCTTCGTGAGTATGCCGTTGATTCTCGGCTTTCTTAAAGTTTTAAGAAACCTTAAGCCACTTCAGGAGGGGGGGGGGGGGCTGACAGTCCTCATTAGCACTTAGGATAGAATAGAATAAATAGCATCGCAAAGATAGGATCCCCTGATAGGCGCATGTATTAACACGCTAGTCTCTCTCGCTTTGTTCCCTTAGCTTCCGATTATTTTGTCAGATTCTGGCTTTCTGTTTATTATTGCTAAAAATATGCTTCCTTAAATGCAAGAGAAAGAAATTTAATATGTTTGTATCATGAGGAAAGTAGTCACATTTCTAAAGCGCATAATATTACGTTTCTAAGCGCTTCACGTGTAGTTGTTAGTACCTCAGTCACTGGATTCAATTGCTGATCTGCATATGGTAGTGCACACGCTCTGCTCCATGGGGAGTATTTCAGCCGACCACATTTACGTTCGTATCTTACCGTGTGCTTTTTTAATACATCGATGGAGAATTTCAAATTAAGTTTAATGTCTTGACAAAGCACATTAGTGCCGCGACAAGATTCGAACCGCAAACCATGTGATCCACAGACCACGACACCTCTAAAGTTTCTCTCTTTTTAGCTCCTATTCATACATTTATGTAATCACCAGCTGTAAACCTAACACCAACATATTTTTTATTTTTGTTTAATAGTGTGGTACCATCCCGGTGGAGAGGAGAGAATCCTGAAAGATCGAGACGAATTGAACAAAACCATTGGGAACACCAAGGGTTTATTCATCAATACAGTCAAGACTTACGGGGTAAAGAAATACTACAACGTATACAACTCTATGTTACAGTACACACCCAGGTCCCAGGCCGGAGAAAAAAATTACAAATTTGTCATCGACTGTTTCACATCTGCAATGTCTGCCGACCTTTTTGTGACGAGGGTTTGGGTAACAATTGCATACTCCCTCTAGTGGTGAACCTGTTCATATGGTAGATAGAAGATAAATATATCTCCGAATGATATTGTTTACATACGATTTCCTTTCTTTTTAGCATGATGATGATTGTTTATGCTCCAAATTATTTCGTGTTTCAGATTAAGAAGTACTCATTGCTCCTGTCATAACTAGGATATACAGACATTGATTCCGATTAGTACAAGATGCCATTTGCAGGCCTCTAAAATGATCTACACACATGAATAATCACTCAGTCTCAAAAAGACTAAATTCGAAAACACAACATTTGTTTAAGTATTCGACAGTGGTCTGCCAAAGCTAATACGACTTCATAAGATGTTGTTTATTATTATTGTGCAGGTATCCGATGGGTGTCAAGTAGCTCTGATTGTCAAGGCATCAATGAATGAGACAGGGACGTATCAACCTGTTACCCCAGGGGTACAGCTCTTCCAACAATGTAGGTTACTGGTATAAAGAGAGAGGCACATCAGTGGCGTATCCAGTAAAGGATGCAGCCGTCATAACCTGCCCCTCTCCGGTTGAATGTTCAGATAAAGGCAACACGCCCCCAAAGAAGAAAAAAAAAGGAATATATTTTCCTCAGTTTTTGTGGCACACGCATATGGTCATAACACCTTCATGTATAATTCTCCCATTATTTCACCCCTTCTTCGGGTCTGGGTAAGAATAGACACCCACTGTTTAGCAATTTCTAGATACGCCACTGCATACTAATAGTATTTTAATTAATCAATATGAATCTAGCATCAGAGACAGTAGTAAAAGCTCCTAGGAGCGTATCCATCTCCTCTACGTACTATCACCCTCTGTCACGTCTATGAGAATAAAAATCACAGAAACGATCACTTTTGTATAACACCCTTCACCCCCTTGTATCTAAATAACAAATATTAAATCTTGAATTTACTTACGAAAACATTATTCGTAATGTACATGTGCATTAGGAAAGTTTGGAAGCTTTTGTTTTTTCCCGGCGGGTCGATTCCTAGAGCAGTGTTGTAATGTTTTCAAAGCACAGTGAATGGATTTATTTCTTACTATGGCATGTGCATTTGAACGAGGTACATACATTTCACAAAACATTACTTTATGATACTATAGGCCTCTTTCATAAAACACTACTTTATGAAACATAACTTCAAATGATACAAAATACAACATTTTCATGACGCATTATTCCATAATGAATTACTTTAGACAATAAATTATTCATACGCTATTTCCTCTAGACCAAGAACATGCTGGTCCGGATGATGTCCGTGATAGAGACTACATTCGAATCCGGACTATGGAAAGTGGCGGATCTCGGATCATGCACTTGGTAAGAATAATTATTTTGCTAGCTGTCATCAACAAGACAGTGGCAGTAGACTGACGAATGTTAAGATGTTAATACAGGAGATAACTGTAAGACGGACAATAGGATATAACAAGGGTACATGACAGAACGCGATGGAGGTGCATAGCCGCCAACACGTTCCGAAGGGACGGCACTAGATGATGATGAACAGAAGGGATAGGCAATTGCTTGAAGAATCGCGAACAAGTAAACAAATGTTGTGTGTGTATATTTAAGGTATGCCACATTGGGGTTGTACAAAATATAGGGGTGCTGCTTTTGTTCACCCCGACCCTCCTCATAAAACCCGTATTAAACTCGCCAATGATTTTAATGCGAGACATTTCTCTAAAGAATATATTATGTACACATACCTTTAGGTATCGAGAGCACAATTATCTAACGAGTGAAAAGCCTGTATACCTCAGTTTTGCGTATGTGGATGAAAAAAATAGACAATCAAGAAACTTTTTTTTCTTTTTTAGTTTATGTGCAGATTATGCAATCTTATTCAGATACAGTAACAAATAACCAAAACCTACTCTTTCCATTAGTTAACAAAACTTAGATTCTGCGTTAAATATCGTTCATTAGAATGTACAGAACTCATAGAATTGAAAGGTGTCTTTGATGTCGATATTCTTTACACTACATTTTGTCTGTGATCATTCTAATATCTATGAGAAATGAATAATATTCACTATTTCGAAAATTTGCTTGATATTTTTTACCGTTTAGGTTGCCGAGAACCAAATGCCCACGGAGAGCAGTACATCCCTGACCAAGCTGGATCGTGAATTCTTAGCACCGCGTTTGCTGGTTACTAAAGTAGGAAAAATTAATGCTTTGTCACAAGATTGATCTTTTCAAGTTTCATTTATGCATGTGTGTTTACACGAGCCATACAAAAACAAGCGATGGATTTCCTTAAATCTCAAACTCAACTCGAAATCGTGAACACATTTTAAAATATCATACCAATGACATAGACATAACGTGATCATGATTATTTAAAAGAAATATATATTATTATCATTTTCTTACCAGAAAACGATTCAGACTCGCCTTGATGAGTTCCTTGCCTGTGTCTTCAAGAAGCCCGCCGAGACTCCACTCACCATCAAATATCTTTTTGACTTCTTTGATAAGATGGCCAATAAGTACTGCGATGAGAAACCCGAGGAGATTGCTGAAGCATGGAAGAGTAACAGGTATTTGAATAAGCTGACGTTTCCACCATTTAGGGTGGAACCAGCGGGCATCGCTCCCGCCCTCCTGCTCTCCCCATTTTCGGGGCGATATGAGACTCACCCTTCCAGCAAAAACTGATCAAGCCTAGAGGGGCGTCAGTAATTGCCTACTGATCAAAGTATGAGTATAAATAGTCGGATTATCAAGGTGATTGAAGTGTCACCTTATTTACATGTATATCGCCAATTAATTGATCCTTGAAAGTCTTTCAGATCGATTTTTTTTTTTTTTTTTATTGCCTCATTCCTTCCAATTCTCAGTCTACCACTACACTACTGGATGACTACGTTGACGCATCCCTCCTACGTCTTTGACATGCGTCAGTCACGGTCTGCTGACCAGAGCGTTTCGGTCTTGGCTAACATGCTGGATAATGCATGCAAGAAAATCCGCTCAGAGAATACGCAGGTCCGTATATAAATAGACAAGCTGAAGTAGTCATTCTTCATTTGTATTGCATTATTATTCGCCAGACATATTCAAGTTCTTTGTCCTACCCAAAGTAGTTTGTTGGAAGATTTCTCATCAAATTTACGTTCTTCAAACACGTCGACTGACAGCTTTGTATAAGGGACTTTTAGATGAGCACGTCGACATAATGGACTACTACGTGTGACGTCTTTTAAAGGCACCAGCACCGGCGGTGCCTTAAAAGGACGTCACATTGCCTGAAAAAGACGTCACACGTACATGTAGCAGTCCACTATGTCGACGTGCAAATCTAAAAGTCCCTATTGTCAATCGCAGTCACGGCCCCCTTGAAGGCAGACGACTTTCATCATGTCAATGTCTTTTTTTTTTTAATAAGTGATTAGTCATAACAAACATTTTTTAAATATTTTTCCTAAATTATTGATAATCAACTGAAGCGTACATATTTCAAAAAACATAGTGCACATAGTAGTACATAAATTGTCAACATATCGCGCATATCATTTAAATTTTGTTTCTCTTATGTTCAAGTGTTACATGAACTATACAAAATACCATTTATATTAAAAAAAAACAATCACAAGATATTCAACAATAATAAAACATAAAATCGGGCCAGATTTTCCAAAGTTCAGCAACAACAAAACAAAGAAAAACATTTAAATGAATAAGACATACAGCCAGGTCTGACTGGAGTGATAGCCTGTAAGTTTCCAACGACATGTTTGTTTATATTCCGTATGTATAAAATTGGCAATATTAATGATGGTGTAGTTTCAACTTCAATTTGATCTGGAGACTCCCAATACCGGTACATTGTTTACTATCAAGGATTAGGTTTGCATAAGATGCAGGCATCATAAGTTTCGGTTGATAATAATTATTAATAACAACAGTCAAAGCAGATTTCACACTGCAACTACTTCATAAACTTATCTGTTTGTTTAAAGTTTACCATTCGTCGAAAAATTAATTGAATCTTTGAACCCTCTTTCAGGAGTCTGCCCTCAATCGGGTCCTGTTTTACAGGGATCTTCCAGGCCACATCAGAACCATCGGTGAATACTATGAGAACATCAAAGGGTTGCCGCCACCAACGACAGAAGAACTACAGGAGGATTTCAACAGAATTACACAGGTGATGATTAACTGTTGCTCTTCTTTAACTTTGTACTATTTTGCTCGTAGCCATATTTCTTCAACAAACGACACATCCAAACAGATATTTGTCTATGGCAGTCTCCTTGTCTATTGTTCAGAACGCTTCATTAGATATATAGAATATATACTGATAAATTAAAGGTAGCTCAACCATGGGCACTGAACGTGTAACAAATGAACACATTTTTTAATACGCCGTAGAACTACAATGTATATTATTTTGTATTCATTGTATTGATGAATGTATTCCTTATGACTTAAGAATTGTTGGCTTGACGTAGAAACATGGCTAGTTTCCTTGCATGACAACATGATACAGACTATATTAGAACTAAATAGCATTCCTATGTTTGTGTTTGTTTTTTCTCTAGGACTTTTCTGGTCTGTTCAGTCGAGTGGCGACCCTCAGCAAGCTGTATGACTTCACATCTCATGACACAGGTCCTCTGGTTAGTAGGACGATGATTACTTTATGAATGTTTAGCAAAAGTCAGGAATTTTGTTTACGTGTTTGGTATAATAATATTGGATATTTATATAGCGCACATATCCACCATGCATGGTGCTCAAGGCGCTCCAACTATTACCCCGGCTCTGTTAGGCTGCCGATTTCGGCGCTCACAGCATTCAAGGAATTATCTCCTACCGGTTCCCATGTAACACCTGGATGGAGAGGGGCAAATGTAGATTAATATCTACAGATCTTAAATGTTCCGCTTGAACTTACCCTCTCCCTTCTCTCTCTCTCTCTCTCTCTCTCTCGTTTTTATTTCTAAATCTTTTATGATGCTACCATTGTTATTTTGCCATATTGCTTTTGTATTTTGATGCTTGTATTTCGTATCATTTTCCCCTTATCCACAGTTGGATTCGATCACAGAGCTGATGCCAAACTAGAGCCTTTTTCATCATCGCACTTTCCAAGCTCTCCTCGTGGTTCATGGTACTACATCGTGATTACGACTTCAAAAGGCTTGTATTCAGACCGAATGGCTAAAAGGCGGCAACATTGTGTATAGTAACATAATATATTGATACTCAGATTTTTGCTCTTTAGTTTTAGAAATGCAAAGTACTTTAAGTTTACTAAGGTGATGTAGAAATGAATGTCTTATTACACTAAGTAATCGTTGTGTATTCTTACTTCAGTACAGCAGTTACTTTATCAATTCAAGTCGTAGTTTTTGTCGCAGTTTTCTATTGTTTAAAAATCGTTATATCTTCTCTGTTTATATTTACATACTGTAGTCTCAATATAGTTTTGGTAAGCCTACTAAACAAAATCGTCAGATTTCCTTTGGTTATGTCGAATTTTAGCAAAAACAATTAACAATTTAAAGCTTTTTCGATTTAATCTCTTCTCCTTTCCTTAAATGTTAGATGAGGCTAACAATTTGGTAAAAAAATAATCTAGATCAACTAGCCGTTATCGAAATTACACCCCACCCCCCTTGCACTGTCAATAAAATTTGAATCAAATATTTACACATGTATCATAAGTTAACGACTTTCTTGAATAGACCACATTGTACAAATGACTCCAAATGTTCTTAGATCATTGAAGAATAATCATCACTCTAGAAAAACCTCTTGTTTGCCCTCTTGAGAAGAATAACTCCAGCTGCGTTCCATTGTATTTCCTGTCTGTGCACAAATAAACAATGATTATTTGTATCAGCAGATATCCAGTATTCGTCTTGATTGGTTTTACTTTGCGATTTTTGTTTTACATAGGGTATAGCAAAGTTAAAGATACTTTGTCCAAATATAATTTATTTTAAAATACATTAAAGAGAAGGTTGAGTTCTAGGAAGAGTTAAAACACTAATTGTGAGCATTTTCATTGTTATTATGCAAATTGTTAAGAACATCAGAGAAAAAATGTTCCCTAAAAAGCATGGCTCTTCATATGCCTTCATATTCTAAATATGACATGTAACACCTTAAAAATGAGGACCTAGTTTTTAGGCCACATGTTTGTGCAGTCCCATATACATATTTCTGTGTACCGTGCTTGAATACCAACAGAAATTATAAACCGAAGAGTTGATATTTTGGTATGGTAGGCCAATATTAGGTAGATCATAACTGGGAGAAATATATCTTTCTACAGTAAACTCTCCCATGAAGCACCAAAACCATGTAATCCATTTTTTTTTACTTCTCTGTATTGACTGAATTATACTTGCGAATAAAAATGCATGCTGCAACGGTGCTGCGTTTTGTGTATACAATTGGCTCTACATATCAAAGAATCGATAGTGATATTTTACTGAGACATGGAACCGACAAATGTTTTGAGGTGTCGTTTGTAGTTAGTGGTGCATGCCTTGCAGTTTTTTTTTCATTAATAAGTTATGATGATGTAATTATTATTTTCTTTACGATCAGTCTTTCATTTAATATCTTTACGAATATATTTGCTGTACATATCAAGCGAGGGAACATCAGGGGGAAAACAAATATTGTATTTTCAGATTAATTGTACTTTAGATCAAAAGCATGTATTCAGGAGAAACTGTTCGTTTTCTGGGAACAAAGGTTTAATCAAAATATGAAAATAATCTAGAAAAGTTAAGAAAGTGGGTGTCTTGTTTTCTTGATCAAGTTTTAGAATGCTTAGGAGTTATACTAAATAACAATCATGAATATTTCTTTTTAAATTTCGCATTTCCCTCCTGTTTCTTTCTCTTGCTTTCCGTCTCCTTTCCCCTCCCTCTATTTCTCTGATCTCTATATCTCTCTCTCCCTCTCTGTCTCTGTGTGCATCTGTCTGCCTGTCTCTCTCTTTCTGTGTTTAATCTTCTAAGGAAAATTTGGTGTATTCTATTTAAATGAAAAGGTCTTCTGTTTTTGAAATTGGGTGATAATGAATAATAATAAAGTATCGATTATAACCAGGGATTCTGTGTTCCATTAATTTGTTAGTTGTTAATTTTTTTTGTTTAAAGGGAGGCTTTACTACTGCAGCTAGAAGGGATTAGACCACCCAGAGAGCCATCGAGGTCACTGTGACAGGTGGCTATCTCATTAACTCAGCTCTCATTTAACATACGAAAAAGAGGATCATGGGGGACCAACAGGCACCGATTTGGGAAGTTTTCTATATAGAGGGAGCACGTAGCTACAAGTAGGACAGTGTGCCTTTAAACTGAATTAGTAAGCACCAATTTGATGGCGAGCTGAATGAAACATGTGAGATCATAACGCAGTTTGAATGACTTATACCCCCTTCACATACACGGATTTTTCTTACGAGTCCTTACGGATCGCACAAATTCACGGATCTTTCACGGATCCTTACGATTTGGCCACTATTACGACCAATTTAAGAGTTGTTACGAGTTATTACGAGCTATTTACGGTTTGTTACGGATTATTACGAGTTATTACGATATACTTACGGCAGAATTCCACGATTTGTAACGAGTTATCACAGATACATACGAGCAACTTTCGTGTTGGTAACGACCTGTTAACGTGTTGTTACGAATAGTTACGAGTTAGTTACGAGTATTTACGAGTCCTAACGATTTTTTTTACCAAAAAATAACAACTGAAAATGAAGTGTTCAAATTTGCAGCTTTTATACCTTTCCCCCAAAATGTAAATGATACGTAAGAATACTTAATACCCCCTTCACATACACGGATTTTTCTTACGAGTCCTTACGGATCGCCAACTCGTAGTCAATCGCAAGCATCCGTAAATAACTCGCTGGTATCCGTAAATAACTCGTCACAACTCGCAACAAATCGTAGACACTCTTAATGATCCGTGAAAGGAGAGGCAAATTTTTTGACATGTCAAAAATCTTCTTACGGTTGTCCACGGATTGATTTGTCCGTAAATAGCTCTTAAATAGCTCGTAACAATCCGTAATCATCCGTAAACCGCTCGCAACAACACGTAACCATTCGTAAACTGCTCGCAAGCATCCGCAAATGACTCGTAACAGATTTTTGTAACGATTCTTTACTGTTAGTTTACGATTTGTTTACGGATTATTTACGGATTATTGCGAGCAGTTTACGGATGGTAACGTGGGCTTACGTGTTGTTTACGATTTTATTCGGGTCATTTTACGATGGCTTTACGGATTGATACGGGTTATTGCGAGCATTTTACGTGTAGTTATTAGTACTTTACGAATAGATACGTATACTTTACGTATGCTTACGAAATGTTTACGATTTGGGGAAAGGTGTAAAAGCTGCAAATTCGACACATCATTTTCAGTTGTTATTTTGTGGCTAAAAATCGTAAGGACTCGTAAATCCTCGTAACTTACTCGTAACTATTTGTAACAACACGTAAACAGGTCGTAACTAACACGTTAGTTGCTCGTAGTTATCCGTGACAACTCGTTACAAATCGTGAACTGTTGCCGTAAATACATCGTAATAACTCGTAATAATCCGTAATAAACCGCAAACAGCTCGTAATAACTCTTAAACCGGTCGTAAAAGTGGTAAAATCGTTAGAATCCGTGAAAGATCCGTGAGTTTGTGCGATCCGTAAGGACTCGTAAGAAAAATCCGTGTATGTGAAGGGGGTATAAAGTAGACGTGTCTATTTGTACAGTACTCGTAACTACACGTAAAATGCTCGCAATAACTCGTAACAATCTGTAAAGCCATTGTAACACGACCCGAATGAAATCGTAAATGACACGTAAGCACTCGTAATAATCCGGAAATGATCCGTAAGTAATCCGTTAATAATCCGTAAACAAATCGTAAACCAACCGAAACAAATCGTTAGAGAAAATATCTACGAGTCATTTACGTATTCTTGTGAGCAGTTTACGGATGGTAACGTGTTGATGCGAGCGGTTTACGATAATTACGGATTGTTACGACCTATTTACGAGTTATTTACGGACAAATAAATCCGTGGACAATCGTACGAAGATTTTTGACATGTCAAAAAATTTGCCTCTCCTTTCACGGATCCTTACGAGTATCTGCGAGTTGTTGCGTGTTGTGACGAGCTATTTACGGATACCAGCGAGTTATTTACGGATGCTTGCGATTGACTACGAGTTGGCGATCCGTAAGGACTCGTAAGGAAAATCCGTGTATGTGAAGGGGGTATAAAGAATAAAAACAGTAAAATAATAAATGAGATTATAATTTGAACAATTAACTTTGTATTTAATAGACATACATGCAGGGGCGGCGATCCCCCCCCCGGGGGGAGGGGGGACACGTCCCTCCTCAATATTTTAGGGGGGATCCTCCCCCGCAGTTGCCCCCTGAATAAATTCCAAACGTGGTTTATTTCTAATTCGATACCAGTGATTTACAAATGTTGCTGAAATGGTATGGCTTTTCCCTGAACTTCCGGAGGCTCTGCCCACTGGACCCATCCAAGGGCCCTAAGGCGGCCCCTGTGTGCTCATCTGATCCTAATTTAATTCATAAAACCCCTTAGATTATGGGGGCTATACCCCCTTTACCCAACTCCAATTAGTGACCTGCATGACGGTTTCACAAATAAGGTATCAAATTATGCTCATCCTACCGTAATTAAATGCCTAAAACCCATGAGCTTCCGGGGACACCGCCCCCTGGACCCCAACAGGGACCTTAAGGCGGTCTCTTGATGCTCATCTGACCGTAATTAATGCCTTAAACCCCTGAGCTTCATGAGGCTTTTCCCCTGGACCCCACGCCAATTTACGCTCCACTTGCTTCGCTCGCTTTGCTCTATCTGATCTTAAATATTTTACCCCACCTCCAATTAAAAAAAACGTTCCGCGGGGCCTGCATGTAACATGTCAGAGAAGGGGTGATGCAGAGTTGTTTCTCCCCCCCCCCCAACTTTTCTCTCATTACGCCACTGCTCACTCGTCCCTCGCCCCCCCCCCCCCCCCGGGTCATTAAAATAAATCGCCGCCCCTGCTACATGTACCATGTAAACATATAAAATATATATGAGAAAGAAAAAATAACATAGTAGCAGGATATAAGATATCTTTGTCTTGTTCGACTGCATATGTATTCTGACAAATAAAGAGCTTCACTTTGCTAAGCAATAACTAATACGTTTAGCATCTATACTAAAACTACGTTATTCAATTCAATACGGAAGTAAGATAATTATGCAATAGACGGCACTACTAATAATAAATACATCAATATTATTGTACGAGCAAGACCATCTTCATTATTTTCGGTTCACTTCAAATAGATTGATCAATATAAGTTAGTTTAGAATACGTTTATGAGAATCAGGCGCGGATCCAGGATTTCTTAGGGGGGGGGGGGGATTCTTGTTTTCTTTTTTTGCTCCCGCAAATTTGAAAATCGCGCCGGCCAAAAATTCGCTCAGTGGGAATATGTAAAGGGAGGGAATGAACGTCACATGACTGCTAAACAGTGTTCCAGTACATGAAACATAAGATTGTATATTGCAAAAAATCTAAAATTATAATAATGATAATAGTAATCAATTATGACGATAATACTAATAATTATAATAATACTAACATCAATAATAATAATATATATATGAATAAATACTTTGTAGGAAATTATATGACTGGTAGGCGAAAGTATCGAAATCATCCTTACTATAAATATATCCGGGTATAAATAAATGCCTTTATCTAATTGTACTTCTATTATGGAATTCTCGTTTACGATATTTAATTATTTTCTTTAAATACATGACCTAACCTCTATAAAGAGCGTTGGAAAGGCTATAGGGTATTTTAACTGTATGATATGCGATGGTTTTAAGGGCTGTTATCAATTATTCTACAAGCATTTTTATTAAGATACAAAATCATTAAATCATCATTAAACCAAGGTTGTTTTTGTCGTAATACAATTTTAATGCATGTACAGTATGCATTCCTGTCAAATTGGGATGTGCGAAATATATCAATAATGTAATGGTTAGTTTGATCGCAAAAGCTTTAAAGCCCTACTGCACTACTTATAGCTACTTGCGCCCTCTATATAGCAAACAATACCTAATCGATGCCTTTTGGTCCCCATGATCCCCTTTTTCTTAGGTTAATTGAGAGCTGATTAGATGAGATAACCACCGGCCAGTGACCTTGCAGGGAGGTATAAAACTGATCGAAAATAACGGTCTACGCGATTTTCAAATTTCCGGGGGCAAAAATGAAAACAAATTATGCTCATTACCCCCGTTCTTATAACTCGGTTAACCGCTTTTATATAACAACGTCCATCATTTGCCCTTTGGTTAAATGTAATTTTGGGTACGGTCTCTTGTCGGTCCCATCGATGTAAGTGGGGTACACATCTCAAAACCCGACCTCCATACCGACCGATTCTTACCCTAGTCTGTACGCACAGAATTTTATTTGACATTTGAACACAATTTTGAAAAGCCTTGAGCAGAGCCTAGCTCTGTCATTTTTTGGCTTTGTCCGCAACACCTGAAGTACAGAGTCATTGTACTTTGCTCTCAGCCTAGTCTATCAGAGCATATAGCTGCGAACATTGCGAATATACATGGGTTTGTGCCTGCAAACTATCTTTTGGTCATTGGAGGGAGGTCATATAATTGTTTGATCGGTCTACTGTCGGTCTGGCGTCGGTCTCGTTGGTGTGACCGGGCTCTCAATCATAGCCATACATTTCCTAACGTGGAAATGTTATGCGGCATGTATACAAAGTCATAGACTGTATCATGACTGAGAAGGAAAAAAATTAACAATGTTAGACAATAATACAATGTACCAAAGTGAGACAAAAAAAGTTGAACAAGGTGTGAATGAGAATGAGGCTTTTGCGTAAACATACGGATTATTATTCCAAACATACAAGTTCCTTTCCTCATTTTGAGATTTAAGGCACGTTTCTCGATTCTCCTAACATTTGATGCGTTAAGTTGTTGGGTTACTTTTCCGACGATTTAAAACCTCCTCTAAAATATTTTGTTCTGTGACTTCCTGCTCATTCTATTCGAAATTCACTGAATCAAGCATAAATATAGAAAATCTTGTTTGACAAAACAACAAGAAATAGATATGCATATTTAAAATCAAAGGCAGGCAACCGACCGCTATTATACACACACAACAAAAAAATCAAAATACAAATGTCAGCATTCTTCCGGTCTATTATCACAAAGAGCGAGTATGTGATGAATAGAACAAATCGCTTCACAAAATATTATTTACCATCACCTGTACAAATATAAATATATAATTTATGCATAGCATACACCATTCCTGAAACTGGAGGCTATATAAACATACAGTCATATGTCTGATCACAGGGAGATGAGACAATACTAGCCACTTTATGGTTCCAAGGGTCACATGAATCTTTTTTTTTTAACGAAAAATGTAACCAAATTTGATGCATAAGCCTTTGTGAATTGCCTCAATACAAATTATTTCATGCACCTCATAAGAATAATAGAATTTCAATAGTCAGAATGCAAACTGCATGTTGCTAGGTAGGTCAAGCCATAATGTTTGTCCGACCTGGCAACAACTAATGTATGCAGTTCGGATTCTGTCTATTGGATTACTATTATTCTTATCAGGTGAATGAAATAATTTGTATTGAGGCACTTCACAAAGATTTATGCATTACATTTGGTTACATTACGAAAATGGCCTATTGCTAGTTGTTCCCACGATGGAGGAATTTGACGTCAGATAATGCCAATAGTTATTCACTCATCTATGACATAGTTTTCTATACCTATTCAACGATGTTGTTGATCGCTGCCCTGAATTTTAGTGAATGCCATGAAGACTACATTTAAAGGAAAATCCAACCTAACAGACAACTACTTTAAAAGAGAGCATGACAACCACAGACGCATATCAGTGAACGTTTAAATGAAATCGGACTAAGCAGAATTGGAATTGTTTTTAAAGTAGTCATTACTAAAGCAATTGGCACTTCAAATTGGCTTAATCGGTTATATCACTGTGATGTAGTGTCATATAATTTTCCTATTTGTTTCAACACACAAAATGACTAAAATGTCATTTTCAGTTGAATATGTTGCACTCATGAGGGTCTTTTCTTTTTTGTGGACCTATGATAATATTTATATAATATGCATGCTTATCAATTTCCATTTTCATGTTTGATCTTTTTAATACAAATTTGCCTCTTATTTTAAAAGGGTAGTCTAACATTATAAGCAAGCTCAGGCTACTCCACGAGACAAAAAAGGTGACAATTACGTGTTTCAAAATTTAGAACGACACAAGGTCAAATTTCATTTTTTTTTGTGTGCAGTTAAGTTTGGAATAGATTACATATCAATGTCAGACTAACAAGGTATATCACAGGTGTTGCCTATCATTAGTTACTACAAATCTCTCTATTTAAATATGACCTTTGTTGAATAGGGCTCATTCCATTACGGTGTGGGAAAAATGAAATGTAGGTTTGTATTTTATCAACTTATCCATCATTATATTACACGCATTTCATGTTATGCCTGCATAAATAAGTTACCACTCAATCAAATAAACAGAAAAGTTGGAATGCTTAAATTGGAATACTGAATATTGCTCCTGTATATGATAAAAATAAAAACGCTTACTGTAAAGGAATGGTACATTCTAAAAGCGGAAGTACTGTTACTTTAATCGAAGCATGTTCAGTAACTGTTGCAGGTCGACATATGATCAAACTTCTTCATCAGATTGCTGATAATTGCCGATTCTACCTGACATTAATTTTGCCTTCTGTTGAAACTACCACTAAGGGTGAGTACTTAATGACCATTGATATTTGGATATTGAAATTACTTTCACATTTTCTGCAAATTATGAAAATTCACTACAGTGCGTACCACAAAAAGGGCATACTTTGGTAGCTTATGATTAAAATGTCATAAGTTTCTGCAACTGATTAAAATGCACTACAGTGCGTACCCCCCAAAAAGTGTACACAACTTTGGTACCTTATGATTAAAAGTTTATTATCAATTTGAATCTATTTCACGGTATAAAGAATAACCCGTTCCTGTCTAATGGTACCTTATCCACATTTCTCTACCACGGACGACTGAGCACCAATATCGTTTTAAAGTGCTGTCAAAATCTTGTCTACTCATCGATAATTAAGAAAGAAAAAACCAGCTCGAGGTTAATTCATTGCACATGATTTTATAATTGATCACGGTTAGTACCCACATAACTATGCACCCAGTACCTGAGGCTTTCTAAAGTACCTGAAAGTATTCGTAGGTCTAATCGACTTCGTTCACTTGGTTCAAACACTTGAATCTCAATCCAAGAGTTGTAGGTTCGAATCACTGCCAGGAACTAATGTCCTTTGGCAAGACATTATTTCACATTTGCCACTCTCCACCTAGGTGTACATGGATACATGGCAATTGGTGAGGTAATGCTTATTGCAGGGCCCTCAGGAAGAACAACATTGATGATGATAAGACTATCCAGGGTAAACAAATTCATTATTATATTAAATTATATTCATTCTATTCCTAATGTTTCTTATTTTGATTTTCACAGATTATATTACCATAGAAGCCTGCAGTGCTAGGAGTTTCTTCAGGCATGGCTTGGAAGGAGATGGGAAAAATTCTGCTCTTTCTGATCCTTATATCATGCCCCCCTCGGTCCATCCAATCAGCTCCTCTCTCCTCCTACCTGGTATCATCCTTTACCCCTCCTGACTCTGACTCCACCCTACCATTCAACCACATCGCCATCAACACCATCACTGGAGATGTCTATATTGGAGCACGGGAGAGGCTCTACCAACTCGACTTGGAACTACATCTGAAACATACCGAGGATACTGGAAAATGTACAGATTTTAATGAAGGCAATGTTAATGATAATAAACTCCTAATTGTGGTGACAACACCTCAGAAGAACACTCTCATCACTTGTGGAGGCTGTGACGGTTACTGTGAGACAAGGAGCTTGACTAATATATCACATAATTTTATGAGGTATGATTCGAGCAATGCTCAGTCAGTTGTGAGAACAGATGATCTACCTACTGTTGGAGTTGTTGTTTTGGGTGCTGACTTTGTAGATGATGGTGAGGGTACTGCAAATGGAAGCATTTACCTATTCACAGGGGCCGGTGGTATTGGATTTCCCTTCATTGCAAAGCACAATCTTTTAGACCTGACTTTATATCAAAACATACCAAGGATGTTTGTCCAATCGGAGGGTTTATTCAAACACTTGGTTGTTTACAAGAATTATCTGTACTATTTCATATCTAGAGAAAACAATATGTACTTAGGACGTCTGTGTCGTAATTCATTAGATAGACAGTTTGCGTCTTACACAGAGATAGAGCTACAGTGTGGATCACACACTATGATCCAATCTGCTCATATCGGACCAGCAGGATCCCAGCTAGCTGACTCATTGAATATCGAGACTACGGATGCCTTATTATACGCGGTATTTTCAAAGGAGGGCTCATCTGCCCTCTGTGTCCATAAGATGAGTGATGTCCATCAGAGCTTTGACGTTGCTGTCTTAGGATGTATCCGAGGAACTAGCACTGGTACAACGAACAGTTACCTGGATCACAGCATGTGTCGTGGATCTCCAGTAAGTCAATGTAAAAATGATTAACATAAATATGAAAGTTATAATTTGTCAGTGTTTCTCAACCAATCCAACAAAGGTAATATTATAGTAATATCCGTAATATGTACCCTGGATGGTGTCAAGATAAGTTGTGAAATCGATTTGCAATAGCTTTTTCATTAAAATTAAAAAACACATACAATTCACAGTATGCGGTCCTTCAATATTGATCAGTCAGGGACGAATCCATATAGGGAAAGCATCGAGGCTGATTAACGCATTTCGCGTGCATATAGCAAATTTTACATGATAAGTTTTGTGGCAACCGAATTTGCCCTTCCAGATCTAAATTACGATTCAATCCGTGTATCATTTAATTTACAAAATAGTTTTTCCAACTGAGCATGATTAAAAAATATCATTACCTGCACAGCTAGTCTTTACTTGAAGCCAAGTTTGTAAAAAATAATACAGTAATAACAGCAGCGGAGCATATCGATCAGGCGTTGTAAATGTTGTATCAAAGCACGGTGGCTGAATGTCCAGGATTAATGCCTTGTCATCCATGGCCCTTCCCTTTTCACTTCCATTAACCTCAGTTACCTTTAAAAAAATTAAAAAATAAAGTCTACGTACACAATTATTCTAGGAAAACAAATTCGGTTTCACAACATATCTGCGCCTTCGCCAATGTTCGATACAGAAAGCTACGTGGGAACTATGGATGTGTTCAACTTTTTGCGTTTAAACAAGTTTAGTCACGCAATGTATTTCGGCTTGTATTCGCAAATGCATTTCGGCGTTCTTTCTGGTAGTATCCTCCAGCTTTCATTTTGTCAGGTTCAGTCTAATGTGTTGAGATGTACAGTTAGTATAACAGTACCCCTAACCCATCATCACCATACTAAATGTGATATCCATCATGTTTACCAGAGAGAGAGAGAGAGAGATAGACAGCGCAATAACAGTAATTTACATATGCAGGGGCTTAATAGTTGCGTGTTTCTGCTAAAATGTGATAAATCCTTTCCTTTTCTTTTCCTGACAGCTTTTGGTCACACCACCAGATACAGTCCAATGTACCGCCTATCATTTAGACGGTGATCGTCCGGCAGCTTTCATCCACAAGTATGCCAGTGGAACGGTTCCCCTCTCTGCCTCACCCATTATCACCATTCCTGATGTGATACCCACCTCCATAGTGACAGCTATAGAGAGACAATATACAGTAGCATTCATAGGAGATACGCAAGGGGAACTCCATAAGGTTTGGTACCTTCCGCAATATAAATAGATTATCAAGAGAAATGTATTGTAAGATGCCATGACAAATAAATAAACTATATTGTATACAACTAACTCTTTTTGTTGGAAACAATACATTTTATGTATCTTGAGTATGTATGATCATACGAATAATATATCGGCGATACAAATGTACATAAAATGATAAACATAATTTCAGCAAAATATGATTATTTTTCTTTCTCCAAAGGTAATATAAAATTATTAAAAAACATTTTGTTAGAATTAACAAAATATATATTGATATTTCATTTGAGTACTGATCAATTATATGCCTGATTACATGAATACTGTCATGGAACATCGCTATGTTCAAAGTATTTGAATTTCTTTATGCCCTCCCTCGGTCATAATTTTAAACAATTCATTGATGTTTCGATTGTAGGTGAGGGTAATTTATTCGTATTAATGAAGCCTCAACATTCATATTTTGTTTTTCTAAAATTTACTAGGCCTACATTTTTACGATGTGAAATTGGTGAGCTTATTCATTTTACTACTGCCTTCCTGGTAGTAGACTGGTCTTTTCTTTAATACCCTGAACATTGTAATTGCTTATTACGAACAAAATAAAAACAACAAAACATTATTTTGTTTGTGATTTCTCTAAATAGTTAATCGTAGTGAACGGTTCATTTGGCTACGTATATGAAGATGTCTTTCTTGGAGGTGGATCTGTCTTGCAAGAGATGTTCCTTGATGAATCGATAGAGCAGCTTACCCTTGCTACAAGTTCAGACCAAGGTTCAAAGGTAAGACTCTCCAGATAGTTATGATAGATATTTTGGTTATTACAGCTGAGGGTGTTTCATAAAGATGTTCGTAAAGTTACGCATGACTTGTCTTTACGAGTGACTTAAATATGAAAAGCCAAATGGGATGCTCAATCCTCTTTAACTGCATCAACTAATGTTGAACTATGCAGATGTAGATTAACATTATACGAATTTATTTTTTAATGAAAAGTATATTTTTTGCCATATATTAATTGCAGTTATTGGAAATATAGTCACACTTTGTTAAAACATTAGGAAAAACTGGGCATCCTATCTGGCACTTCATATTCAAGTCTTTCGTAAAGTCATGCGTAACTTTACGAACAGCTTTATGAAACACCCTCCTGATGTCAGATTCATATGACTTCTGAAATGTTTACAAATGCTTTAAATTTCATAGTTTCTTTTTTTGCGTATTAACAAACAGGTTCTCACGTTAGAGTTAGTCAACTGCAGCCAGTACCAGAGCTGTGTTGAATGCATCGGCGAGGATGGAGGAAATGATGGGGACCCTTACTGTGGATGGTGTTCTCTAGAAGCAAGGTGAGTGCATTGCATAGGACAATGATGACTTATTTTCGGTTCTCTTTCCCCCATTAACTTGAGTTAAGGAGATTTTAAATATGTTCTGTTGAGTATCCCTGGCGCATGTCATCCCCTAGAGAAAACAATTAATTCTGGATTCACTTTTGCTATGTTTATATCTTGTTGATTTTGTACTTATTACGTGTACAATTTTTTTTCTCGAATCATCTTTATTTCTATTTATCATTTTCTTCCTTTCACCACCCTCTCCCATTCAAGATGTACACGATACGAGGCGTGTCGCTTCCCTGACGAGTCAACTCGATGGCTGTCTTACAATGCATTGCAGTGTGTATCCATCTCAGATGTCCAGCCTGACCATAGACTGCCTTATCAAGAAACAGAACAAGATGTAAGTCGATTAATTTATTTTTTATTTTGACCTCATCATATATTGTGGCTTCATGTCCAACAACAACAAATTAAATTGTGGACCGTTGTATATATCACTACAGATTCGGCTGAAATTATAATACGTCTTACCTTAAATAGGAGTATTTGCAACTGGATTATGCGTCGAGTTAATCGCTGATGCTTCAATAACTAATACTCCAAATATGATCTTGATGCAATAAAAACACTTTATTTCGCTATCCATAACATGAACAGGTCAAATATTGTCTTTTATCTAAAAATCGACAAACGTAAGACACAAAAACTTGATGAAGTGATATTTTATTTTGACCTCATTATAGGCTATGTTAATAATTATGCCGCGTTATCTAACTTAAGAAGTATGTTCCCCATCTGTTGTATGACAGACATGAAATCTTATATTGTGTTTACCTGCGATAGATCACCATTACCGTTCAGCAGCTACCAGCTCTCAAAGACAGCCATCAATACCAATGTGCCTTCGACTCCTACCAGGTCAATGCTGATATTCCTACGGCCAATACAGTCATGTGCTTATCTCCCCCTGCGAGTGAATTGCCAACGATTCCAGAAGAAGGTAGGGGGGATATAAAGTATCTCTCTGTTAATTTATTTCCTTTTTGAAATCGAAATTCGCACAATTCTCACTGTTCTACAATGTCTGACATAAACCTTTTGTTCACATAAGATCTGCATTATTTAAACTTTAAGTTTGGGAAACCTCAACGTTATACAGACCAATCCACTTACCACGACTAGGGTTCAAACAGTTCACAACGTTGATCAAAGTTCACTACAAGCATGCTAAACCAAGGTAAACATCATTTAACTATAAGCTGGTAAACCTCGAAGTTCATTGCTTAGCATGGCGCATAACTTCATAACTTCGAGGTTTAACCCCCCGATCTAGGACATCAAATAACTTCTTTAATAGAAGCCTATGACTCGAAGATTAGAAGAGCAGGAAGAGACCAGTGAAACTTTGGGGAAAATCTGATATAGAATTTGAGGGTTCATATGAGGTATAATTAAGATAAACATTTGTAGCATACTGTGGTTTCCCTCTTCGTTAGGTTTGCATTTATTAAGTACTAAAAGTCTTATAAATTTCTCCTTTTCTCCATAGAAAGAATATATAATTAAAATTCACCTTAAATGCTACTGCTTTATATAATGCTTAGGGAAGGGGGGGGGGACGGAAAAACAAATCATGTTTAATTTCCGCAACAATCATAAAAATCTAATTTTAAGTGTACTTACTACGTCACCTTTAAAGTGTGCCAACATTACTATGACATGTTATATTATCCCAACTTGACTCCTATCGGCTATATAATAAGGTACTGAAATTTCCCTTAACAGTATTTCTTGAACAACTTTGTAACCGCCTTTTCTATATCTTTTTCTTTCATTAACACCAGTGGCCCATGTAACATTGACACTTTCCATTGTCTCAACGGAAACGGGAGTAAGCTTCGTCAGCACGGATTTCATATCGTTTGACTGCACCCATCTTAAATCGTAGGTTCTTGGGTGCCTACGATTTTGATATGCTACCTTTGCTTTTATGATATAAAGATACTTAAATGTACATACTGGGCAAGTCATAGGTAATGTGTCGTATACTAGTTTTGACTAGATAAATTATTTAGTATTTCTGACGATTGTATCAATCTAACAATTCTATTCTAGCTTAGGTCAGAGAAAAAAATCATTGGTATTAAAATTATGCATTCAATGTGATATGATTTCATTATTTATTCGCACAACATCTTGTGGTCGACTCCCCCGTTGCCCCAACCCCTCCCCCACCCTCCCACATTCCATACACAAGTGACTTAATATAGCTATAAAAATTCACGTTACGTGCTATTTATTTTAATTGGAGTTATAAAGTGCTATGTTTATGAATAGATAAAATGTTTCTAAGTGGTCCGACATATGCTCTGTCAAAATTTACTCTTAGCTATATTTCTTCAAAGATATGAGGTTAAGGGTTATGGTTTGGTGTTAGGTCAGGTTTATATTTAAGGGTATGTTTAGTCCGAGGTTGAAATTTAAAGTTGCATGAGTGTAGGATATTGACTGCTTCACAATATTAACCGAGCGTTTGTAGTGCAATCTAATTACAGAAAGGTAGGAGATGCAAGTAAAAACTCTTAATTCTGAGCATCATAGAGTTAATACCATACCATTCTTTAATTTCCAGCAATTTATTAGTGAAAGATATTGACTGCGTCACAATATTCACCGAGCGTAATGTAGTACAATCTAATTTCAGCTAGATAGGAGACGCAAGTTAAGACTCTAAATTGTAAGCATCATTGAGTTTACTTCGTATCATTCTTTCAGTTCCAACAATTTCTTTTTATTTGTTTCTTGCAGTTGTTCCTCTTGTGTAACAAGTCCTTGGCCATGTGATTGGTGTGTTTATGACAACATGTGTACACATGATAAAAGCTCATGTCAGCTGGGAGAAACAGTGGTGACTGGAGAAAATGTAAATAGATTTGTTAACCTTGAATAAGATTGTGTCTCCCCCTCTTTGAGTCAATACATTTCAATCATTTTACTGAAAAGAGCGTTTGTTGAATCGGCATCTAAGTTATTCGTATATCACGTCAATGTGTTCTCCTCTTCTTTTCACCAAATGTTAAAACTAAGACTGTCTTTATTTTTAAATTTCAAGTTCAAGTAATGGAAAACATACATTAAAGGTATTACAAAGTTTTGGGAATATTTCATTAGGATTGGATCATGAAATTTAAAATTTGCATTACTATTGTGAAACATAGTGTTAGAACACCCAACTCTAAAAAAATTGGGCTCTAAAAAGCTTTTGATTTGGAGTAATTAAAATTTTAAAAAATAAAACAATTTACCGGTACTCCCGGTAAATTTGGTATAGCTCCCTCTCAGTTCGAAAATTTACATGTCATCTGAACAGCATAACACATATATAGCACTATTGTCAAAGTGTAATATTTAACATGTTTTGACACCAAATCATATTACCAGACTTAAACAATATATATAATCATTAAGATAATTATTTTAAAGTCGAGTTGCCTTAGTGTAAGATTTTTATACTGTCTCCCAAATTTGAAGAAAAAAAACACTTGTCTGTACATTGTAATCGCAATATAAATTTTTATAATCGATCGGACCGCCGCCATCTTTACTGTACTTACGTACGATAGTCTATGTATTTCCTGTGCGGGCCGGAATATTCTGTGTTGTTCTCTTTAACTCATTTTTCCATTTCCCTCTCTTAATCGTTTCTGTGTTTTCAACTTTGAAATGCATTTGTTATGGCTCGACTTTGATAATATTGTTGTTCGTCAGCTCTGTGAACGAACGCACACATTGCCTGTATTTTGGTCAAGTCAGTCAAGTGGTCGTGATGAACTGCAATGATCTGGCATTGATCCCAGCTGTGCATGTGTATTAGGCCTACGTATAGTACATGTTACGTGTGTACGTGTATTAGTCTATGTGCCGAATTGGCCCGAAGAATTTGCTAGCACATTTTTTTTAGGGATGATCTCAAAATACTCCCCAAAGTCGTTGTACAGGGACAGTTTGGGTAATCATTTATAGACAGAACGTAACATTATTTATTTTGCATTTCTTTATTTAAAAATAAGGAAGATACGTTTAATCTTACAAACGAAGATTAATCAATAAGGTTGACTTGACGTTTTCCCGAACAGTCGATCATGTGTATACTGAATATTCTTATTTTTAGATCATCCCTTAGAACGTTTACGAGTACGCTTTGTTTATCCTGCCAAATGACCTCTGGTAGAGGTCAGTAATTGCTACGCGTGTTTGGGCTATGGTTTGGGCTAATCTCTCTCTTTCCGTATAATTGAATTATATCCTTCGCCTCCCGTCTCATAACCAGGTCCATGTTATAACACTCTCACTTGAAATTCTCTCTCTCACTCTCTCTGTCGCTTCTATATCCCTCTCATCTCCCCCTCTCTCTCTTTTGTATCCCTCTCTATCCCTTCTCTCCTTTCTCTCTCTCTCTCTCTCTCTTCTCTCTCGCTATCTTTATTTCTCCCATTTTCTTTCCCTCTCTCTTTATTTCTCTACCCCATACCATTCTACTCTTTCTCTATTTTTTTCTCTTTTGATGTATATTGTATATATAATCTGTCTCTCTCTCTCCCTCTCATCGCATCACCTCGTTCATCCCCTTCTGTATCATATTTCTATATCCATATCACTTGTTAGTCTCTCTCTCTGTCGGTCTGTGACCGTCTGTCTGATGACTGTCTGATATCAACCCTTCATCTTTCTTTCGCTCCAACTTTCTCTCTCTCTCTCTAGAAGTTCTCATTCGCGTGATATAGGACCATATTATTTTTGTTTAGGGTGATATAGATGAGGATGATATAAATATATGACAAAGATAATAATAATCACAAGAACGAGAGAAGTTCTCATTCACGTGATAGGACAGTAGTTTTTGGTTGGTTTATGACAAGAATAATAATAATCACAAAGACGATAAGAGTTCTCATTTGCGTGATAGGACCATATATTTCTTTTGTCGGGGTTATGTAAATGAGGGTGATATGACAAGAATAATAATAATCACAAAGACGACAGAAGTTCTCATTCGTGTGATAGGACCATATTTCTTTTTGTCGGAGTTATGTAAATTAGGGTGATATAAATATATATGACAAAGATAATAATTATCACAAAAACGATAGAAGTTCTCATTCACGTGATAGGACAGTAGTTTTTGGTTGGATTTTATGACAAGGATAATAATAATCACAAAGACAATAGAAGTTCTCATTCGCGTGATAGGACCATATTTCTTTTGTCGGGGTTATGTAAATGAGGGGGATATAAATATATGACAAAGATAATAATTATCACGAATGCGAGAGAACTTATTATTCACGTGATAGGACAGTATAGTTTTTGGTTCGAGTTTATGACAAGGATAATAATAATCACAAAGACGCTGGAAGTTCTCATTCGCGTGATAGGACCATATTTCTTTTGTCGGGGTTATGTAAATGAGGGTGATATAAATATATGCCAAGAATAATAATAATCACAAAGACGAAAGAAGTCCTCATTCGCGTGATAGGACCATATTTCTTTTGTCGGGGTTATGTAAATGAGGGTGATATAAATATATTACAAGAATAATAATAATCACAAAGACGATAGAAGTTCTCATTCGTGTGATAGGACCATATATATTTCTTTTGTCGGGGTTATGTAAATGAGGGTGATATAAATATATGCCAAGAATAATAATAATCACAAAGACGATAGAAGTCCTCATTCGCGTGATAGATTTCTTTTGTCGGGGTTATGTAAATAAGGGTTATATAAATATATTACAAAGATAATAGTTATCACGAATGCGAGAGAACTTATTATTCACGTGATAGGACAGTAGTTTTGGGGTGGAGTATATGACAAGAATAATAATAATCACAAAGACGATAGAAGTTCTCATTCGTGTGATAGGACCATATTTCTTTTTGTCGGAGTTATGTAAATTAGGGTGATATAAATATATATGACAAAGATAATAATTATCACAAAAACGATAGAACTTCTTATTCACGTGATAGGACAGTAGTTTTTGGTTGGATTTTATGACAAGGATAATACTAATCATAAAGACGATAAAAGTTCTCATTCATGTGATAGGACCATATTTCTTTTGTCGGGGTTATGTGAATGAGGGTAATATGAATATATGACAAGAATAATAATAATCACAAAGACGATAGAAGTTCTCATTCGTGTGATAGGACCATATTTCTTTTTGTCGGAGTTATGTAAAATTAGGGTGATATAAATATATATGACAAAGATAATAATTATCACAAAAACGATAGAAGTTCTCATTCACGTGATAGGACAGTAGTTTTTGGTTGGATTTTATGACAAGGATAATAATAATCACAAAGACGATAGAAGTTCTCATTCGCGTGATAGGACCATATTTCTTTTGTCGGGGTTATGTAAATGAGGGGGATATAAATATATGACAAAGATAATAATGATCACGAATGCGAGAGAACTTATTATTCACGTGATAGGACAGTATAGTTTTTGGTTGGAGTTTATGACAAGGATAATAATAATCACAAAGACGATAGAAGTTCTTATTCGCGTGATAGGACCATATTTCTCTTGTCGGGGTCATGTAAATGAGGGGGATATAAATATATGACAAAGATAATAATTATCACGAATGCGAGAGAACTTATTATTCACGTGATGGGACAGTAGTTTTTGGGTGGAGTATATGACAAGAATAATAATAATCACAAAGACGATAGAAGTTCTCATTCGTGTGATAGGACCATTTTTCTTTTTGTCGGAGTTATGTAAATTAGGGTGATATAAATGTATGACAAAGATAATAATTATCACAAATGCGAGAGAACTTCTCATTCACGTGATAGGACAGTAGTTTTTAGTTGGAGTTTATGACAAGAATAATAATAATCACAAAGACGATAGAAGTTCTCATTCGTGTGATAGGACCATATTCCTTTTGTCGGGGTTATGTAAATGAGGGTGATATAATATGACAAGAATGATAATAATCACAAAGACGATAGAAGTTCTCCTTCGCGTGATATAGGACCATATTTCTTTTATCGGGGTTATGTAAAATTAGGGTGATATAAATATATATGACAAAGATAATAATTATCACAAAAACGATAGAAGTTCTCATTCACGTGATAGGACAGTAGTTTTTGGTTGGATTTTATGACAAGGATAATAATAATCACAAAGACGATAGAAGTTCTCATTCGCGTGATAGGACCATATTTCTTTTGTCGGGGTTATGTAAATGAGGGGGATATAAATATATGACAAAGATAATAATGATCACGAATGCGAGAGAACTTATTATTCACGTGATAGGACAGTATAGTTTTTGGTTGGAGTTTATGACAAGGATAATAATAATCACAAAGACGATAGAAGTTCTTATTCGCGTGATAGGACCATATTTCTCTTGTCGGGGTCATGTAAATGAGGGGGATATAAATATATGACAAAGATAATAATTATCACGAATGCGAGAGAACTTATTATTCACGTGATGGGACAGTAGTTTTTGGGTGGAGTATATGACAAGAATAATAATAATCACAAAGACGATAGAAGTTCTCATTCGTGTGATAGGACCATTTTTCTTTTTGTCGGAGTTATGTAAATTAGGGTGATATAAATGTATGACAAAGATATTAATTATCACAAATGCGAGAGAACTTCTCATTCACGTGATAGGACAGTAGTTTTTAGTTGGAGTTTATGACAAGAATAATAATAATCACAAAGACGATAGAAGTTCTCATTCGTGTGATAGGACCATATTCCTTTTGTCGGGGTTATGTAAATGAGGGTGATATAATATGACAAGAATGATAATAATCACAAAGACGATAGAAGTTCTCCTTCGCGTGATATAGGACCATATTTCTTTTATCGGGGTTATGTAAATGAGGGTGATATAAAAATATATGACAAAGATAATCATTATCATGAAAACGAGAGAAGTTCGCATTCACGTGATAGGACAGTAGTTTTTGGTTGGAGTTTATGCAAGAAGAATAATAATCACAAAGACGATAGAAGTTCTCATTCGCGTGATATAGGACCATATTTCTTTTGTCGGGGTTATGTAAATGAGGGTGATATTTTATGACAACAATAATAATAATTACAAAGACGATAGAAGTCCTCTTTCGCGTAATAGGACAGTAGTTTTTGGTTGGAGTTTATGACAAGAATAATAATAATCACAAAGACGATAAAAGTTCTCATTCGTGTGATAGGACCATATTTCTTTTGTCGGGGTTATGTAAATGTGGGTGATATAAATATATGACAAGAATAATAATAATCACAAAGACGATAAAAGTTCTCATTCGTGTGATAGGACCATATTTCTTTTGTCGGGGTTATGTAAATGAGGGTGATATAAATATATGACAAGAATAATAATAATCACAAAGACGATAGAAGTTCTCATTCACGTGATAGGACAGTAGTTTTGGTTGGATTTTATGACAAGGATAATAATAATCATAAAGACGACAGAACTTCTCATTCGCGTGATATGACCATATTTTTTTGTCGGGGTTATGTAAATGAGGGTGATATAAATATATATGACAAAGATAATAATTATCACAAAAACGATAGAAGTTCTCATTCATGTGATAGGACCATATTTCTTTTGTCGGGGTTATGTAAATGAGGGTGATATAAATATATGACAAGAATAATAATAATCACAAAGAAGATAGAAGTTCTCAAGGATAATACTAATCATAAAGACGAAAGAAGTTCTCATTCGCGTTATAGGACCATATTTTTTTGTCGGGGTTATGTAAATGAGGGTGATATAATTATATGACAAAGATAATAATTATCACAAAAACGATAGAAGTTCTCATTCGCGTAATAGGACCATATTTTTTGGTTGTGGTTCATGTAAATGAATACAGTATGTTTGGCAAGGATAATAATAATCGTAAAAACAATAGAAGTTCTCATTCACGCGATAGGACCATTGTTGGGGTGTATGTAAATGAGGATGATATAAATATATGACAAAGATAATAATAATCACAAAGACGATAGAAGTTTTCATTCACGTGATAGGACCATATTTTTTTGATGGGGTTATAATGTAGATGAGGATGAAAGAAAACAAGTCAAACATGCAGTGCAGAGGTTAGCACAGGCGAAGAGAGGGAGATCGAGAGGGTGCGAGAGGAAGGGAAAGAGGGAACAAGAGAGAGAGAGAGAGTGACAGAGATAGCCTGGGTCTATATTTCGGAGAGAGAGAGAGGGTCCATGTGGTGAAAATGATTATTTTCGAAACTTCCAAGGGTAAATGATGAACATTACATCGAACTTCTGTAGGAAAGAGAGAGAGGGGGGGGGGGACAGAGAGAGATAGAGAGAGAGAGCGGTATCTGGATAGACATATTTATTGTATTTCTTTCATGTTTATCTGAACGATTATGTGGTCATTCATTTTCAAATTGCTTTCTTTCTGATATTCTTTTCTGAATGCATTTCACGGACATAACAATTGGAAAAAATGATAAGACTTCATGTATCCCGTAGGCCTACTTGAAATTGTCTGTTATAAATGTATATCAAAAAGACTGATCAGTCGAAGCTGAGACTAGATTGAGACGGTTGATTTGTGCGATACAATCCTGAACGGTACTTGCTCTCACACAAACGTACACAGATGCTGGTACCATGGAGCTATAAAACAGACCATGGACCGAAGCCATTCGAATACAGTCGCTTCCCCGCCGTGGAGCGGGGTCAGCGCGGTGTCAAAATTGCTGTTGTCTTCTGTCCATGCGGCTTGCGCCGAGCAGGGCGAACGTAACACAGTGTTTCAATATCGATTATACCATGAACCATTTACAACAGTAGATGGCGCTAGTATACAACATCATGAGCCGGTTTAAATACAGGCAGCTTGGAACTAATAATTGATTTATTAATTACTGTTTAATTCACTAAAAAAAAAAAAAAGTATTTCAGCGGTGGAGATTGGTTAAAGATATTCCTATTGCATCTTGTTATAACATCAAAGAGTTTCAGATGAATTAAATATTTTTACCAACACTTTATACAAATTAGCGTGAGACCGAAGAAATGCGCAAAGGTAGGCCTCGTAATTGGGCAAAATGCAAAGACATAGACTTACTTCAATCAGTAGAATCTGAATTTGAATATGATCTGTGCTTTGAAATAATGCCATTCAGCGAATCCTTTCAATGGAATACTAATACCATACACATACATACGCACTTATTGACAATAAGCTACAGGTGCAATGTGTTTGAATTTTTTTCATTTGTATTTTGTATCTAATTTATATTTGAAGAACGACGTAGGTTCTGGAAACAAAGGCCAGAGTTATTGCCCTCAGCTTTTGGCGACATCAGAACGGCTTTTCATACCAGTTAATATTCCTTCTGGTTACTCACTTCTAGCAAATAATCTACCCACAGAGCAGACAAAGGTATGATAATCATCCTATTTGTGCTACGATGATTGTAAACTTTACATACCACTACTACTACTTCTACCACTACTACTATACTCCAACTGCTACTGCTACTACTAACAATTATAAGCCATTTTACCACTCCCGACGCTCCATTATTTTTAGCCGGTTTTAGCACGGCGTCCATTACAGCGCTCAAGAATTTTAAAGAATTGTTACCTACCTGGAATTTATTTTATAACTCACCAGGGGGGTGTTTCACAAAGATTCTAAGTTAAACTTATCTCTAAGTTGGACTTAAAGTTATGGAAAGCCATTAGCATCTTTGAAAATATTTTGTTAAAGTTATTTTGAAAGGCATAAAATGTTGATTCAAATCATTCATATTTTCTATCATCAAGGAGACTTCATGTTCTGGATGTGGAATTCATAAAAAAAGTCTAAAATACTTGAATATCTGCTTTTGAATATATTTCATTTTAAGGCTCCAATGGCTGTCCATAATTTTTAAGTCCAACTTAGTGTTAAGTTCTACTTAGGATCTTTGTGAAACACCCCCCTGGAGTAGGTCGAGTGTGGCAAAATTTGGAGTACGTTCTTGCAACAGGCATTCGATAATTGAATAATCTCTGACAAAAACATGAACATTTTACAAGTTGTCATCTCGCTAAATTAGGAAACGAATTTCTATCAGTTTAGTAATTTGACGATCTTGACCACTACTTTCTCCTAGTTTATTTTGGTATTGTATTGATTGAAGTGTAATGTTTTTTCATCTTTATTACTATCTTGTACTTGTCATTCCTGTCTATTTGGCTCACTACTGTTTATTTATTGTATCTATAACTTTATTGTATTACTTGTAAACATGATCAGTTTTGGTCCTTGGACCTTTGAATCATGTATATTTATATGTGTTTTTAAAACAAAATTAATAAATTTGAAAAAAAAAAAAAAATTGTTTTAAAATTTAATATTTCATCAGGTCCAGTCGGTTGATTGCATTCTTCGCATCGATGGAGTCGATATACGAGTACCAAGTTCCTTCTTCAATGAAAGTTACATTCTCTGTAGTGCCGAAGAGGTAAATATGTGTTTGGACCCTTGGGAGAACAATTCTTACTAATCTATCATTAATACACTGTTGGTCATAATGGTGGAATAATTATTTTTACCCCAATTTATTGAATGATTTTGACAATGATTTTATTCCTAATAGATCTAGATAATAGTTTACATTCTCAGATTTATTGAATGACAATTGGGGAGTGTTTGTTTTGCGTAACTGCTAAAGCATGTGTGTGCTACAATGCTAATCAGCTAGGGGACCTACGTCCTCAAGTCATAACTGACAGTAATGGGGATTAATACCTCATAAAAGGGCACTTATATAGCATATCGACACGGTTTTGATCCTGGGGGCTCGCAGTAACGAGGCCATTGCCTAGCCAATGAATCATGGCTGTACGCAGCGGGCATTAGGGTACGTCGACGCCCCCACAAAAACAAAAAAACAAAGAAAATGCAATAAATTGTCAATAATTCTTTTTTTTTTGCCCCGACCCCCAACATAAAAAAAAACTTTTATGTGGGCACGCCTTGAACCATAATACATGGCCCTACAAAGGATTTTTTTTTTTTGGGGGGGGGGGACTGGGGGAAAATGCAATGAATTATTGAAAAATTATTGCACTTTTTTGTGGGGGCGTCGACGTACCTTAGCGCCCCTTTGCGTACAGCCATGATTCATTGGCTAAGCAATGGCCTCGTTACTGTGAGCCCCCAGGATCAAAACCGTGTCGATGTGCTATATTATTGCCCTTTTATGAGGCATTAATCCCCATTACTGTCAGTTACGACTTAAGGACGTAGGTCCTCTGGTTGATTAGCATAGTAGCACACACATGCTTTAGCAGTCACGCAAAACAAACACCCCCAATTGTCATTCAATGAAATCTGAGAATGTATACTATTATCTAGATCTATTAAGAATATATCATTGTCAAAATCATTCGATAAATTGGGGTAAAAAATAATTATTCCACCATTATGACCAACAGTGTATTATTGATATTATGGGAAATTTATATCTTGAGGATATGTTTCCAACCAATATAGAATAGCATCTAATCCAACTTCATGATCAATATTAGTATAAAGAATGTTAAAATAAAATATTTGATGCTTGAAGTTTCATCCACGCTACACAAAAAGAAATAAACCTATCCTGTATTTTGAAAACTATTACCTTGACCTTTTCCCCTTTCCATCATTTTTACCCCCATTTACACTAAAGAAGACATTCGCATTACACCTGTATATCAATTTAACCCTTACACTTTGAACCTTCTATTTCAGTACATGTTTAATGAAAACATCCTAGAGAAGAATGTAAGCGTCTCGGTTCAGTGCAATGGGCAATTCGACATAGATGACCCGACAGACACATATGGTAAAATTCCCTTTTCGTTATTACCAACATATTTCCCATCAATTCCAAGTACGCTTTGGCTATACAATTGAACAAAATTGTCGCCGCAGATCTTCTTTAAAACGGTGAAATTATCACTTTGAAAACATTCCTAATGCGGAAAAATATATATGTTTTTGGTTGTTGCTTTGACGATTTTTACATTTTATTTTGTCAAGCATTTAATTTTATAAATATCTACTGTTAATTTTTAGGAAGAAAGTTCAAAATTAGTTCAAAATTAATTACCCTTTTCAATTGAGAATTCACCTGGAAAATACTTTAAACTTGAATAACTGTTGTGAATCATTTCTAAAAGTTATAAGAAGGACATTTTAAAAGTTGCATTAAACTCAGGAATGGACTACGTTACTTTGCTAATATTGATACAAATTTATAAAAAATATTTTCTCTTCTTTACCATTGAAGTAACCATGTACAAGTGCTCAGTTAACGGTGGCAGTTGCAGCAGGTGCCTGTCAGAAGGAGCAACTCCGTCCCACTTGAACTGTGGTTGGTGTGGTGATGACTGCAATGTCATTCAGAGTGATGTTTGTCAGAATAATCAGTTTCTCAGTCAGAATGACACCCAGCTCTGTTCTGCACCAGTAATCAGTGACGTAAGAAAATAATAAATCACTACCAAGTGTATGAATACTTACCTGTCATCAAACACGTTATGCAAGGTCCTGTAAGATATCATATGGTTCTAATTGAAATAATAATAATAATTTGTAAATTATAATATGTGAGATTTGTAAGTCGCCAAATCCATTTGATATCATATGCTCAAGACGCATGAAATTATTCATTTTTGTGTGTGATCTATGTGTTATAATTGTATCAAAGAACTAGAGTCTTATCTCCAAATGTCAAAAGAACATGCATGATTAACATGATTGTACAAACAATTATCAAACTAATCATATAAAATAATTTGCATGAGACTTTAATCTTGTGGTTTTTCCATAGTTTTATCCCTTGTCAGTACCTATCAATGCTCAAACGAGATTAGAAATTACGGGAACTGACCTAGGAGTAGAATTTGACGATGTACTGGAAATCGTCATTGGAGACTTGTTGTGTAGTCTGACTGACATGGGCCCATTCTATCAGCCAGGACAGAGGTAAAAGCAACAAACATAGATTCATTTTGATCGATGTATTCTTGTTTATTAACGTCTCATAAGTGGCCAAGGAATTGTTACGGTATTTGTTCCTTCATGAAGTTGCCGTCATCACCAACAGTCCTAGAATGCTACACATGTATTTATGTTGGCAATAAATTCTGCATCAAGGTTTAGCGTGTTAACATTCTCATTTACTCTTATGTGGACATGTTCCAAGATATTTAAACAGTTTCTTTTATTATTCAACACATTAAAGGTGTTACATACATGACAGTTTACGTCATAGGGATTCGTGATGATATCTTCGCAAGAATACCAAGAAAAACGTACATAATGAAAAGACAAGTAACGAAAAGAACTTGGCAGCAAAAAATGTATATTTCAAATGACCGGTTGTCTGATTCTCTTGTTGTTGACAGTGTTAGCTGCATGACTGGTTTATCTACTGAAGTCATCTCAGGACGTATTGAAATCACAGTGAGGTCTGGTGAAAGTATTAAGACTGCAGAAAGTTCTACATAATTCTTGTACAGGGTGAGTGCATAACAAATCGCCTAGTTTACTTTTACTTTTATACTCTGATATCGGGCTTTGAGAGGAAATTATCGTATTAATTAAATACGACATGATAACACATTCATCCGTAACCTACTTCTTATTGAAACGATTTATACGATAAAAGTAATTTTCTTGCTAGGATCCCATGATATCAGGGTTTAGTCCCACGGAGGGGCAGGTAGCAGGAGGTACAGAGATCACTATTACTGGGATGTATCTCAACACAGGAAGGAACATTGAAGCTAGTTTTGGAGAAGCACAATGCAACAATTTGTGAGTATCACTTATTATATATTATGTACATTAATGTTAACATTTTGCTATACATATTTTCAGTAGCATTTATTATGTGTTGTTGGAAAAGTGTAGATGTTTTTCTGTATTCTTTGTTCATTTTTTCAATTATTGTACACAAATGGGAAGATTGTAGATGATTTGATCGATGCACTTCGAATCGTATTTTACTGATGGGAGCATGGGAGGATATTTGTTATGGGAATGGATTGTGGATTCTATAAATTTAAATGTAATCAAAATCCAAAAGTACAATTTAGAAAGACACACACACACACAAGCGCGCACACCCACACACAAACACAACCATTGTACCCACGCACACCAACATTGATCGGTCAGAGAAACTCGCTTTCATAAGCAGTACCAATAACTGTAGATAACACGTCGAAAGCGTCGTAAGTTTAGATTTATCTCCCGCACCCCGCCAACATAATATATAGAGTTGTAATGTAATGCAATGTGTTCAGGAGACAGATATAACATTCTGAATGATTCATGATATGAACATGTCTGTTTCAACGTCTTAGACATTTTCTTATATTTTGTCCTAATGTATGAATGTATATGTAAAATTTCAGGATTGTTGACGATACGACTGCACTGTGTATCGCAAGCAGCTTACAAATGAATGAACAGATCGCTGTGTCCTTGACCATGACATTTGATGGACTAGTAAAACGGTTTGAGGACTACACCTTTATCTACAACCCCAACCCAATAATTGATGGCAAATACAGAACTGAGTCCATCTTGTCGTAAGGAACTATATCTTTATTCTTGTACCAAACTAGAAAAAGGATAGTCGAGCAATGTTTTATCATTATATTCTTTGGCATATTATGTGGTTTAATAATTTGTTATCAAATATGTTTAAATTCAATAGTTTATAGTGTTCATTAGGCTTGTGACAATGTACTTTGGTGTGTGAAACTCTAGTAGGACATAAAGACAACAGTGTACGAAGGGGCTAAAACTAAGCATTTATAATTGCATCTAAATATCTCTCCACTTAGATGGTTTAGATATTAATATATATTTTTTCCAAGACAAATCTAATATGACGTAAATAATAATCCATGAATTGTGGTCAGTTCTCAAAGTGACACTTTCTTAACAAAGCTGCGTAAACGCAGTATAAATGTTCTTTTAATAGTCTGAAACGTGTGATATTTCTTATGTTGATACAGAGGAGGTCTCGATATCAAATTGACAGGACAAAGATTTGATCTCATCCAGGAACCCCGTATAATAGTTTCGTCACTTACGACAGATGCTAGTAACTCTGAGGTATTTATTTATTAGTCTGCTATTTGTTGTTTGCTTATTCACAAAGCAGACGTAGTCTGTTAATGTAAAAAATTGCAGAGACACCATCATGAACATACCACTCTTAGACCGTGAACTTCCCAGGAATCGAAAGACCTCGATAACGATAGTCCATGAAAACCTTAGACAACTTCTTGAGCAAAAAAAAAAGGTCCCTAATAGACAGACGATGTCGGTCTCGAGGACTGTCAATCGATTGGGGTTATGGTCCCGTGGACTGATGGTCTACTCGGATGCCCCTTTTTGTATGATGAATTTGCTTTATTCGTACCGGTTTCGTTCGGACGTTACAATCAACATTTGATACATATATACATTTATGTTTCATTAAGCTTATGATTCATCCAGTAATGTAGAAATCAATAGCGAATCATCATATCTCCTTCGAGTAATCGATTCATGATTCGCCGTTAATAAACTTTAATGTATTCGTTCATTTTTATTCAAGACATGTTGAAATATGTTCCACAGCTCTGCAATGGAACGGAAACTCTTCTCATCTGTCCAACCCCAAGCTTTCCTGATGATGGTATCTCTACCAGAAGGAGGCGAGCTACAAATGGCGTTATGACAGCAAATCTGACCTTTGACTTTGATGGATACATCGTCGATGGCGGCTTTTTAGAGTACTACCCAGACCCTATGTATGAAAGCTTCAGTGGGCCAAACAGGATCTATGAAAGCAGTAATGGACGACTCGATATTACAGTGAGTGTTAAAATATCGTGTAATCACGCTGCCACGCCTGGATAAAATACTTTCGTAAAAAAACTACAGGAATTAAAAATATATTTTTTAAATTATTTTAACGAGCATTCCACATGTGCAAATGATTTACTCACAAACGAACGGAAAGAACCGACTAGTGCACGAGAACAGAAATAGATATAAGGCATTAATACGTTAAGGTACATAAAATAGATGAATATACGTATTAATGATCTTGTTTTGAATCATTCTAGGGCATTGGTTTAGATCTGGCTAGCACGGAGGATGATGTTCAAGTTCTGCTAGGGCCGAATGGTGTATGTCATGTGGATGTTCTTGAAATTGATGTAGTCCGTTGCCAGCTGCCTGAAGTACAGCCTCTAGCAGGTTACGAAAATGGAACATTGGGTCAAGGACCAGCAAAGAATTTACCAGCCGTGACAGTAAGTCAAAATTATATTCCTACTGATTTTGAAAATAATAAATCTGGAATTATATAGTGCTTAAAACGGAATTCCTTCTCAAAGCGATTGACAGAAATCATTATTACCCCAGTCATCAGATTCATTCGTGCGTACAATGTGCACCATTTACACTCCTATAATATGTAGCCGTGGGGAATATGGTAATTACTATCTCTCACCAAGGCTTTCGTCACCCTACCTGGTTCCCGTATTTCACCAAGGTATGGAGTGGCAAATGTATATAATGCCTCGCCAAAGGACATTATTGATGTTTTATGGATCGAACGCACGATATATACATTTCCAATCAAGTGCTCAAACCACTCGACTACATACCTCCACGATACGTTCTAATCCCATGGTTACAAACTATCATACCATACAGTGTATGGGTGAGGAGGTAGGGTTGGTGATGCGGGTGTAAGTCCAAACAGAAGCGGGTGTGTGTGCGTAGGTGCGCGCGCGTGTGTTCGTGATTGTGTGTGCATGGGGTGTTTGCGTAACGACATGGGGTATGGGAGGTGTTAGAAGTAGAACCTGACAGAGTTACGCGTGTGGGTGTGTATGTGTGTGTGTGTGTGTGTGAATGTGGGTGGTACTGTAAATATCCTGACAGATGGTGTATGTGCGTGAGTAAGGTGGGATGAATGAGGGTGGGGATAGTTGAGTGTGGGTAGCAGGGGCGGCGATTTCTTTTAATGACCGGGGGACGAAATGCGAGTGACGAGGGAGCATGGTGAACGAGAGGGGTGAAGGTGACAGTAGTGACTACCTCCTGACAGGTTTTTAAAGTTTTGTTGTATTAAAAAATTACATTCCTTAGCAAAACTATAGTATACAAACGAGCAATATGCCTGTTGCACATTTTTACTTTGCCGGTAATTAGTATGCAGTCCGAAGGGTTTTACATATTTAGTAGGTACATTTTAGTAAGTAGGGTGCTTGGGCATGGATGGGATTTATATTTTACACTCTAGGCCTCTGTCATGTAGATGAACATTGATATCGCTATTGGAGTTGAAATGGCAAATATATAGACTATGTGCAAGTAGTGAACTATTAAAACCAACCAATATTACGGAATACCTGAAATATGGAAACTGGCACTTTTTGTAGCATTGATCTATTGTTATAACTCTTAATCTTGTAAACATACATGATTACGTGATGCAAACGGAATACAGATTTTCTTCAATATTTACTTGTACGTTTTGAAGGATATTATGCGAGGGAGCGAAGCGACCGAGCGAGAAGACTTTTGCATTTGTATTAGTCTAAACGATGCACTCTTGGGCCCTTCAGAGCCTAAAAGTGTGTTGCAGTCTTTAGTCAGTATTTGCTAGACATTTATTTTTTGCACTTTTTTCACATTTTCCGGACGTACCCCCCCCCCCCCCCTCCCCCTGGTGGGTAGGCGTACTAATACATAAATTGGGAGTGGGCGTATGAAGGTGTTTCCATGATGATATAGGGTGTTTGGGATTGGTCTTGACAGAATGATGTGGGTGAGTCTAAGTGTGTGTTTGCGAGATGTGTAAGGGTATGAAGGTGTGAGAGTGAAGGTATCGGGTGTATATAAGTGTGGGCGGGGGCGCGCGCGCGCTCGTGTGTGTGTGTGTGTCGGGGATTTGAGGGAGGGGGAGCTGGGAATACCAGTAAAATACCCTCCATTTTTGCAATGACGAACCTTCGTCATTGCCTTGTTTTCGTTCACATTCTGCCCCATTAATATTCTTCTCCTCCTTAGTGTTTTCCTTATCGTCAGGAGTCGCATTCGTTTTGCACGTAGTGTTTGTTATTCCTAGTTAGGTGCTTTCCTCATGTCCTTTTCATTTCAAATTTCATAGGCATAGTCTCTAACATCTCATCAAGGTCACTACATTCTTTGATTTTTGAAATCACTCATGCATAACCATCCAGGCGCCATTTTGTCCGTTTCTGGTCCATTTTAAGGCCTTTCTTTCTTCCTTCCTATCTCCACTATCCTAGATCCTACAAACTTCTAACAAATTCCTCTAGATAGTCTAAGAGATGTTCTTTAATCTGCGATGTATAACCCGCCCTTCAAAATGCCATCTTCGTACTCAAAATTCAAATCTGAAACCGACTCCGTCAAAAATCTCTCAAAGTCTTGAAAAATTGACCCCTAAATAAACTAAAATTGCCATAACTTTCTCATATAAATTCCGTTTGGTATTTAAATCTCACAGTATCTTTATCCTATAATTGCACATAGCCATGCTAAATTTCACGCTCCAATGGCTTTGCAAAACATAAATAGCGCCCTCTAGAGTTCTGGGAAATGGCTTTCTCTCTGTGGCCGTATCTCCATTATGGCTTGGCAGAACCGTACCCTTTCTTGGATTTAGATACTTGAAGATATGCCATTTCCACCCATATACAAAATTATATACCCTATCGCTGACCAAATTTGAGAAAATTGCCCTCCAAATTCGCCATTTTCAAGAAAATTGAGAAATAACTTCAACTTGCTCTAAACCGGCGATCTTTATACCTACATCAATGAAACTTGGCAGACACATGTATCCATATACGTGACAACTGTCTGTTAAGTTTAGTAAATTGTAATGCCCTCTTCGCCAAGTTATCGCCAAAAATGATGAATTTACTATGCTTTACGGAATAGCGCGTTTGATGCGTGCAGTACGTTTTGCGCAGATGACAATGGTTTCAAACTGACCGCACTGAAGTGCCCTTTCGAATGATACCAAGTATGGTATATGTTCACGCAGAAAATTGTGAGTAAATCGCATTTGAACAAGGGTCACTATACGAATTCCGCCGAGTTTCCGCCCTATTATAACACGTTTCGGCCATGACGTCATTTTTTAAGACTGTTATTCGGTTGTGTTAGTATGGGCGGCCGTTCGTGCCAAAGCACGCGTCGCAACATGTTCATCATGCACCAAGTCCTATTGGTTTTGGACGCAGTGCTTGCGAGCCCTTTCTAGATCCTTTCCTCTACTCCAATTCCCTTCAAAATTCGTAGGCGTAGTCTCTAGCATTCCTTCAAGGTCACTGAATTCTTCGTTCTCCGAAAACCCTCATGCTTGACCGTCCAGGCACCATTTTTTCAGTTTCGGGCCGTTTTGGTGACCTTTCTTTCGCCCTAACTATCTCCACTATCACAGAAGCTACATACTTCTTACATATTGCTCTGGATAGTCCGTGAGTAGCTCCTTCGTTTGACACGTAGAAACATAGCGTCATTGCACGCACATCGTTGTGACACGATTGCATTTCTAGTCCTTATTCTTATCGTCCAAAAATCCCATTCGTTTTGCACGTAGTGCTTGTTATTCCTGGTTAGGTACTTTCCTCAAGTCCTTTTCCTTTCAAATTTCGTAGGCATCATCTCTAGCATCTCATCAAGGTCATCTACTTTTTCGATTTTCGAAATCACTCATGCATGACCGTCCAGGCGCCATTTTGTCCGTTTCTGGTCCATTTTAAGGCCTTTGTATCTTCCTTCCTATCTCCACTATCCTAGATCCTACAAACTTCTAACAAATTCCTCTAGATAGTCTGAGAGATGTTCTTTCATCTGCGACGGATGACTGGACCTTCAAAATGCCATCTTCATACTCAAAATTCAAATCTAAAACCGACTCCGTCAAAAATCTCTCAAGTTCTTGAAAAATGGACCCCTAAATAATCTAAAACTGCCATAACTTTCTCATATAAATTCCGTTTGGTATTTAAATCTCACAGTATCTTTATCTCACAATTGCACATAGCCATGCCAAATTTCACGCTCCAATGGCTTTGCACAACATAAATAGCGCCCTCTAAAGTTCTGGAAATTGGCTTTCTCTCTGTAGCCGTATCTCCATAATGGCTTGGCAAACCCGTACCCTTTTTTGGATTTAGATACTTGAAGATATGCCCTTTCCAGCCATATACAAAATTATATACCCTATCACTGACCAAATTTGAGAAAATTGCCCTCCAAATTCGCCATTTTCAAGAAAATTGAGAAATAACTTCAACTTGCTCTAAAATGACGATCGTTATACCTACATCAATGAAACTTTGCAGACATATGTATCGATATACGTGACAACTGTTTACCAAGTTTGGTAAATTCGAATATGTCAGCGCAAAGTTATCGCCAAAAATGATGAATTTACTATGGATTACGTAATAGCGCGTTCAATGCGCGCAATACATTGCGCGCAGATAACAATGGTGTCAAACTGACCGCAATGAAGTGCCCTTTCGGATGATACCAAGTATTATATATGTTCACACAGAAAATTGTGAGTAAATCGCATTTGAACGAAGATCACTACACGAATTCCGCCGAGTTTCCGCCCGAACCTAACACGTTTCGGCTATGACGTCATTTTTTCAGACTGCTTTTCGCCCCTTAAACGTCCTTTTTTTTCCTTGAAAATTTGCAGTGACATGCCGAGTTCCAATACGCAGGGCACCTCTTGGCCGGATTTTTGAAATTGGTCAAGGGGGCCATTTAAGACGCCATTTTGTCCTATACATCTATTTTACATCACGTGTTTCTATAGGATTATCATAGAAAAAAAGAGAGTGGTTTACAATAACAACCATGAAATTCTCTTTCTAATGATACCAAATACGGCCCATAAAGAGACGTAAAGAGAGAGAGAAAAAACAATTTAACTCCGGCCATAATACAGATCCTGCACGTTTTCCGCCCATTCATTACACGCATTGTCTATGGGGCATATCGGGTTCACGCTTTTGGCCCCCAGAACGAACTTGATTGCAATGTCAAAAACATGCACCAAATCCCATTGGTTTGTGCACGCAGTGCTTGCGAGCCCTTTCTAGGTTCTTTCCCCTATCCCAATTTCTTTCAAACTTCGTAGGCAAAGTACCATCCCATCAAGGTCACTGTTGATGCCTTTCTTTCGCCCTACCTATTTCCAATATCACAGAAGCTACAGACTTCGTGCAAATTGCTCTGGATAGTCCGAGAGAAGCTCTTTAGTTTGACACGTAGAAACACGGCGTCATTGCACGCACATCGTTTTGACACGATTGCATTTCTAGTTTAACATGTTTTTATATAAGTTAATAATACGTACAATTGACTTATAATTTATTTACTTCCCATTGTTGCTTATTTATATATATACTTCAAATTAGTTTTTGTTTAATTATGTTAATGTTTAAGCAATAAATACTGAAAACGTTTAATTATTTTATTAAATTGTATATTTGTATTACACATCTGGAGAAATGAAACAAAATTAGTATTAACAAAATAATACAAAGGATATGGTAAGGAGAATGTAAGGTTTGGAATATGGATGAACATCATTAAGGTACATATATATATGATTGCTGGGATCTGGGATGTGAGGTCATTAGGTTAGGCACGCGGATATAAGTCCTGCTCGAAGTGTGTTGTTGAGATATGGGCATGAGAGTGTGAGGTTTGGCGTTCGGTAGTATACCGCAGTACGATTTTCTTTGTAGGGATGGTTTTGTATACGTTTAACAGTCTGCAGCCATGAACACTATTTTGGTACTTTAAAAAAGTTCTAAAAATCCTTTGGTCTAGCCTAACCTTTTCAGCCTCTTCCAGTGTTAAATAAGCACATGCACATGGCATATGAGTTGCTGTTTTGGGGAACGGATTTCAAAGACTTCACTGAACCAGTTTGACCAGTACTATGATGTATTTTGTTGTCGTTTTTGTTTTGAACTCAATCCTTTAAGGCATTAGTTAATGCTCTATGGAGTTCTCGACCCATGAAAATTAGGAACATATATTCTCTCGATACTTTTAAAAAAGCACTTAAGACCTACCTTAGTATTTACATTTTCTGTATTATGTTGAATCGCATAGAGAATTATTATAATGTATTAATTATGCGCTATACAAATTTATCATTGATTATATTATCATAATCTTGTTTAACTTTCACCCAGGTGGTGCACGGGAATGTAAGGTTCTCTCCAGGCTTTGTTTCAGCATGGGCTACGGATGGTTACCCTTTGATAGCCATTGTAATACCTGTGGTCATTGTCATCTCCATCCCCATTTTGATCATCATTCCGATGATTCTTTTAGCGTGGTGGTTCAGAAAGAAACAACTGAAAGTGAAACGAGCTAAGGACGAGGTCAAAATGATCCGAATGAACATCTTGAAAAGAGTTCGAGAAGGTATTATTTATTATTTGCTACAAACATTTCCAATACTACCAAATCAGCTATTACGGTATTATAATAATAATAATAATAATAGCTCACATTTGTAATGCGCCTAATACTTTGTTTCTAGGCGCAGTACACATAAATTATCCCGGTCATCGGATTCAGGCTTACCCGCACACAATTTATGCACATTCTCCACTCCCTGGGGAGCATTCCGGCCAGTCGCCGTTTTACAAGCGCCAATTGCTCATCCAACCACATTAACTTTCGCATCGTACCGGGTACCCATTTAACACCTGGGTGGAGAGTGGCAAATTTAGATTAACGTCTTGCCAGAGGTCATTAGTGCAGCGGCGGGACTCGAAACCTGTACCTTGCAATCTGCAGTCGGGTGACTTATCCACTAGACCAAAACACCTCTATTACATGAACATCAATATATCTAACCCCCATATTATATCAATGAAATATATCCCCAATGCAACTCTTTCGCCTTAGATGGACTTAAACCAAACCCACAATAATTATGATGTCTTTGTTCCTCGCACTTGTCCATTAGTCTCAAATACCAGTTTGGATTTATCTGACGCTGACGACAGAGTTCAGAAGCAAGGAGTTCCATTCGTAGGGCATGTCCAATATGTCACAATGATGTTGTTTGCTGGGCTCGGTATTCATCCAGAAACAACAGAACCAGAGGTAAAATATTCTTGATATAAAAAGGCTTTCTTCTAAACAATAAGTTTTATATCACAAAGAAATGCTAACTTTACAAATATTAGACTAGTGATTTATAGGTAGCTATTCTGTTTAAGCATCTTATAAGAGACTTACGGTGGTTCGTCTTCAAGGTTTACATAGGGTATATATAAATAGATAGATAACACGGTGCTTGATGTTTAAAAGTGTGCAGTTCACTCAAATGCTTTGCACCGGTTCTTCTGCTTGATTGTATCTTCTGTAAACATTTCTGCTCAATAATATTCCTGTCTATTTTTTTTCAGTACATGGAAGACTTTATGGAGCATTCGTTGATATCTTTCTATCGTATGCTGAAGGAGAAGGCCGGAATGATAGAATTCATCAGGCAACTCGAAAATAAGAAAGCGGGACGGGGTCGAGAAAGGTACACGAATATTCTCACCTTTGGTGTTGAATGTCAATACTCTACGATATATACAAGCTAGAAGTATTGTATATTGTTAAACTCATTTATTTTCAACGAGATACTATAATGTAATGAATATTATTAAAGCGATGACTTCTTGTATAAAGCCTGGATCCAACATATAAACGTTCCATTATTTGCTCGGATACTATTAAACGTCAGTTCACACAGCATTTTTCGACTTTCCTCTTGTAATTTATTTATTAAACAGGCTGCCAGGACTAGGGCGGAGAATGGCAAAAATTAATTAATATCTTGTTGAAGGACAGTAATGCCGTACAAGGGGCTTCGTGACTTTAGTATCTTCGGTCTAACGCTCGAGCACTCATCAACCTCTCGACTATGACACCTCTATAAAGCCGATACAAAATAACGTGTTTCTGATTATTTCCCACGACATTTACTTTAATAAATTTGACCCCCAAAAAATTATTTATATTGTGCCATAAACCTAATAACTTTATATATATAAGAATCATAAATCCCCTTTCCACCTCGACAGCTGTCTATTGTTAAATTCAATATGGTCGGACATAACGAGGCAATAATTGGCTTCTCCCATTTTGTTTGGTAGGGAGCTCATTGCATCTCTATTGGCAATCACATTCGTCAGCGAGGGAAAGTCGATCCACTTTACAAAGTAAGTTTACGTCTTGTAGTTGAGTTCAAACATACTGTAAAAGTAAATAACTTAGACAACCTGAAGTGAAACAAAGCAAAGACTTTCAAAAAAGCAACACAATGCAATTTTAACAGGCTTTCTACTGGCTATTGAAATGTACCAATGAAACATTACGGAATACGATCATAATTTCTATGGGATAAAAAAAAACAGCGTCTTATAATTGCCATTTAGTTGATTTCATCAAACTCAAGGCGATCATGTTAACAGCAAATAGTCAATTATTATTTGTGTCCCTTTTAAAACGAAATGCTCATCTGCGTTTTCCTAGAGGAATATACACGTGCTTTTATTATTTGTCATAATTTACCCGGATATTTCCCTTAACATTTTGTAATGTTTTCTTTCCTCCCTGTTCGTGTTTATCTTCAGTGTATTGACATCACTTGTTGAAGATGAAATCGTAACAGCATCTAAGTCCAGAAGACGGATGGATACCCTATTTACCAAGTAATCATTTTGTTTACACACATCTTTATCATTTTTATGTCAGTCGTCAATGAGCTAACTTGACAAAGTGACATGTTACTTTGCCAAAGTTAACCACCTATAACAATACCACAAACAATAGCAAGATATACGTTGCTATGTCAGTCATGTCAGACTAAACTAATATTCTAGAATAGACAATGATATGTAATTTCCCCTTAGCACATGTTCATAATAGAATTGCATGCTTCCATACATATGTAAAATACATCATCATTGCCTTTGTCTTCCTGGTGATGCTACAGCATGTCTGACATAGCAACTTGTGTGTTGATATTGTATTACGTATTGTAACAGGTGGTCGACTTCGGCAAAGATACACATCACTTTCTCAAATTAGCTCATTGATGACTGACAGGTGATGTCACAAGGGAAATGAGATCTGGAGGTTTTTGGGGTGGAGCTTAGCAAGTTTGAAAAAAAATATTTCAAAAAATATTTAAAAATCTATGAAACAAATTCAAAAGTTTACATATCAAAATATGAGATGTATGCAGGACTGCACACCAACAGGAATACACTTGTATTTCGATGTCATGGGCCCTTTAATGAGCTACCTTTTAAAGTTATGTTTACGTTTAAAAGTATCAATTTCTTGAATTCGAATTCTTGTTCATATTTTTCTTTGAAAATATTTCCTCTTTTTTCAGCACTGAATCAATCACAGAGAAATTGATCAACAACTGGTTTGCCTTGTTTATGTTCGATTTCTTGAAGGTGAGGTTTGTTCTCAAATATAATATGTCATATTTATTTTCTTTTATGGTTTACATATTTTATAGTGAAGTCAATTTCCGTCGGTTGTGTCTTCACGCTTAATATAAACGAATAACTTTTTTAATATTTATGAATGGCAATTATCATTTTAAGAATATGAAAACATTGTGACATATCGCTTCATGTTATATTTCATATTATTTACTATTACGGACATAGTAAATAAATGAATCTGATCTTTTAAATCTGACTCTACATCTGCCACTCTCCATCTAGTTTTATTTAATGGATATCTGACAGGATTTATATTCACCGAATGCTTTCAGCGGTTTTATCCACACTGATGATTTACTCACGTCAAATATGAATATTACATGGCCTACATACCCTTTCCTATGTTGCCCTTTTGTTCTCCTCATTTTTTGGTTGGTACTACCTCAGGTGTATGGCGTCTACCCATTGTACATGCTGTACCAAGCAGTAAAGACCCAGGCCGAGAAAGGTCCTATAGATGTCGTTACTGGAGATGCATACTACACACTGGAGTTTAGCAAACTCTTTGATCAGGAAATCGACTTTCATTCTCTCGTAAGTTGGCTGCCTGTAGTGGGTGATAATATAAGTGACTGATTGTGTATGAATAAAATTGTCTCAACCGGCTTCAATGCCATAGCTAAATTCTCAAAGGGTTTCGATTGTAATTTAAGATCCATCCCTCGCGGTCTGTAGCTCTATTATTGCCCCCCCCCCATACATACATTTTACAAAGGTTGAAATCAGTCTATTTCGAAATGAACCCACGATCCTGGCTTAGAATGCCTTAACCACTAGGCCGCAGAGACAGGATAGAGGTTTTGGCGAGACCAGATTCAGTTAACCGGCAGATTGACACAATTTTCAGCCTTTATTATTTAAAGAGAATAAACAATATCAATATCAAGATCATCCTTTCAATACCTGCTATTAACGTTCTATTTCCCTTGCCATTCTAGGACATTGATGTTGTTGATGAAGACGGAAATGTTTATCTTCACGTGACTGTGTTGGATGTTGATACTGTGAAACAAGCCAAACAGAAGATTCTAGACTCACTCTGGAAGAAGAGTTACTGCTTGATGCCGAGGGACATAGATGCAGTTGATCTAGGTGAGAGTAATGAATGAAATCATAATAATTGTTTAAATTCGGTTGTATGAAGAAGAACTGTAATGAATGTGAATTCATCCGCGGCTTATTTCGTACACCAACTGATTTGCTTGCTTAGAACATGGACCAAACGAAGCCTGACCATAAGCCTAACACATAACTCGATTCGAACTCAAACCCCATATCTTTAACAAAAACAAAGTCGGGAGCAGTTGAAACATTTCCACAATTATTGGCTGAAAAAAAAGAACAGTGCGTAATAACTGTGGGGAAAATATATGTATTTTACTAATAATGTAATGAGCCTTTAAAGCCCTTCTGCACTAGTTTGGCCAGGGGGATTAGACCTCCCTGCATGGTCCCTGACATGTGGTTATCTCAACAAATTAGTTTTCAATTAACATAAGAAAAAGGGGACCATGAGGGATGAACTATAGACTATGCCATAGAGAATTTTGATATGATCAAAGCATAATAATTGCTGTTATCGAGATATTAAAACTTCCCTCGTTCTATCTTTTGGTTTTTTACAGTGTGGATTCAGACTTTTGACAGGATCACTTTGCTACAAGAAATAGACAAATCCTCTGAGACACAGGGGAAAACCATGATCAATACAATGAAGAGCTTTGGGGTACGTTACTAGCTTATAGCTTATTAGCAGTGTGTTATGCATAATTATATTGATAGTAATCGTAAATGCTACGTGTAAGCACTAAATTTTACCTCGTAGAACTGACAAGTGGATCTGTAATTTTGTTATATTGAGGTGTTTGTATAAATATAGTAGAATTTTGATCCTGAAATATCCATCCGGCATATTGGCAGGGGTAATAATAGAAGAGAGCTTAGAATCATTGGTATTTTAGCACTGCATCTTTGAAACTATTAAATAAATCCCATAAACAGGAATAGTTTATGTTTAGACCAATGTCGAAGGTACATGTCATTTTCGTAACCGGGTAATACTTACGCATGTAAACAATGGTTCCGGATTTTTAGCAGTAATGTCCGTGTGTACCTTTGCTGCGCAGGGCCAGCTGACCATGTAATTATTGTTCACACAAATATTTCTGAACTCCAGGCACTGTGCATGGTGAATACAATAAATAAATGACCCTGCGCAGATAGGTTAGTCTTGAATATTACTGCGGAACACTGAATAAAATTCCTAACTATATTTTGTACTTCCAGATTAGAGACGGATCCCACGTTGCACTGATACCTAAAAACCATGGTGATGAATATCAAACCCTCGATCTGAAAGAAGTATCTTCAAAGGGTGATGGATATCAAACCCTCGATCTGAAAGAAGTATCTTCAAAGACATGTAAGACAAGACATACTCAATTACTATGAGGTTTGGTGGAAACGAGGCGCGCAAGCGTAACACAGCTGCGTGCAATGGACTTGAAGCGACTAATGCACCAAGCTTTTCTAAAGTGCATTGATATCGGGCTTGAAATTTTTACATCCGAGCATTTTGGGGGTATTGCGATAGCGAGGATTGCACCATTCACTGACATTCAGGCATATAATCTAAGCATTTTTTTTTTTACAGACGAATCCTTGCAGCATGTGACCGTGGAGATGAATCCTGAATCACAGCCCTCACAACCAGCTTTAAATGCTATCCATCTGAAAGTTAGTAACTGTTCTTGTGCCATTCTATTCTTTTAACGCTACATGTGAATATAATGTTATTGTACCGTGTAATTCAACATTCTTATACCTTCAAAGATTCGTCATGGGACTTTGATTAATATCACGTATTGCTTATTTTTTGGGCACCTGCTTTCGAAATAGTAAAGATTGAAAACGTTTTGCTTCTATTTTCCTGGTGTACAATACACCTTTAATCACGTAACACATAGGTCGAACGAGTCATTTGTCCCGCCTCGCTGTGTAAAATCCCATATTGATCGTCTAAATTCTCAATGACTTTAGCAATAATTAAATGAGGGAAAAGCAGGGCAGAGCAGAGATAAAGAAATAGAGGAATTGAAACGAAGAGAGAGGAGAGGAGGAAAGGGAGAGAGAGAGAGACAGAAGAAGAAGATGGGAGAGCGATAGTGAGAGACAGAGGGAGAGGAGAGGAAATCAGAAAAAGAGGAAACAAGAGGCAGATAGAGATAAAGCGAGAGGAAGAGAGAAAAGGGAAAATAAAAAAGGGAAAATAAAAAAGAGAAAAGGAGAAATATGGTGAAAGAGCAAATAGAGGCAAAATAAAAGTTCGCTGTTTAATTTTTTTGCAGGGTGGTGAAGAAGAGCTAACAAGGAAAAAAAGTAACCTGCCTGATCATATAAATCGAATGAAAGCAAACCTCGATCGAAATCTAGCGATCCCCCATATGCTAACTATGAAGGTGAGTCTATACAAGATTTTCGTAGCGGATTTTGGTTCTATACTGATCCATTGAAACTTGTTTCTGTCGGCTTTTTGAAATCCTGAAAGTTAATTTTCTATTTTATAATTAATACGTCTTGAGTTTGATTTCGATTTGTATGTATTCTGTATGTTTTGCTTTGTTAAATGAACATGTTCGGCCCTTCACTTGAGCTGCATATTGAGTGTTATTATGACAAAAACCGATTCAATATATCTAATCATCCATCAATCAATCAATTAATCTTTATTTTTCACATTCCAGTCATTGTAAATGTAGTGTTATTCACACTCCTAAGAATGAAGTATAACAATAGTTTATATCATTAGTGATGAAAAGGAACTCAAATTTCTTTGAACAAATATTTAATCTATCTTTTTATGTTTTGATGTAATTTGAAAGATGTTTGTTCTTAAACCAATTCTATTCTATAATGGACAGTACTACAATCACCATAACAATGTGAAAATGTTGAATAGTGTCGTTAAGATTAAATACCAATAATTATTCTATAATATCACACATAGTTACATTTGATGTAAGTATGGTCATCTTTATTTCATTGATATAGGCATCGATCAGTCCATATGTGGATGGTATCTTTGAAGTGATGTTCAAGAAACCAGCTAAGATCCCTCTACCTGTCAAGCATCTCTTTGACACATTTGATGAACTGGCTATGAAGTACGCAGGTGGAGGATTGCCCGAGGATTGCGCGGAAAAATGGAAGAAAAATTGGTGAGCATGGATCATACATTTAAATGTTTGAAAACATTATGTACAGTATATTATAATTTATTTCAGTGTTGTATTTCATAGTTCAATTGTGTGTAGTCATCTTCAAACAGTATGTAAATGGTACATGATTCCATAAAAACTATTCAGTCATTACTATAAGTTCATGCATATGAAGATAAACAGTTTCATAATAATCAGTGCACCCTGAAAAGCTACCTCGCCTCTCGGTTTTATGTTTATGACAACCCATCAATAGCAACGACCGTGGTGAAGCGAAAAATCTGTCTAATCAAGTTAGTTCGGTATATATTGGGGATACGTTCCGCTGATAATTCGTCTTGCTCCATTAAATACCTCTCCCCCTCCTGTCTAAAGTCAAAACATGTTAAGGAAACCTTTCCCAATCTGACAATTTGTTCTTTTAAAACCTTTTAGAGGAGTGCAATTGTTTACTCACACCCCTACCAGCAATGAGTTGTGAGAAAAAAAATCCAAGTTGTGTTATCTCATGATGTATCAATAACTTGCATCCACAGCTTGTCTAACTTCTGGAGTTCAGTACTCACCAACCTACCATCAATGTTTGAGATGCCGAGATCAGAAACAGCAGATAGATGTGCCATCGCTCTCGCTGGTGCTCTTAATGACGCAACAACGACCAACACCTTGAGACAGGTAATTCAACATCAGTGAGGATGATATTACTCAGTTTGCCACGTCACAATCCATACTGCCTTTCAAATAAGATGGAATGGATTTCATTGAACTGGTCCGATCCCCAGATCCGAAAGACTCCATGATGGTTGGTGTAGCTGGTTCCTAAACCCTGCAGAAACCTTCGTTTTAATTCTGATCTTGGCTCCATATGGAGACTTAAAATGTCACACCAGTTTCCAATCGCCAAATTAGTTTCTATGTCGGACTGAATTAGGGAAATTTAGATCTTTAAAATGCAACACCCAAGTACTCATATTGCATTCATTTTTTCATCATAAATGTATGTTCTTTCACATTAGGCTGAATCGGATCACCTTCCCTACTACAATGAACATCCACTCCAGAGAAAGATGATGACTGATTACTGCACCCAGGTAACAAGTCAACCCAAGGTCCGGCCAGGAAAGCTGAATAAGGCCTGCTCCTCTATCTCTAAGGTATATTAGTATAATACGGATAGGATTTAATGAGGAAGTATCGTTGTTTAGTGGTTCATCCACGTGAAGCTCAATCCGATTAATGAGATTTAAAATCCCAGCTTATCACTTACTTAGTTTTACAAGACATTACGCCATGTTCATCACTCTTCACCAAGGTGTAAAATGGTACCCAATTCGCAGGTGCGATATATATTCGGCCACCGGCTATGACCACGATGACGGAGAAATAAGTATTGGTAAACTTGTCTTGTATAGCACTAGTGTAATGCTATGGCACTCCTGGACCGTTCTTACCATTTGTTAGAGCTTTACGTCCATATATGGAATGCTTAAACCATTTACACCTGGGTCAGGAGTGGCAAACGTAGATTATTGTCTTGCCAAAAGGACATTAGTGCAGGGCTGGGTACGAATCGTCACTCTCGTGATTGAGGGGCACGTGATCCAATAACTACACCACGAAACCTCCATTTAATATAATGAAATTTAATCATGTATCACAATGATTTATTTAAGTATACTCCCTGGAACAGTAGCTGCATTTACACCGGAACTAAATATCGTCGATATTTCTCAATTCCGGTGTTTCGTCACAAATCGAAAACCCGCCGTTGGAGTGTATTCTGAAACGCGAACAGAAATGTCACCGGTTGTTGCAGTATGATTGCTCGCTCTCTAGCACCTTTGAATGATTCCGATTCTTTGGTCACGTTACTCTTCTCTATTTCGTGGCGCATCGGCACAACTTACCCCCGAAAAACAAGAATTATCAAACAGCGACGGTTTTTTATAATTTTTTTCAAGGAAAAATGGCAGTCAAACCGACGGTTTTTCAATATGGTTTTGGGGCACTGCAAATTGGGCATTTGAAAATATTGTTTTCATAATCTTCTTTAAAATGATAACAGCCTAGGAGGCCAACAAATATTGATCACCGGCATAGAGGTGTATTTCTTCAAAGGTATTGGGCTAGGGGTCAGGTTGCAATTGTGTTTTAGTTAGGTGTAGGTTGATGTTTAGGGTTACGAATAGTGCTGGGTAGAGCCAGGGTTGAAGTTAATGATTTGAATAATGTAGGTTATAGGCGCAGAGGAATTGGCGCAGGAGCAAGTGTTGCACAATTATAGTGGACATTACAGTCACTTTCCTTTCCATGAGGCTACAAATGACCGACGGGCCATGAGACTGGTTTTAAATTTCATTATTACATCGTGTATTACCTTTGTCGGTCGTATGGTTTGTAGATCCCACGGACCTTTTAGAGTTTTCCGTCGCGTGGGCTTATCGATCTGCTCGTGTTTTTCCCCGAATATTTATTAAAATTATGTTCAATCAACCGCAGGCGTAGTCATTAAGACGGACTAAGTTTGAATTATGATTAACGAAGTGCACGTTCTTCTCTTTTCTGTACTACTGTAATGAATTAAGTCATATAATTAAAGCCAGAAATTTATTTGCTAAGTCCGGATTTAAAGGTAAAATATTAAATATGCTTTTCTTACGGATATTGACATTTACAAGATTTCATTTTTTTTCTTCCTTTGATGCAGGAGTTCAAAGGTCAATTCAGTCATCTGTCGAATTTGTTGCACCTTTACAATCTCACCAAGAATGACATGGAGGGCCTTCTGAAATAGATCTACATTGTAACGCCATAACGCCTTCAATGACATAGGGGGGTAATAAGCACCCTCTTACTTCCCGCCGCAAATACTTCACCCCCATAACTTTAGTCTTCCATGTTCTATTTCGATGGATAAGATAAACATATCAGTTTTTAAATCAGTCATACAAGTTAATGTTTACACACACGCAATATGTTTACAATGCACCATGATTACTTTATACAGATGGAAAGAGAACAGTTTTTGTACAAACCTGATATATTTTGAATTTTCATCTGTACCTCATAATCATTGTACAACTACTTTTTCCCCGTTTAGATGGATATATTCTTCTGTTAGTTTCCCATATAGATATTAATGCAATGAAGCGCACACTACTCAAAGCGCAATATATCTTCTGTTTAAACTCCATTACAACTCTATCATGTACATAAATCCACTATGTTGGAACTAAACATTTTCATCTTTACGACCATTAAAATGTTTAAGCTGTGAAAAAAGAAACAGAAAACGAGGTTAGTATGTCAATTGTATCGCATTACATTAATTTAGTAGTATTTATCTGTACAAAAGAGGTACATGGTTTGCCATGCACTTTATTTTCTTGTCTAAGAATTATGTAATATATATTGCCTTGTATTTAACCACGTTTCAACTGGATTTGAGGGATATAAAGAATCTCGTGATATAATTAATTTGTTATATGGAACTTTCGGTTTTATTTGGGATGTATTATTTTTATTTTAGAAAAGTTGTTGAATATTATGTATGACTGATATGCGAAGGAATTGAAACATATCTACTCTAAATATATCCGGGGTATATTATTGTATTGTATTGTATTGGTTTATTGAGATAAAAGTCATCGAACACACATATGACACTGATAGCTGAAATTGTTCAATTTATAGAGTAAAAAGGACATGGCATAGATATAACATATAAAACATTAACAAATGTCGAAAACTTACAAATATTGTGTATATTTAAATACGATTTATAAAAAATTGCCATTTGTTTTGAATCAAAAAGAAATTTGATAATTAAAAAAAATAAGAAAAATCATGATTTATGATCAATAACCCATTTTTAAACCAAGTTTATATATTAACCAAAGTTATATATAAACCGAGATTATATATATCAAATATAAATATATACAGTGCGACCCAGAAAAAACGAAACCGAGAATTATCGATGTTTTATCATAACTTTCTGGGTCGCACTGTGTATATGTATTCATGTCACATAATTGAAATGTGCGTGCTTTAATAATTAGGTATTGGTAAGTTTGAACGCACATGCTTTAAAAAGCTTACGCTTATTGCAATAGCCTTGATCACCACCTATTGAAATCCGAAAACATTACATAGCTGTTACGTAATTCAATTATGAGTTTCATGGGATATTTTATAATGCATTGACATTTGCTCTTGAGTTGCCCGATATTTTAGTGTGATATAACAGTTGTAAATATTATAAAACAGTTGTCTACTGGCAGTTTAATAGTTCCATATTTACATTGAAATTTCCTACATACAATGGTATGCAATGTGAATTGAAATCATCCTTGATCGATAAAAAAACAAATGTTATACTCAACAAATATATGCAGACGCCCACATACGTTTGATACTTCATTCCATCAAAAATTATTACGTTCCTTTGTAATCCCAGGGTAAAGTGACTTTGTGATAGAAAACGAGAGAGGAAGAAAAGCTCCGGACCATCAACGCAATATTAAGTTATGACATGTATGAACACAAAAAAAAGTTTATATACAGTTTTAGAAGCTTAATAAACAGGTTGCTTTCATCTCTGTCTATATCATGTACCAATCACAGGTCCAGCGACATTCATTTTATAATTCTTAGTTCAAGCAAAACATACAAGTTTCCTTCATATCATTGGAATAAAAAGTGACCGTCTAATTAAAAACATGAGAGAAAGGTAGACCCGGAGTAGAGTAGAGTCCATAACTACTAATTTTGGGTCATCAAGATATACATGTATATTCTAAAAATAGAAACGTTGTTTCATTAAGAACTATCTGAGAGTGATTCTTTTAAGAATTATTCACTTTAAACTGTTTTGATCATATTATCTTTTTTTATTCCAAAACATAGTAGAGTTACTTTTGCATACAACCAATAGATGGTGTGCGTGTGAGTGTGTGTGTGCGAGATAGACAAAAAAAAGAACAAGAGTGGGATGGAGAGAGATGATTTTGTTTTTTAAATAGTTAAAAACGGTTAAGATCATGTTGATGAACCTTTGTCCTCTCAGCTTTTCAATTTATTCCAAAACACAGTAGGTAGATCACTTTTCTATAACAACCAATAAAAGATGGTGTGCCTGTGTGTTCGTGTGTATGCGTGTGTGTGTGGGTGTGTGTGCATGTGCATTATTACGATTTTATAGATAAAGAATTAAAAGATATATTTTATAGACCAAGAATTACTATACTCATTAAAAACCAACGATAATTTTAATTTAGATTAGATTATTGCATGGAGTCATATATATACTAATGAGCATCTTCATAGATTTGGTTTTGTTGGTGAAAATTTATGTTCGTTTTGTAAACGGGAAATAGAAACATACAAACATTACTTTTTATCTTGCGGGAGCGTTCAAAAGATATGGCAGGCTTAAGTACAATTTTTTGAGTCAGATGAAATCAAAGATTTAGAATGGCGAGATATATTTGTTGGGTTGGCAAGTAGTTCACATAGAATAAAAAATCTGTAATACTATAATTTTCATGGTGAAGTATGGTATATTTATGTCAAGATCGGGGGGACAAGTACCAACTTTAGAAAAGATGAAGAAAACTATTTTTAATTATAGGGATGAGGAAAGGAAAATAGCCATTAGAATAAAAAAGCTGGGATTACATTTTTTTAAGTGGGAGCAGCTTAGTATTAACTAAGATTTGTTTTCCTCTCAACCGTGAGCTTGTTAAAGTGTAACTCTATTTTGCAGCCTGGTTAAAAACTTACTTATTTTGTACAATATCTTGAGTTGAGAATTTAGCAGACATCCACTGAGTACTATGTGTGTGTGTGTGTATGTGTGTGTGCGTGTGTGTTTGTGTGAGGGAGGGGGAGCTGGGAGAACCAGTAAAATAACTTCCAGTTAAAAAAAGAAAGATTTTGTTATATAAGTGATTAATATGTACAATTAACTTATAATTTATGTCTATGTACTAAATGAGTATTTGTTTAATTATGTCTATGTATAAGCAATCAATATTGTCAAGGTGTATTTATATTATTCAATTGTATTTCTGTATTACCCAATTGGAGGAATAAAACAAAATTACTTTAACAAATATATGTCTGTGGTACATAAGAGAGAGAAATATAAAAATCCATCCATTCTGACAGAGAGGGAGAAACAGATATGCTAAGGAAATAGAGGATTTTAAGAGAGAAAAAAATAAAAGAGTGTAGGAGTGGTACATTTTTCGTATGATTATTGTTTCCAGTTTGAAATCACTCAATACATAAGCAGAGACAGAAACATGTCCATGTTTCAATAGAACTTCCTTTTCTGTTCTCGGGGGAGGGAGAGGGCTGGCACACATACGTCACATGAGTTCTTTTTTCTTTGTAACAAAACCTAGAGCAATGAATATAGCAATGAACAGGCAAAATAACAACAAAATAGATGCATATTTCGAAGCAAAGGCAAGCAACCCACTGGTATAACAAAACAAAAAATCTAAGGGCAAATGGCAGCATTCTTTTGGTCTATCATCACAAGAAGCTACTTTATAAGATATCACCATTACATGGAGGTCTATCAGGCGCGTACCCAGGGAGCGGTGGGGGTGGTCGCCCCCCAAATACGCCAGCCCCCAAAAGAAAAAAAAAAGAAAAAGAAAGGAGGGGGAAAACCGAATTCAGATAAGGATTAAGAGTCGAGAACGGTACAACGAATCGTCTTCTTTCTCTAATAATGTAATGAAACGTCAAAGCTTCCGCGCTTCGCGAGGGGGGAAACTCCCCGTCCCTTCACCCCCCACCCCTCGGGAGCGAGCTTTGCGTGCTCAATACCGCCCCCTAAAATAAAATCCCGGCTACGCGCTTGAGGTCTATCAAGGCTTACATCATGAATAGAACAAACCGCTTAACCAAATATTATTTTCCATCACCTGTACAAATAGATATTATTCAGGCATAGTATACACCATCCTTGAAAACTGATGGCAGTCTAAAAATAGAGTCACACGTCTGATCACAGGGAGAGGAGACAATACAAGCCACTTTATGGGTACAAGGGTTACATGAATCATTTTTTTCTTCAGAATTGCCAGTTTTTTTCCCACGATGGAGAAATTTGACGTCAGATCATGCCAATAGTTAATCGCTCATCTGTGACATAGGTTTCTATACTATTCAACGGTATATTTGATCGCTCCCTGGTACTCAATGCCATACAGAATATATTTAGAAGAAAATCTAACCTTAAAGGAAAATCTAACCCAACCAGACAACTACTCTATAGAAAACCAAAAAATAAGAGAATTAAACTGATGAAAGTTTCAATTAAATCTTACTAAATATTAGAAAGTTATGAATTATTTAAAAAAAATCATTATAGGTATGAGCGCTTCAAATTGGCTGAAGCAGTAATATCAATGTGATGTGCCGGAGTACTATCTCATCTGTTGCAACATATAAAATGACTAAACAAAATTTCCTTCTAAAATTCATGGCTCAAGAGGGTCTATTCCTTTTAAAGGACATATAATAATATGCTGTCTATAATATATTTTGAGTAGTGCCCCAATGGAGAAGGAACTCACGAGAAAAACAAAAATTAATGATATTTTTTGTACACGGCGAATGGGAGAGTTATCCACGTCCACTGACCAAACTACCTATTTGAGATTCGCATAGACTAAGTGATCTCTTTTTCAAACATTCATAACTTCCTTCCGATTCATTTCAACCTTTTGCCATCCTGTTTTTGTTATTTTCTGCTTTCATTCAAACCTATTAATTACAAGGGTTGGATAGCCCTTTAATAGACAACTACTCAAAAAGAAAACATACCAAACAGAGAGGCACATTTCTATTTTCTATGAAGACAGTGTTCCTTTTACATAAAAAGAAAAATCTTTATGGTTTACTGTACATGACAAACTCAATACGTCAAAAGTCATTCCAAATTTGTGGACAGTTGCTGAATGATGGAATGAAAATATCATTCACTCTTAAAGTAAAATCCAACCTTAATAGACAAGTAATTTAAATGTTAACAACAAATCAGAGATGCACACTGGCAAAAGTTTGAATGAAAACAGACAACAGATAAGAAAATTACGATTTTTGAAAATTGTAATCACTATATACATGTACATACGGGCACTTCAAATTGGCGGAATCGTTAAACTCATTGGCCCGAATTCACAAAGCAAGGTTTGAGCTCAGACCAAGGTTTGAGGTCAAACCTCCTTTTGTTTCGCCAAACCTTCTTTTGTTATTTACAAACCTGGTTTGTAAATAACAAAAGGAGGTTTGGCGAAACAAAAGGAGGTTTGAGCTCAAACCCGGTCTGAGCTCAAACCATTGTGACGTAGTGCCATACCACTTTCCTATTTGTTCAAACACACAGAAGAATGACTAAAGTCAATGACTAATGATTTTGTAAAAAACAATGGTGATATGCTATCCATAATATATTTTGAGTAGTGCCCCAAGGAGGAAGTTACTGAGGAAATAAAATAGATATATTTTGTTAAAATGACAAACGGGCGAGTTGTCCATGACAATCCACTGACGAAATTGCCTACATGAAATTCGCAAACATGTAGTATTTTTCTTCTTTAATATAAAACAACTTAGGCCTATTACAAAGGTTGGATTTTCCTTAAATAGTTAGCTACACCGACGACTCTATCAACAAGGAATATTTAGCATAACAATATCAATATTTACTAAACATTAATGCGGTCCAAGTTCGATCAACTCACCTGTGAGAGGGACAAGCAAAGAGTGCCGGCTTGTCTCAGCACTCCGCCCTCTACAGGTCACAGTGAATTTCCTAACCCCTTACAGTTCGAAAAGTTATTATAGATCGATCATAACTGGCAGAAAAATCTCTTTCTGCGGTTGTTTTGTACTGTGTCGTTTGAATTGGGGCACATTCCATTATGGTGTGGGAAAAAAAGACAAGTAGGTTTATATTTATCAAATTTTACATTATCGAAATACTCTCATATCATTTCTGCATATAGACATAATTTATCACACAATCAAACGAACAGAAGGGTAGGGATGCTTATTGAAATACTGAATATTTATCCTGTCTTAATTAAAGATAAAAATGATAGAAACACTTTTTGTAAAGAAATGGTTCATTCTTAAAGAGGAAGTAGTGTTAATTTAATCGAAGCATGTTCAGTTGCTCGCCGCCATATTGTAAGACATCATTACTAGATTATTGAGAGTTATTGATTCTGTTTGATCTCTGCCTTCTGCTGAAACCCAGATTAAGGGTGAGTATTGAATGACCATATACTTCGATTATGAAATGACTGACTATTTTTGGCAAACAACAAAGATGCCGTTTATTAAAACCATGTCTGGTTAGATTTAAATACATGCCCCGTGTTAAATAAAATTTAATTTTCATCTTAAAAATACACGAGTATCATCATCATTATCAAGATTGTTTGGTGTCGGAAGGGGTTAAACGTTGGTTGAAGAGCTGTCATATAAGATGACAGCCCTTTTCAAACGTGACATAGTGTTTTGTTTGGAATGTAATCATAATAATGTTCTGTTTATCAAGGTTCTACCATGTGTGCCAATGTTTATTCATCGATATATAGCAAAGAAACAACACCTCATGGATAATACATAACGCATAATTCTTTAATTTATATGGTTTATAGTGTAAACCTCCTGCCGTTGTGTGTACAGTATCTATCGACTGCATTTCCTTCACTATCAATTTAAGAACTGGCGTAATTTGGATAGACATCAATTCCACTTTTGCAAATCTATACCCATGTAATTGGGTACCTGTTAATCAGTGAAGTGATAATAATATCAGGGCCCTTAGAAAGAACAGCACTGATACAACACCCCCTGGGTAAAACCAATTAATGCTTATCTTTATTATATCAAATTCTATTCTTAACTTTTTCATGTTATTTTTTAAACAGATCTGGTAAATAAATAGCACCCTCCAGTGCTGGATGTCTCTACAGGCATGGCTTGGAAGGAGATGGGAGCGTTATGGCTCTTTCTGATCTTCATATCATGCCACCCACGGTCCATCCAATCAGCTCCTCTCTCCTCCTACCTGGTATCATCCTTACCCCTCCTGACTCTTAAATCCACCCTACCATTCAACCACATCGCCATCAACAACATCAATGGAGACAGGGGCAGATCCAGCCGGCGGCATGGGAGGGGGTCTAAGAGGGGGCCCAATTCGTGAGAAAATATTTAGCGGCTCTCGAAAAATGGAAACATCGTACCCCCCCCCCCCTCCCCCATTGAGCGCCAGGGGAGGGGGTCCATCTCCAAAACAGGTAAAATTAACGTGTTTCCCCCTTTTTTCCCAGAGGAGGGGGCCCCGGGCCCCTTCTTGGATTCGCCTCTGACTGGAGATGTCTATATTGGAGCACGAGAGAGGCTCTACCAACTCGACTACCAACTCGACTTGGAACTAAATAAATCTGAAACATACCATGAATACTGGAAGTGTACTGATCCAAATGGAGAGAATGTAAGTGAAAATCAACTCATTGCCTTTGTGATCACACCTCAGAAGGACACGTCCATCACTGTTATTGTGGGTGCTGACTTTGTAAATGGTTTGAGGGTATCCCCAAAAGTGAGCCTTGTTCTATTCAAAGGTGTCAGTGGGAAAAAACAACAAAGCACAACTTTTTAAAATCTGAATGGAGGACAAATCATATCCCAACCTTACAGCGCTAGCCAACAAACACATACCGACATTACAAATATAATCTCTGTTATTTCATGTCTAGGGCAGACACCGTCTATTTGGGACGCCTGTGTCGCAATACACAAAATATGATGTTTTGATCTATTGTTGGAATAGGGGGCTCATACCATTATTGTATGGGGAAAATAACAAACATGTTTTTATTTTTATCAAATTTCACATTTTCTAAATATATGAATATAGTTTTAAGCACATAGAATATACTTTATCCCACAAATAAATAACCAGAAAAGGGTAAAAATGGTTATTAATATTCTGAATATTGCTCCTGTATAAATTTAAAAATAGTTATGGTAAAAACATATTCTGTAAATAAATGGTACATTCTAAAAGCGGAAGTAGTGCTTTTAATCGAAGCATTTTCAGTTTGCAGGCCGACATTTTATAAAACATCATCACTTGCCTGGTGAGAATTACTGATTCAGCTGGATATCTGCCTTCTGTTGAAACCAGGACTAAGGGTGAGTAGTATATGAACATTGATATATGTAGATAACTAAACAGTTTTCATTCTTTATTCGGCAGGATTAAACATTCACTATGTTAACCATTTCTTATTAGATATGAGTAATTCATGTCACGACATTTTTTTTCATTTTGTAATGTCATTTTCTTTGTAGAATGTGGAGGGTGTTAAAAGTTGGCTGAAGAGCTGTCATGGTAAAATGACAGCCCAATAAAAGTGACATATTATTTTTGTGGAGTTTAATCACCATGATGTCCTTTTTATTAAGGTTTCTTGCATGTGCTGATGTTTATTTATCGATATGTAATAACAAATAAAAACACCACTTCATGGATAGTTCATTGCACATAATCAACACATAAATTATGGTTGATCTCCATCAAATTTGTGCATGGTACAATACATTACATTAACCCACGTCTGCCACTCTACACGCGCAAAATTATAACAGCAGTTCAATTTGGAAGAACAGCATTGGATCTGATGAGGCTGCCCTCGTAAAACAACATCATTATTATTATTTATATTATATTTGATTGTATTTTTAAAGTTTCTTATTATGATTTTTACAGATTGACATAGAAGCCTGCAGTTCTGGAAATCTCTACAGGCATGGATCGGGAAAAGATGAGCGAGTTGCTGCTCTTTCTGATCCTCATATCCTCTCAGACTCAGTCCATCCAATCAGCTCCTCTCTCCTCATACCTGGTATCATCCTTTACCCCTCCTGACTCTGACTCCACCGTACCATTCAACCACATCGCCATCAACAACATCACTGGAGATGTCTATATTGGAGCACTGGAGAGGCTGTACCAACTCGACTCAGACCTAAATCTGAAACATACTGTGAATACTGGAAAGTGTACTGATCTAGATGCAGGGAATGTTAATGATAATAAACTCCTGATTGTGGTGACAACACCTCAGAAGAACACCCTCATCACTTGTGGAGGCTGTGACGGTTACTGTGAGACAAGGAGCTTAACTAATATATCACATGATGTAATGAGGTATGATTCAACCAATGGTCAGTCAGTTGTGAGAACAGATGATCTACCTACTGTCGGAGCTGTTGTTCTGGGTGCTAACTTTGTAGATGATGGTCTGGGTACTCCTAACGAAAACGTTTACCTATTCACCGGGGCCAGTGGTAGAGGACATTTTTTTATTGCAAAGCACAATCTTTTAGACTTGAATGCCGATCAAAACATACCACTATATGCTATCTTGTCGGATAATGTATTCAAACATCTGACTGCTCACAAGGATTATCTGTACTATTTCATATCTAGAGAAAGCAGTGTATACATTGGACGTCAGTGTCCTAATTCTCTAGATAATTTCTTTGCATCTTACACAGAGATAGAACTACAGTGTGAATCTCACAATGTGATCCAATCTGCTCAAATCGGACCAGCAGGATCCCAGCTAGCTGACTCACTGAATATCAACAGTACTGATGCCTTATTGTACGCGGTCTTTTCAAATGAGGGCTCATCTGCCCTCTGTGTCTATAAGATGAGTGATGTCCAGCAGAGCTTTGAAGATGCTGTTTTAGGATGTATTCAAGGTTCTATCACTGGCACAACAAACAGTTACCTGGATGGCAGCATGTGTCGTGATTCTCCAGTAAGTCAATGTAAAATAATTAACATAAATATGAAAGTTATGTGTGAGTTTTCTTAACTAATCTAACAGAAGTAATCTTACAGTAGTATCCGCAATGTGTACCATGAATGTTGTAAAGGTATGTTGTGAAATCGATTTGCAATAGCTTTTCCATAAACAATTATATAAAAAACCTACATTACACAGTGTGTAAGCAGCCCTGTAATATTGATCATTCATGGACGAATCCATGGCGAAAAACATCGAAGCTGAGTAGCGAATTTCGCCTGACATATAGCCAAAGTATGATAAGATATCTGGTAACCCAATTTGCCATTCCAGATCCCAATTACGATTCAATTCGTGAACCGTTTAATTTACAAAATAGTATTCCAACTGAGCATGATAGAACCATTACCTGCACAGCTACTCTGAACTAGGAGCCAGGTTTAAAAAGCAATTAATACAATAGAAACATACGGCGAGCAGTGGAGCAAATCGATTGTTTTCCCATCAACCACGCCCCCCTTGAGTAAAAAATAAAGAAAAGAGTATTCGGGGGGGGGGGGGGGGGAATGGCATCTAAAAACATTCCCCTCCCCCTTTTTAAGTAAGAACAATTGGGAAATGATAGGGAAAATAGGGAAGAATAGAGAAAATAGGGGAAAATCGGGTTTTAAAAAAATAAAAAAATAAAAAATAAATAAATGGGGAAACCGATTTAAAGCGGGTTTTTATCAGGCCTGATCCATGCATTGGTGTCAAGAGTTAATGCCTTGGATTTATTGTACTCCCACCTCCACTGCCAACAACCATAGTTACCTTTCACACAAACTACAACACAATCAACATACACAATTGTTCAGGGAAAACGAATTCGGTCTCCCGCCATATCTGCACCACCGCCATTGTTTGATACCGAAAGATACGTGGGGACTATGGGTCGTTCAGTTTCTTGTGTTTAAAGTTTAGTCACGTAATGTATTTTGGCTTGTATTCGCAAGTAGCATATTGGCGATCTTTACTAGTAGTATCCTTCCGCTTTCATTTTGTCAGGTTCCGTCTGATGTGTTTAAATGTACAGTCAGTAGAACAGTATCCTAAACCTATCGTCACAATCTTAAATGTGATCCATCATGTTTACCATAGACAGAGAGATCACGCAATAACATTCATGTTACATATGCAGGGGCTGATTAGATGCGTGTTTCTTCTAAAATGTGATAAATCCTTTCCTTTTCTTTTCCTGACAGGTCTTGATCACACCACCAGATACAGTCCAATGTACCGCCTATTATTTAGAAGATGGTAGGGTGCCAGATTTCCTCCACCGGTATGCCAGTGGAACGGTTCCCCTCTCTGCCTCACCCATCATCATCATTCCTGATGTGATACCCACCTCCATAGTGACAACCATAGAGAGACATCATACAGTGGCATTCATTGGAGATACACAAGGATACCTCCATAAGGTTTGGTACCTTCACATTGTAAATACTAGTAGATCATTATGAGAAGCATACCTGTTGATTTTTTACGATGTCATGGAAAATTAAAGGACAATATTGTATACAACTAACTCTTTTTGTTGGCAAAATGCATTTTCTTTATACATTTGATAAGTTTTAATAATTTGTCAACTCACTAAACCTATTCATCCTATACAATATTCTTTTCAGTGCATTTACCCTTCCAAATGGTATCGTTATAAACAATTATGATCAAATTTATAAAAGATTGTTACATAGAGTATGTTTGTCATACAGATATCATCTCGGCCGTACACTGGCCCATAAAAAATGATAGACACACTTATAGCAAGGTATGATTTGTATTCCAATTATATTACATAAACACTCAAAAACGTTTAGTAAACAGAAAGATATACAATATCGATATTTAATATGAATACTGAATGTCTAATATCTTAATTATATGAAGATCTCCATGGTATTGTGTCATGTAAAAAGTATGGGAATTACTAACTAGATACAACTATGAAGAAGTAAATGACGTTGCAATTGTGGATGGGGTTAATTTACCCTTATTAGTGAAGCCCCAATATTCAAATTTTGTTTTACTTAAGTGACTAGGCCTACATGTTTTACGATATCAAATAGGTAGCCCTATTCCTTTTATTACTGCCTTTACTGTCATACGTTCTCTTCCCTAATACCCTGAACATTTTCCCTTGCTCATTAGGAACAAAATAAAATACACTAAACCCAATTTTGCTTTTGATTCTCTAAATAGTTGAACATAGTGAACGGTTCATTTGGCTACGTATATGAAAATGTCTCTCTTGGAGGTGGATCTGTCTTACAAGAGTTGTTCCTTGATGAATCGAAAGAGCAGCTTACCCTTGCTACAAGTTCAGACCAAGGTTCAAAGGTAAGAATCTGCAGATAGATATGATATATAATTTATATTGGTTATGACAGCTGATGTCAGAATCCATATGACTTCTGACGCTTTCATTTTCATATTAATATTCAGGTTCTCACGTTAGATTTGGTCAACTGTGGCCAGTACCAGAGCTGCGAGGAATGCATTAGTGAGGACGGGGAAAATGATGGAGACCCTTATTGTGGATGGTGTACTTTGAAAGCAAGGTGAGTGCATTGTACGGGTCGAAAATAATAGATGATTTCCCGTTCCTTTTTTCCCATTAACTAGAGTTAGAAGTTATTTAACATGTGTTCTGTTGACTTTACTTCCACACAGCAGGAAGATGAGGGATCCGGAGTGATGTCATACCCTTAGAGAAAACAACTACTTTATTATTCCACTTTTTTTATGTTCACATCTTGATAATTTACGAATGTGAACGTGTAGACAAAAAGTGTTTTTTCCATTACTCTTTATTTATATTTATCATTTGTCTTGCTTCCACACCGTTTCCTCTATAAGATGTACAAGATACGATGAATGCCCATTCCCTGACGAGTCAACTCGATGGTTATCTTACAATGCCTTGCAATGTGTATCCATCTCAGATGTCCATCCTGATCATAGACTGCCTTCTCAAGTAACAGAACAAGAAGTAGGTGCTATTGGGACTTAATGTACATCAAAACAAAGAATTTGTGGACCGCTGAATATCATATTTCAATAACGATATTAAAAAGAACAACAGACTCGGCTAAAACTATGCGTCGATTTAACTTTCAAGCTCCAAGTATTAATTTCCCAAACTCAATCACAATGCAATGTACATGTAGCCAGTTGGAAATGTATGCTTTTCTCAGTTACATATGTCGTCAATTCTATTTGCCAAAAGTCATTCACTTAGTTTTCTTGTATTTTACACAGAATCGATTAAGTAAGTAATACTTAATATTAGTAATATAATCAAAAATAGTAAAGAGAAACTCCATGAGTCCCTACTTTACGCAATGGAGTCGTGTGCATGCTTATGCTCCTGAGATACTAATTAATGTTTAGAATTAGCTATCATGCAGGGAAATCATTAGGTTTGTCATTCATGTTCGAAATTATATTACCATGTAGTACTGAACATCTTTATAAAAGACTTTCCATTGCTATCACGAAGGCGAACATTTCAAAAAAAAATATTTTGTTCTAACAATCGACAAACTTAAGACACAAAACGTCGATGAAATAAAAAATAATGCTGACCTTATTATATGTAATCAGTTTTGCAGCCCTATATACTATAACGTACAGAGTATGTTATCCATGTTTTGTATGTTTTTACATGTGCTAGATCACCATTACCGTTCAGCAGCTACCGGCCCTCAACAACAGTCATCAATACCGGTGTGCCTTCGACTCCTACCAGGTCAATGATACTACTACTACGAACAATACAGTTATGTGCGTAACTCCTCCTGCGAGTGAATTACCTACAATACCAGAGGAAGGTATGCAAATATAATACATTTCCTATATCAATTTTGTTCCTCTTTAAAATCGAGGGTTCACACAGTTCACACAGTTCATGAAAGTTAACTACATGCGTGGCAAGCCAAGTAAAGCATTTTTTTAACTACAAGCTGACGAACCTCGAAGTTAATTACATAAGCAAGGAACATATATGTAAGCTGTTGTACCTAAATACATGTAACTACATAATTTCGAAGTTTAAACGTATGCCCTAAACTTCAAATACTGTCGTTTTAGAAGCCAATGACTAAAAAGACCCCGATATAGAGTAGGAGGATGACTCCGAGGTATAATGAAGACACACATTTGTGGCATACCGTGGTTTCCCTTTTAATTAGCTTTACGTATATTTAGTACACACAATCTAATGAATTTCTCCTTTTTTCCATAGACAAAATATCATTTCACTTTAACTTAAATGTTACTGATGTTTTATTATGTTGAGGGGGGGGGGGGGAAGTAACGAGACCAAAACAAAAATCATGTTTACACACACATTCTGAAGAGAATTTCCTGAGAAGAAAAAACCCAACAGTCTTATCTATATCTCCATTTTTTCATTAACCACCAGCGGACCATGTAACATTGACACTTTCCATTGTCTCAACGGAAAATGGAGTAAGCTTCGTCAGCACGGATTTTATATCGTTTGACTGCACCCATCATAAATCGTAGGTTCTTTGTTTCTCCTTTTTTAATACGCCACCTTTAAATTTGACGTTATGATATAAAGTTTGTTTTTCTTTGCCTCACCAGAGGATTTATTAGGCACACATGGTTTACATTCAAAGATAGAATAATAATAAATCAAACTTACATAATCACAAAAGCCTCATTATTGGCATAACAAAGAATTGAAATTAAGTTTTGTTTTGCAAAGCATTTAAAACATCATTAACATAAGAATTATAATGATAAATTTGTTTCCCCTTTTTCTTTTTCTTTTTAAAATAACACGTGAAATAAACATAATTATATTTATGAACTGGGCAATTCAAGGGTAATTTATCCCATACTTTGACTGACTAAATACAAGATTATAGTATTTCTGATGATTGTATCAATTTGACAAAATTATGCTATCTTAGATCAAAGGAAATAGCATGAATATTAAATTGATTCATTCAATGATATATGATTTCACTATTCCATTGTACTCGGTAACATACTGTGGGCAAATTGCTCCACCCCCCCCCCCGCCCCCCTCTCGACCCTCCACCATATACTCTCCTATCGTTACAATTGCTATTAATCCAAACATTCATGTAACGTGCTATACATTTTAATTGGAGTTTTAAATTGCAATGTCTATGAATAGATTAAATGACTCGAGATGGCCCGACACTTGCTTTGGCAAACATTGCTCTACGCTTTATTTCGTCAAATACACAGGGTTAGGGGTTAGGGCTGCAATCGGGTCTTGGTTCAGATTTAGATTTAAAGTAGATATTCATTGATTTAAAAAACTAACTTTATTTATATTATTGCAAAGTTAAAACTTTGATTCGACAAGGTTATCAAGATTCAATGCTTGGAAACAGTCTAATGATTATTATAAATTACAAAACGGTGAAATACAGCCCCGGCATTGCACCTGATGAGCTCTCCGAACGTTGCTGAGATGTGTGAGATCACAGGATGGACATGATTTGCACAAACATACGATGCCCCATGACATCTCGCACATTTTCAGTGCCTGTTTGTTCATCTTCTCTTGAGTTCTTTCTCTTACTTCACTACCATTAGGCTAAATGTGTAATATATTGCCTCACTCTAAACCCCGCGTATGGTTTTATTTTGATGACAAATGCAGCGATACAAAAATAAAGGCGCCATTGTATATTCAGCTGCACACACCGCGGTATGTTCGGCGTTTCAAGAGGAAACAAATGCCGTCCTTGATATCATTCTGGGGGTTCTTCAATTTGAAAGTCTGGTTTCTGCGATTTTTAATTAACCCCTATCCTGTGTATTTACAAACCAAAGATTTTAGTTATCAGAATCGGTTTCATATCCCCTTTTGAATGGTCTGAAATGCCATCACATTTATATACACTAAACTCATAATGATTTGAGAAATAATAGCATTGCAATTATGTTCATTCTTTTTGGGATGTCGTCTGCTTGGGCAGTTTTGGTCCATTATGTGACGTCATTAAAACATCGTTATTTTTTTGGCGAGTCTCTCGTATATCCCAGATGCTATGGAGGTGGTTGTATTTGTATTTTTTTTTATAAATCACCCGATATGTAGTTGACCTAAAAACTTGTACGATGTTCATATGTTAGCTTACCAGTTTCTAGTGATACATTAGTTGACATATTTGTGATTTTCTTTGAATTTCCACTTTAAGCTTATGTTTAATCTAGAGTTGAAGTTTAGAGTTTGGTTAGTGTAGGATATTGACTGCGTCACAATATTCACCGAGCGTTTGCTGTACAATCTAATATGATGCCGCAAGTAAAGACTCTTAATTCTGAGCGTCACAGAATTTGAATGGCATCATTCTTTATTGTTCCATCTATTTCTTCCACCTGTTTTACTTGTTTCTTGCAGTTGTTCCTCTTGTGTGACAAGTCCCTGGCCATGTGATTGGTGTGTTTATGGCAACATGTGTACACATGATAATAGGTCATGCCAGGCGGGGGATACAGTGGTGATTAATGGAAATGTAAGCAGATTTCTTTACCTAAACAAAAATCTCTCTCTCTCTCTCTTTCTCTAGAACGTATATAGGTTGAATGCGTATCTATGTTATTCGTATATCATGTCAACGTGTTCTCCTTTTGCTATCACCAAATTAAGGTCGAGCATTGGAAAAAACATACCCTTATATTTAAGATAGCGTGAGACCTAGGAACTGCGCAAAGAGATGTTTGGGAATTTTGCAAAATGCTAAGACATATCCTACTGAAATCAGTAAACTCTGAATTTGAACATCAATTGTGCTTTGAAATCATGCCATTCAGTGAATCCGTGGCTTCCTTGCAATGGGATAATAATATAAAATACATACACAATTATCGATAATAAGCTACAAGTACAATGTGTTTGATTTTTTTGTTTGTTTTGTATCTTATATCTATTTCGTATTTATAGAACACCGTAGGTTCTGGAAACAAAGGCCAAAGTTATTGCCCCCAGCTTCTGGCGACATCAGAACGGATTTTTATCCCAGTTAATATTCCTTCTGGTTACTCACTTCTGGCAAAAAATCTCCCTACAGAGCAGGTACATTGTATGAACATCATTCCATTTTGAGCTAAGATGATTGTACATTTAACATGCAAATATGAGAATATAACGTAATACTACTATTACTACTACTACTACTACTAATAATAATAATGATTATAATGGCGCATTCCTCCTCCCGACGCTCCATTATTATTAGCGGGCTGTAGCACGGTATTCATTGCGGCGCTCAAGATTCGTTAAAAATTATTTCCTACCTGGTACTCATTTTTATAACTCACCTGGGTCAAGTGTGGCAAATGTGGAGTAAGGTCTTGCGACATGTATTAAATGATTAAATAGTGTATTATATTCTCTTTGTTTTCAAATGCAATATTTAATTAGGTCCTGCCGTTTGATTGCATTCTTCATATTGATGGAGACGAGATGCGAATACCAAGTTCCTCCTTCAATGATAGCTACATCGTCTGTAGTGCTGAAGAGGTGAATATGTGTTTGGAACCTTGGGAGAACATTTATTTAATTACCTATCATCAATATTATTGATATTATGTGGATGAGAGTTATCCCGTAACCGAACCAGATTGATAATACCTTCAGTAACTCATGTAGTATAAAGTGGTGTTAATTTATATATTTAAAAAATATATAAATATCCAAACACCCTCAGGGCTTTATTGTAAACCAATTTCTTTCGTCATTATATTTATGAATATATATGTGTGTGCGTGTGTGCATATTTTAATAAAGGCGTCATTAGACGGACATTTGAAGTAAAAAGTGAGTCATTAAGTAGACATTGTCATTAGGATAATTTCGTGCCATCTTAACGCTGGTACGTTTTAATTTTCATAGAGACCCTTTTTTAAATATATATCTCACCCTCTATATATAATTTTACTTAAGGCGTCATTGGACGCACATTTGGAGTGAATAGGTGAGTCATTAAGTAAACATTGTAATAGGAGGGCAATAATTATACAGACAAGTTTTAGGGTTATTATTTTAATGATGTCCAAGTTATGTACTCGATAGGGTTAAATGGTTATATATATATATGCCTTCTTTCCACCATTTCTTTCTCCTTCCTGCCCTATATTTTCTTCCCGTCTTATTCTTCTTCTTTACCTTTGGCACTTTTTTGTACTTCTTATCGCTATTTAGCTGCTTCTCCATTTTCACCATTTTTTCTTCCCCTTTTTTCTTTTCTTACTCCATCTTCTGTAATGCCCTCAGTATTTTAATAAAAATCCGATGGCAAGGGTGCATACATGTATCGTATGATAATAATAACGATATGTCCACTTATATAGCGCAGGTACTATTTGAATCTACCAATCTACGCTACAAAGTATCATATTATTACCCCGGCTAGTTTTCAAGAAATTGTTTTTCCCACCTGGCACCAATTTACTTCAGTTTGTGGAGAGTGGCGAGGACCGCGAACCATGTGATCCGTAGTCCGGTGACATATCCATCAAACCATGACCCCTATCATGTATTTGGAAATGATTGCCCCGGCCTTTTCCCCTATATATCATCTTTACCCTCATTTATGCTAACGAAGGCATTCTTATTGCACCTATCTATCAATTCAAACTTTACACTATGTTTGTTTGAACCTTTTATTTCAGTACATGTACAATGAGAATATCCTCGAGAAGAATGTAAGCGTCTCGGTTCAGTGGAATGGACAATACAACATAGATGATCCGACAGACACTTATGGTATGACACCCTTTTCGTTTTGTACCAAACATGTTTTCATCAATTCTAAAATATTCTTTGGATATACGATCAAAACAAAAATGTCACTTCAGCCCTTCTTTAAAATGAAGTAATTATCACTTTAATAAAACTTTCTAATGCATGAAAAATGTACTTTTCCTTCTTTTTTTATAACTTAGATGAAACTTTATAAAATAATCCAAGCCTTTGATTTCATACAAATCTACTGTTAATGTTAGGAAGAAAGTTGAAAAGAATTTCGAACAAATTAATTACCATTTATAATTGGAACTTCGCCTTTTAGGCTTCATTTGCAAATTCAACTTGAAAATACTATTATTTGTTCTGAATCGTTTTATCATAGCTCAGGGATATAATACATACATCTTGAAAAACGCATTAGACTAAGGGAGTGGTTATGTTCGATTTATATATAAATTTACTCCCATATTCTCTCTTCTATTTCATTGAAGTGACCCTGTACAAGTGTTCAGTTAACAATGGAAGTTGCAGCCGGTGCTTGTCAGAAGGAGCAACCCCATCGATCTTAAACTGTGGTTGGTGTGTTGATGACTGCAATGTAATTCAGAGTGATGTTTGTCAGAACAATCAGTTTCTCAGCCAGAATGACACCCAGCTCTGTTCAGCACCAGTAATCAGTGACGTAAGAAAACAATAAATCACTATCCGATTTATAAATACATACCTGAAATATTATGCAAGGTTCCGTAAGAGATCATATAATTTTAGTTTTAATAATTCTAATAATATATGAGATTTGTAAGGTGCTAAATCAAATTGAAATCAAGTGGTCAAGATGCATGGTGCATGATCTATGTGTAATAATATTATCAATCATCTAAAGTCTTACTTCCAAACGTCTAATAGTCATTCATGATTATGTTAACAATGAACAAATTAATCTTATAAAATAGTCTGCATGTGTTTTTAATATTGTCTTTTTTGGTCTACAGTTTTATCCCATGTCAGGTCCTATCAATGCTCAAACGAGACTACAAATCACGGGAACTGACCTAGGAGTAGAATTTGGTGATGTACTGGAAATAGTCATAGGAGCCCTCGTGTGTAATTTGACTGACATGGGCTCGTTTTATCAGCCAGGACAAAGGTAAAAGCAACAAACAAGGCTTTCATGTGTTTGATGTATTCGGGTTCATAAACGTCTCATGAATGGCCACTGAATGACTACTAGACGGGATGGTGACTTTTATTAGTTCCTCCACGAACTTGCCGTTATCACCGAGAGTGCTAAAATGCGAAATATATGTTGGCAAGACCGTCTGCATAAAATGTTTCAGTGCGTTGATATTCTCATGTACTCTAATTTGGAATCCCCTTATATCAATACAAAATTATGTTTGCTATTCAACCCATACAATGTGCGTGAACGTTTGGGTTATTTCAAATGTCATGATACCATCGCGTGAATATAAGAAAAACGTACATAATAAAATCATTCAAAAATAAACAATTTTGGCTGCAAGAAAAATGTATATGTCAAATGATCGTTTGTCTGATTTTTTTTCTGATTGTCAGTGTGAGCTGCATGACTGGGATATCTACTGAACTAATATCAGGAAGCATTGGAATCACAGTGAGGTCTGGTGAAAGTACTAAGACCGGAGAGAGTACTTCAGAATTCTTTTACAGGGTAAGCGAATAACAAATCACATTGAAATTCCAATTTACGAACACATTCCCGTTCTAATTCTTTGAGAACCATTGCCGCGGACTTTTCGCTTGATTTATGCGGCGCCATAATATAATACGCAAAAATGTTGGTGGACTTTGAGATCCTTTGATTCATGACTTGTTATAATATAGCCAGTCGTGCCAGTGAAGTAATATGAATGAGCCACTAAAACAATACAAACTTACAAGTAATGTTACCTCATCTGATATTTCTTTAAATTCCGTTTTGAGCTTTGGTATTTTCCCATTGAACAGTTTATACGGTTTTTAATAATAACATATTGGGAATTTTCCCGACACTAATGAATATGTATTATTATGTAATATTGAACTCTAACATCGGGCTTTGAGAGGAAACTATTGTAATAATTGAATACAACATGAAAAACGATTCAGCTATAATCTACTTCTTATTGATGTGTAATCCTCTGAAACGATTTATACGATTAAGTAATTTTCTTGCTAGGATCCCATTATATCAGGGTTTAGTCCCACGGAGGGGCAGGTAGCAGGAGGTGCAGAGATCACAATTACTGGGATGTATCTCAACACAGGGAGGAACATTGAAGCTACATTTGGAGAAGCACAATGCACAAATTTGTGAGTATCACTTATATATATATATATATTATGTACCTTAATGGTCAATTTTTTCTATAAGTTTTCAGTAGTATATATTGTGTGTTGATAGATACAATTGGAAGATTGTAGATGAATTGGTAGATGTACTTCGAACTGCATTTTATTGACGGGAGAATATTTTTTTTTATGTAAATGGATTATGGAATTGATAAATTTACAATGTAATCACAATCACCAAGTAAAATTCAGAAAGACGCACGCACGCACACATACACACACACACACACGCACACAACACACACATTGCACCCACGCACACTTGTACTTGTGCACATCTACACTGACCGCTCAGGAGAAGTGAGTCGCATTCATAAACATTACCAATACATATACTTAACACTAAAATATTGAAACACATAAATATTCGGAAGTTAAACTTACCCCACCCCCTCTCCTCCAGCATGATATATAGAGCTGTAATATAATGAAATGTGTTCAGAAGACAGTTCTAGCATTCTGATTTGAATGAATAATAATTTCGATGAGCCTGTTTCTAAGACATTTTCATAGATAGTTCTTATGTATAGATTTTTTTTTTTCAGGATTGTTGAAGATACGACAGCGACTTGCGTCACAAGCAGCTTACAAATGAATGAACAAGTCTCTGAGTTCTTGACCATGACATTCGATGGAGTTGAAAAAACTTTCAAAGACTTCACATTTACCTACTACCCAAACCCAATTATCGATGGCATTGACAGAACTGTGGCTATCATGTCGTAAGGAACAATATCTTTATTCGCGTTTCGAACTGGCGGGAGCCTTTTCAAATACTAAGACAAATGAATCGTCTTGCTATTCTTAATCAATGTATTTTTTGGTAGATATCTTATACACAAAATGTAAAGAAAATATGTGTAAAGTCAATAGTTTATATTTTAATTGAGCGTGTAACGAGGTGTATTTGTGGGTTGTGTGAAACTCTAGTGGGGACAAATAGACAACAGTGAACGAATGGACTGAAAATAAGTATTTTCAATTGTATCTAAATATCTCTCCACTTTACAATTCAGATATTATTGTACATCTTTCCCCAGATAATCTTTTAAGTTTGTGGTCCATTCCTCAAGTGAGATTTTTAAACATAGCTGCGTATATGCAGTTATAATGTTCTTTCAATAGTCTGAAACATGTGATATTTCTTCTTTTGATACAGAGGAGGTCTCGATATCAAACTGACAGGACAAAGATTTGATGTCATCCAGGAACCCCGGATAATAGTTTCGTCACTTACAACAAATGCTAGTGACTCTGAGGTATGTATGTATTACTCTGCTCGATGTTGTCTGCTTATTCGCAAAGCAGACATGGTCTGCTAGTGTACAAATTGAAAACACACCATCATGCAATATTCAGACCGTCAACTTCCCAGGAATCGAAAGACCTCGAGAACGACAGTCGTCAAAACCCGTAGACAACTTCTTGAATCGTTTTCAGAGGGTTCGCTAAACTAACGCTGTCGGTCTCGTAAACTGTCGGTCGTGTGGGATGATGGTCCCTTGGGATTTCGGTCTACTGGGATGCCCCTTTTGTTACATGAATTTGGCTTAATCGTACCGCTTGTTGTTGGAAAGCTACAATCAAATTTCAATACTTATATTATTTTATGATTGATCTGGTACCGTAGAAATTAATAGCGAAACATTAGATCTTCTTCCAGTACTTGATTTATAATTCGCTATTAATAAACGTTGATTTTTTTAAATTCAAGACATGTCGATTTATGTTCAACAGCTCTGCAATGGAACGGAAACTATTCTAATCTGTCCAACCCCAAGCTTTCCTGACAATGGTATCTCTGCCAGAAGGAGACGAGCTACAAATGGCGTTATGACAGCAAATCTGACCTTTGACTTTGATGGATACATCGTCGATGGCGGCTTTATAGAGTACTACCCAGACCCTATGTACGAAAGCTTCATTGGATCAAACAGAATCTATGAAAGTGGCAACAGCCGGCTTGAGATAGCAGTGAGTTGTTCCCGTTTAATCTAAAATGTTTATTTTAATTATGGTTTCACACTTTTTCACGAATGAAACAGTGGATTTCGAGAAATGTATTTCTGTTGTCGTAATTGTAAATCCATCGACTACTGACTTGTCTTATTCCCACAGGCTTATTGCAGGAGCCACCTGGTTCCTGTAGTCAATGGATTATATTATGCATTATCATATGAGAGACTTGAAATTACTTTTTCCTAACCATGGCAAAATTAGTAATTTCGTTTATTGTGTATTTTGCCAAGTTTATATATTTTTTAAGTTCCCATCCGAACCGCCGAGTGAAAAAAGGGTATTGTTTGTGTTTCCTGTCTTTATTCTTCCGTTCATGGCACATGCATCTCTTGGGGAAAGAGAGTTTGACGATCTAGTAATTTTAAATAAATAAATACCCTTCAATATTCGTTATCTGCCATCACTATTGAGAATTAACATTAGTAGGAGAACTATACTCCCGCCTTGGGCTTACCTTAACTCGTCGGCAATTGAAAGCAATGTACTGCTAATTCACAATATATCGGGTATGTTGTGAGTGTAATTTGTGTTTTCACTCATTGACAGTGTCTGCTAAACTCTATACATACGCTCCTTGCATTGATTATTTTCGTTTCATTTCTAGGGAATGAATTTGGACTTAGCAAGCACAGAGGATGATATTCAAGTTTTGTTGGGTCCCGATGGATTTTGTGATGTTGATGATCTTGAGATTAATGTATTACGATGCCAGCTACCAAATAAGAAGCCTCAACCAGGAAACATCAATGGAACAGTGGAATCTGGACCTACCCAAGATCTACCAGCTGTAACGGTATGTATTTTTACTTATCTGGCTAATTTCCTATCATCGTTACTACCAAAAGATGTCTAACTTATTTATTATCATACCTTTGGGGATGAATTTGGAAAAGATTCATTTTAAAGTCTAATCTGAATGTATTTATTTGTATTTTATTCGTATTTCAAAGAGACCTTTGGAATTTTCATTTTTAAAATGATTTTAAAATCGTAAACGAAGTTACTTTTTCTTTACCACTGAAATTATTGGGACATTATGAGGCTTGGGAATAACAAAAAATGTTTTCGATAGGCTGGGAAAATTTGGAAAATTTACAGCACAAATTGATCTCCTTAAAATCTTTGATGACTCTTACATTGAAGTAATCAAAGAATATCAATCAAATGTCACTGTCACATGAATGCACATGATGATCAGAAGATGATAGAAACTAATCAATCATTTAAATCAATTACAGGTTATCCATGGAAACTTGGTATTTTACCCTGGATACGTAAAGTACTCTACGACGTCCATCAACATTGGTGTCATTGTCGGTGCTGTGGTTGCGACCGCTTTGCTCATCTTCATCCTGGTCATCATCGGCGCCATCATCTTTAGACGAAGTCATCAACAATTAAACAAACAGGTCCAAGTGTTTGAAATGCTGGAGAAGAAGATTCAAGATAGAGTGGAAACTGGTAAAGTTGTAATATTTCTTTACTTGTGATGAATGCTACCCTTTTTACTGTAACGGAATAATTCTACACTCAAGGATAAAATTTAGTTGTAATAAATGATTGTATTATAACAAAAGTACATATTTAGTGTTTCTCAATATACTAGTTACTGTCATGTTTCCCTAAAATCCTTTGATGACGCAATCCCATCTTAGCAAATAATTGTTTAAGTGGGCCTTGCATTTCCCACCAACATGTTTTTAAACTGGAGGACATTGTTAGGAACATGTCCGCAAGAGGACAATTTGTGGACTCTCAATCCAAGAAGTAGCGTAAGAAGTAACCTTTCTCTTATTGTTCTACGTGTTGATTCATGTGGATGAGATTAGGTAAGTGATTTCGAGCGACAACTTGCAATCAATTTATTGAAGGTCCATGTATGTTAAAATGGGCAATTTTATCCAAAAATCTGTTGTATTAGGAAATGAATTGAACGATTATTTTACTCTGGTTTAATATGTTTGTTGCAGCTTTTCATGAACTACAGGCTGACATGTCTGAAGTAGAGGAACAAATCAGCCATCTCGGTGTACCCTTTGTGAATGCACTTGATTACTCCAAGAATATGCTCTTTGCAGGATTGGCTGTTTTACCACCAACTACAGACCCTGAGGTATATACTTATTCATTTTAATGTGGCTTATTGTCTTGCCAAAATGACGTTAGAGTCGGGTTGAGATTCAGCAGAGCACACAACCATCTACTACAAGTTGTTTGGAAATGCCCGAATCCCAATCGATTTAACTATTGCTTGGAAATTTATTTACGGTGAGATATAAACCACATGTCTATGGATTTCAGTCTGATTTAGAAAAAACCAATACTAACAACATTGAAGAAAGGAAAAAAGATGATTGGAATGGATGGAAACCTCTTACGACTTATCATCATAGCCTATTAAACCAAACGTTTTGCTATTTTCTTGATTATATTTACAATGTTTTTTCTGCAGTACATGAACTCTGACCTGGAGACTGCAATGATCATGTTCTCTAGACAACTCGGCAACCCTGACTTCTTGACTAATTTCATCAAGCAACTTGAAGAACAAAGAAAACCCAAGAGACGGGATAGGTTTGTAACTAGCTAGTGCTCTTTAGATTGCCCAAATCATTATGTTATTGAAGTTATGAAATGAAGAAAAGGGTTTCTAGCTGTAAATATGTTTTAGTCCTCCCACCCTTATGTCTTATGAATATGTAGCATCCATTCTTCCCCCTGATGTTGTCCCTTCTCCTTTTCCCGTCTCTGTCGGTCTGCATACATGTCCGTTTGTCCACCATTCTCTGCCTGTCTGTCTTCTGTTTGTCTATTTGTGTGTGTTTTTCTGTTTCTTTCTTTCACTCCCTCTCTATCTCCTCGTACATTTATCTTCTCTCTTACTCTCATCTTGTTGTTTCCTCCCTCATTGTCTCTCTCTCTCTCTCCATCTTATTTGTTGATCACAACTTCTTCGTTGACAATTGTGTCTGCAACATATTAATAGTAATCAAACAATGCACAAATATGAAGAGAAAAAAAAAGGAGACTCTCCTACCTAATGGATTTCCTTTTGGTCTTTCATAGAGTCAACATCGCCTCATTGATCACCGCCCTCTTGGTGACTGAAGGAAAGTTTGGATATTTCACAGAGTGAGTACATTATATCACATCCACATCTTACGATAGCTCTAGCAGATAGAAAGATGTGGTTGGTCTACAGCTAGTCACGTCATATCTCCCGCGAGGATCGTAATTTAGCATGTTTCACTCTTGGTCATTTTTCGATTATTTGTCGTTGGTTATATTGACCATAGTTATGATCAAATGGGTACATACTTATAACCCCTTGGTGAAAATATAACTCCATTTTTGGCGGTCCAAAGACAATACCCTACCAGGCAATATCTTTAAATTTGTAATATGATCTACTGTGCCTACAGTATTCTTTTATAAAATGTTGTGTATGTTGAAAGTTATTTTCAAGCTTACTTTAATATTTACAAACAATTCATAGAATCAAGAGAATAGAAATGTCACCATTATTACGATTCGAATTGCTACCGAATACTATACCAATTGCAATATACATCTAAAAAAATAATAGTATGGATGAAAATATCCTCAAAAAGGCTGTGTGCTGAAAAGGGTTTTCAGTACATAACCAAATTATAAACTTATGCAAATTTTATCGACTCTACTTTGCCAACTAATGGTCGCCAGAAAATGTATTTGATTTTGGACTCATGAAAACGAGTTTATGGAAGATGAATTATAGAAGTGTGTAGCTGTTGTATACGACACGGCATTACAAAGAGAGTCATGAACATCACTAACATTATAATTGAAATGACACTTGGCCTTTAATTGCGATAGTTAAGTAAATATCGATAATTTCAGTTGAAAGTTTGGACTATTCATTTGTATTTTCTTATTTTTCTATACCATGTATGGTCTTACATCTAATGACGAAAGAAATGAATGATATTTGTATTTATCTATTTCTCGGCAGAACTCTGTTCAAGCTCTTGGAAGAAAGTATTGAAGAGGGGGCAGAGAGTGGTAGAGCAAGGTCACTCTTCAGGAGGTTCGACACCTTAAATTTTTTTTAATTTAGTAATATTTCAAATGAAAGATTATCACGATCGCAAAAAACTGTATAAAATAAAATAAAAAATAAAAAGTAATGCAATATCATTAGCATTGCCTTTGAGTTTATTTTTCTAAACTCATTGCAGTCGTGTTGTTAAAAAAAGTAAATATAATGTGTAGGTTAAAAAGAGTATATACTGTGTAGGTTGCTCGAATTGATGACAACTATTTTGATATCCTATTGAATGTCATTTAAATATTTTTTGTCTTTTACATAATGACCATGACTCACTCTTTTTATAACCTCGCAAAAAGTAGCATTTACGGAAATTTGTTAGATATAAAACACTCCTTTCTTCAAAAGCAAGAGCACATTTCTTTTATGTATACAGTCTTTACTGTCTTAGATTGTAATAGTAATGTCTGAACCTTTTCTTTTGTATCTACTGTGATGTAAGTACAATTAATAAAAATCACTTTAAATCACGATTGAGCATCTGTGTTGAATATTACTTTAATTTTATTTGTTCAGGACCGAGACCATCGTTGAAAAGCTCCTCTCCAACTGGATCTCCCTCTGCATGTATCAATACCTGAAGGTAATTCAAGTTTTACCAAAGTTCATTAGCATCGATTATAATAATACGCTCATACGTATAGGAAAGTAATACCAAACCCGCTGTGACCATGTTGGTGGTGTTATACTTTAGAAATGGGATCAAACTAAAGAACAACAAAATCCTTTTAAAGTGAAATGGTTCATCCTCATAATACATTTTACATAAATACCAAAATCTAGTCTAAGCAGAATTAAATAAATTCTTGTAGTCGTGTCATATGTATATCACAAATTTTCAATGGTCTCAAATCTGATTAAAGGATGCGGGTCAAATCCAATTAATTTAGGTTAAAGAATATCGACAAAAATTATGTCATGTAGCGTAAACTCCATTAATACGATTACCAATTTGCTTTGGATTCCAATTTTTTTTAATTTTTTTTTTTGCATCAACATCATATCCTATTGGATCTAATCGTGTTCTTCTTGTTGTTTATTTAAATTAAAAATCACAGAGGCAAGTGGCTGAATCTCTGTATCTGCTGTACCAATCCATCAAGATTCAGGTTGAGAAAGGACCTATTGATATCACCACTGGACAGTCTGTCTTCTCTCTGAACTTTGAATGTCTCTTGGAAGAAGAGGTGGAATTCAACGAGTTGGTAATTTAGCTTTTTATTTGTATCTGAGAAGAAAGGGGAAAAAAAATCGATTCTACATTTCATTGTATTAAACTTGTGACTTATAGTTTTAGGTTCATGATGTATCACGATGATGATGACTTTCAAACAAGTCAATTTGAAAGTTAAGGCATTGTAAAAGGCAAATATTGCATTAACAATGGTTAATTTAGACTTGGAGAGAGAGAGAGAGAGTTAGATACCCGATCCCTTAAAAATGACCATTGGTTGTTGTTGATGAAAATGATGGTGATGTGAAAACTATAAAGCTTGCGAAATCAACGTTGAAAGATACAAAATTACGGTACAATCAGTACGGTTTTTTTAAAACGATAATGTGAATGCAGGACCTGTAACAGACACAATAAATGGTTATTTCATGTCGCTTAGATTTCAAAAACATACGGGCGAGGCATATTTACAGATAGTTGATAAAATGACTCATACTTACCGATTACATTGGAATATTTTCACAGACATTGTCAGTAGTGGGCAGGGACAAGCAGCATAAGTACTACGTCAAAGTTCTAGATGTTGATTGCATGACTCAAGTCAAGCAGAAGATACTGGACGCTGCTTACAGGAACAGTCACATTGTACAACAGAACAGAGCTCATGAGATGGATCTTTGTGAGTATGCCAATGATCGTCAGTTTTCTTAAAGCTTTAAGAAACCTTAAGCCACTTCAGGAGGGGGGGGGGGGGCTTACAGTCCTCATTAGCACATAGGATAGAATAGAATAGCATCGAAAATATAGGATCCCCTGATAGGCGCATGTATTTACACGCTAGTCTCTCTCGCTTTGTTCCCTTAGCTTCCGATTATTTTGTCAGATTCTGGCTTTCTGTTTATTATTGCTAACATTATGCTTTCTTAAATGCAAGACAAAGAAATTTAACATGTTTGCATCATGAGGAAAGTAGTCACATTTCTAAAGTGCATAATATTAAGTTTCTAAGCGCTTCACGTGTAGTTATTAGTACCACAGTCACTGGATTCAATTGCTGATCTGCATATGATAGTGCACACGCTCTGCTCCATGGGGAGTATTCCAGCCGACCACATTTACGTTCGCATCTTACCGGGTGCTTTTTTTTAATACATCGATGGAGAATTTCAAATGTAGTTTAATGTCTTGACAAAGGACATTAGTGCCGCGAAAAGATTCGAACCGCAAACCATGTGATCCGCAGACCATGCCACCTCTACAGTATGTCTCTTTTAGCTCCTACTCATGCATTCATGTAATCACTAGATGTAAACCTGACATCAACATCTTTTTGTTTTTTTCAAAGTGTGGTACCATCCCGGTGGGGAGGAAAGAATTCTGAAAGATCGAGACGAATTGAACAAAACCGTTGGGAACACCAAGGGTTTATTCATCAATACAGTCAAGACTTACGGGGTAAAGAAATACTACAACTTATATAACTCTGGTACAGTACACATCCAGGTCTCAGGCCGGAGAAAACAATTACAAATTTGCCATCGACTGTTTCACATCTGCAATGTCTGCCGACCTTTTTGTGACGAGGGTTTGGGTAACAATTCCATACTCCCTCTAGTGGTGAACCTGTTCATATGGTAGATGGAAGATAAATATATCTCCGAATGATATTGTTTACATACGATTTCCTTTCTTTTTAGCATGATGATGATTGTTTATGCTCCAAATTATTTCGTGTTTCGGATCAAGAATTACTCATTGCTCCTGTCATAACTAGGATATACAGACATTGATTCCGATTAGTATCAAGATGCCATTTGCAGGCCTCTAAAATGATCTACACACATGAATAATCACTCAGTCTCAAAAAGACTAAATTCGAAAACAGAACATTTGTTTAAGTATTCGACAGTGGTCTGCCAAAGCTAATACGACTTCATAAGATGTTGTTTATTATTATTGTGCAGGTATCCGATGGGTGTCAAGTAGCTCTGATTGTCAAGGCATCAATGAATGAGACAGGGACGTATCAACCTGTTACCCCAGGGGTACAGCTCTTCCAACAATGTAGGTTACTGGTATAAAGAGAGAGGCACATCAGTGGCGTATCTAGTAAAGGATGCAGCCGTCATAACCTGCCCCTCTCCGGTTGAATGTTCAGATAAAGGCAACACGCCCCCAAAGAAGAAAAAAAAGGAATATATTTTCCTCAGTTTTTGTGGCACACGCATATGGTCATAACACCTTCATGTATAATTCTCCCATTATTTCACACCTTCTTCGGGTCTGGGTAAGAATAGACACCCACTGGTTAGCAATTTCTAGATACGCCACTGCATACTTATAGTATTTTAATTAATCAATATGAATCTAGCATCAAAGACAGTAGTAAAAGCTCCTAGGAGCGTACCCATCTCCTCTACGTACTATCACCCTCCGTCACGTCTATGAGAATAAAAATCACAAAAACGAGCACTTTTGTATTCGTTACTTCTTGCTCTGCCCCTAACACCCTTCACCCCCTTGTATCTAAATAACAAATATTAAATCTTGAATTTACTTACGAAAACATTCTTCGTAATGTACATGTGCATTAGGAAAGTTTGGAAGCTTTTGTTTTTTCCCGGCGGGTCGATTCCTAGAGCAGTGTTGTAATGTTTTCAAAGCACAGTGAATGGATTTATTTCTTACTATGGCATGTGCATTTGAACGAGGTACATACATTTCACAAAACATTACTTTATGATACTATAGGCCTCTTTCATAAAACACTACTAAATGATACAAAATACAACCTTTTCATGACGCATTATTTCATAATGAATTACTTTAGACAATAAATTATTCATACGCTATTTCCTCTAGACCAAGAACATGCTGGTCCGGATGATGTCCGTGATAGAGACTACATTCGAATCCGGACGATGGAAAGTGGCGGATCTCGGATCATGCACTTGGTAAGAATAATTATTTTGCTAGCTGTCATCAACAAGACATTGGCAGTAGACTGACGAATGTTAAAATGTTAATACAGGAGATAATTGTAAGGCGGACAATAGGATAGAACAAGGGTACATGACAGAACGCGGTGGAGGTGCATAGCCGCCAACACGTTCCGAAGGGACGGCACTAGATGATGATGAACAGAAGGGATAGACAATTGCCCGAAGAATTGCGAACAAGTAAACAAATGTTGTGTGTGTATATTTAAGGTATGCCATCTTTGGGGTTGTACACAATATAGGGGTGCTGCTTTTGTTCACCCCGACCCTCCTCATAAAACCCGTATAAAACTCGCCAATGATTTTAATGCGAGACATTTCTCTAAAGAATATATATTATGTACACATACCTTAAGGTATGTACACATACCTTTAGGTATCGAGAGCACAATTATTTAACGAGTGAAAAGCCTGCATACCTCAGTTTTGCGTATGTGGATGAAAAAAATAGACAATTAAGGATTTTTTTTTCTTTTTTAGTTCATGAGCAGATTATGCAATCTTATTCAGATACAGTAACAAATAATCAAAACCTACTCTTCCCATTAGTTAAACAAAACTTAGATTCTGCGTTAAATATCGTTCATTAGAATGTACAGAACTCATAAAATTGAAAGGTGTCTTTGATGTCGATATTCTTTACACTACATTTTGTCTGTGATCATTCTAATATCTATGAGAATTAAATAATATTCACTATAACGAAAATTTGCTTGATATTTTTTACCGTTTAGGTTGCCGAGAACCAAATGCCCACAGAGAGCAGTACATCCCTGACCAAGCTGGATCGTGAATTCTTAGCACCGCGTTTGCTGGTTACTAAAGTAGGAAAACTTTAGTCTTTGTCACAAGATTTATCTTCTTTTCAAGCTGTATTTATGCATATGTGTTTACACGAGCCACACAAAAGCAAACGATGGCTTTCCTTAAATCTCAAACTCAACTCGAAATCATGAACACATCTTTAATATATTATACCAATGACAAAGACACAACGTGATCATGATTATAAAAAAAACATATATATATTATTTTCATTTTTTTTTTTACCAGAAAACGATTCATTTCATTTTTTTCATTTCATTTCATTTATTTTCCACATTAAAAACCAGAAAAATATACAAGGTAAAAGATTACATTATACACATTTGACACATAGAGCAAAAGAAAACAGATACATAAGCATAAAAGAACAATGAAAATCTACATCAGTTAACAAAAACATCAACATTAAAACATAAAAAGGTGAGTAATGTAGATGGGGCTAGAAAAAGCGAAGCTTGTCGAGTCTAGCCCCGGTAGCAATGAAGGGGAAGTCCACCCTGAGAATGTGTGTGGCCAAGTAAAGGCGGAGTAAACCCATCCTCAGGGTGGACTCTCCCTTCAAATGTCTGGTTTTATAATTAGATTCAGACTCGCCTTGATGAGTTCCTTGCCTGTGGCTTTCCTTAAATCTCAAACTCAACTCGAAATTGTGAACACATTTTTAACATCATACCAATTACAAAGACATAACGTGATCATGATTATTATTTGTTTTAAATATATTATTTTAATTTTCTTACCAGAAAACGATTCAGACTCGCCTTGATGAGTTCCTTGCCTGTGTCTTCAAGAAGCCCGCCGAGACACCACTCACCATCAAATATCTTTTTGACTTCTTTGATAAGATGGCCAATAAGTACTGCGATGAGAAACCCGAGGAGATTGCTGAAGCATGGAAGAGTAACAGGTATTTGAATAAGCGGGCGTATCCAACGTTTAGGGTGGAACCAGTGGGCATCGCTCCCGTCTCTTGCTCTCCCCATGTTCAGAGCGATATCAGACTAAGTGGCAAATGTTGAAGATATTGGTGATATGTTGCGTGATTCATTGAGGGTACCTCACCCCCCCCCCCCCAAACCCTGCTTCCAGTCAAAATTAGTCAAGTCTAGATTAGAGGGGCATCAGTAATGACCTGCTGATCAGAGTATTAGTACAAATAGTCGGATTATCGAGGTGATTGTAATATCACCTTATTTACATGTACATTGCCCATTTATAGTTGATGTCTTGAAAGTATTTACGACCATTCTATTCGTATGTTTTTTTTTTCTTCATTGCATCATTTCTTCCCATTATCAGCCTACCGCTACACTACTGGATGACTACACTGACGCATCCCTCCTACGTCTTTGACATGCGTCAGTCACGGTCTGCTGACCAGAGCGTTTCGGTCTTGGCTAACATGCTGGATAATGCATGCAAGAAAATCCGCTCGGAGAATACGCAGGTCCGTATAGAAATAGACAAGCTGAAGTAGTCATTCTTCATGTGTATTGCATCATTATTCGCCAGACATATTCAAGTTCTTTGTCCTACCCAAAGTAGTTCGTTGGAAGATTTCTCATCAAATTTACGTTCTTCGAACACGTTCAACTGACAGCTTTGTATACGGGACTTTTAGATTTGCACGTCGACATAATGTACTACTAAAGTGTGACGTCCTTTTAAGGCACCGGCACCGGCACTGCCTTAAAAGGACATCACATTGCCTGAAAAAGACGTCACACGCAGCAGTCCACTATGTCGACGTGCAAATCTAAAAGTCCCTATTGTCAATGGCAGTCACGGCCTTCTTGAAGGCAGACGACTTTCACCAGGTCAATGTCTTCTTCTTTTATTTAAGTGATTAGTCATAACAAAACATTTTAAAATAATTTTCCTAAATGATTGACAATCAACTGAAACCTACATATTTCAGAAACATAGTGAACATATAAATATGTAAATTGTCAACATACCGCGCATATCATTCAACTTTTGTTTCTCTTATGTCTAAGTGTTACATGAACTATACAAAATACCATTTATATTTATAAAAAAAAACAATCACAGGATATTCAACAATAATAAAACATAAAATTGGGCCAGATTTTCCCAAGTACAGCAACAACAAAACAAAGAAAAACATTTAAATGAATAAGACATACAGCCAGGTCTGACTGGAGTGATAGCTTGTAAGTTTCCAACAACATGTTTGTTTATATTCCGTATGTATAACATTGGCAATATTAATGTTAGTGTAGTTTCAACTTCAATTTGATCTGGAGACTTCCAATACCGGTACATTGTTTACTATCAAGGATTAGGTTTGCATAAGATGCAGGCATCATAAGTTTCAGTTGATAATAATTATTAATAACAGACAAAGCAGAATTCACACTGCAACTACTTCATAAACTTATCTGTTTGTTTAAAGTTTACCATTCGTCGAAAAATTAATTGAATCTTTGAACCCTCTTTCAGGAGTCTGCCCTCAATCGGGTCCTGTTTTACAGGGATCTTCCAGGCCACATCAGAACCATTGCTGAATACTATGAGAACATCGAAGGGTTGCCGCCACCAACGACCGAAGAACTCCAGGAGGATTTCAACAGAATTACACAGGTGATGATTAAGTGTTGCTCTTCTTTAACTTTGTACTATTTTGCTCGTAGCCATAGTTCTTCAACAAACGACACATCCAAACAAATATTTGTCTATGGCAGTCTCCTTGTCTATTGTTCAGAACGCTTCATTAGATGTATAGAAGATATACTGATAAATTAAAGGTAGCTCAACCATGGGCACTGAAAGTTTAACCAATTAACATATTTGTTAATACACCGTAGATCTACTATGTATATTATTTTGTTATCATTGTAATGATGAGTGTATTCCTTATGACTTCAGAATTGTTGGCTTGACGTAGAAACATGGCCAGTTTCCTTGCATAACATGAAACAGACTATATATGAACTAAATAGCATTCCTACGTTTGTGTGTTTGTTTTTTCTCTAGGACTTTTCTGGTCTGTTCAGTCGAGTGGCGACCCTCAGCAAGCTGTACGACTTCACATCTCATGACACAGGTCCTCTGGTTAGTAGGCCGATGATTACTTCATGAATGTTTAGCAAAAGTCAGGAATTCTGTTTTGGTGTTTGGTATAATAATATTGAATATTTATATAGCACACATATCCATCATACATGGTGCTCAAGGCGCTCCAACGATTACCCCTGCTCTGCTAGGCAGCCGATTTCGGCGCTCATAGCATTCAAGGAATTCCTTCCTACCAGTACCCATGTAACACCTGGGTGGAGAGTGGCAAATGTAGATTAATATCCATGAACAACCTGTTTTATATGCCTATTGTACACTGTGGACCAATTACAAATATATTGTTAAGTTTCATTGTTTTACTATGTACAATGCAATCCCATGTACTTTATTTATTTTGTTGGAAATGAAATAAACGAAATGAAATGAAATGAAATGAAATGAATATCTAAATATCTTAAATGTTCAGCTTGAACTACCCTCTCCCTTCTCTCTCGTTTTTATTTCTACATCTTTTATGATGCTACCATTGTTATTTTGTCATATTGCTTTTGTATTTTGATGCTTGTATTTTCTATCATTTTCCCCTTATCTACAGTTGGATTCGATCACAGAGCTGATGCCAAACTAAAACCTAAGTCATCATCGCACTTTCCAAGCTCTCCTCGTGGTTCATGGTACTACATCGTGTTAATGACTTCAAAATGCTTGTATTCACCGAGGTGAAATGGCTAAAAGGCGGCAGCATGGTGTATAGTAAAAGATTAAATTGATACTCAGATTTTGTTGCTCTTTAGTTTTAGAAATGCTAGGTACTTTAAGTTTACTAAGGTGATGTGGAAATAAATCTTAAATTACACTAAGTAATCGTTGTGTATTCTAACTTCAGTACAACAGTTACCATTTCAATTCAAGTCGTATTATTTTCTCGCAAATTGCTATTGTTTAAAAAATGTAATATCTTCTATGTTTATATATACATATTGTAGTCTATAGTTTTGGTAAGCCTACTAAACAAATTCGTCAGATTTCCTTTGGTTATGTTGATTATTAGAAGGAAAAAAAATTAACAATTTTAAGCTTTTTCGATTTTGTCTCTTTCTCCTTTCCTTTGGTGTTAGATAAGGGAACAATAATTGGTAAAAATTAATTTAGATCAGCTAGCCGTTATCGAAATTACATTTTTTTTTCTCGCACTGTCAATACAATTTGAATCATAATTATACATGTATCATAAGTGAACGACTTTCTGGAATAGACCACATTGTACAAATGACTCCAAATGTTCTCAGATCATTAAAGAATAATCATCATGCTTGAAAACCTCTTGTTTGCCCTCTTGAGAAGAATAACTCCAGCTGCGTTCCTTTGGATTTCCTGTCTGTGCACAAATAAACAATGATTATTTTTATCAGCACATATCCAGTATTCGTCTTGGTTGGTTTTACAATTTTTGTATAAGTAACGTTTATCTGCCCAAACTCACCTTAAAGCTACGAACTAGCTTATTGATATTTTTCTATAAAACAAGGGCTATTATGTTTTTATCACAATAGCGGATTGATAACCTTCCGTTTAATTGAAATCACTGGATGTTCATGATTCCAATGCATTATCTTATCAGTATAAAACCTGATTATCAAAGCATATGCGAATATTTTTGTAATAGTTGTTTTGGTCTTAAATTTGCGAAGAAAATGTTTACATAGGGAAATGTAAAGTTAAAGATACTTCGTCCAAAAATAGAATTTATTTTAAAATACATTAAAGAGAAGGATGAGTTCTGGGAAGAGGTGAACAATAATTTGTGAGCATTTTCATTGTTATGATGCAAATGTGGAAGAACATCAGAGAAAAAATGTTCCCTGTAAAGCATGGCTCTTCAAATGCCTTCACATTCTAAATATGACATGTAACAGCTTAAAAATGAGGACCTCGTTTTTAGGCCACATGTTTGTGTAGCCCATATACATCTTTCTGTGCACAGTGCTTATATACCAACATAAATTATAAACCGAAGAGTTGATATTCTGGTATGGTAAGCCAATATTAGGTAGATCATAACTAGGAGAAATATATATTTCTAAAGTAAGCTCTCCCACGAAGCACCAAAACCATGTAATCCAATTTTTTTTTAAACTTCTCTGTATTGACTGAATTATACTTGCGAATAAAAATGCATGCTGCAACGGTGCTGCATTTTGTGTATACGATTGGCTCTACATATCAGAAAATCGATAATGATATTTTACTGAGATACGGAACCGACAAATGTTTTGAGGTGTTGTTTGTAGTTAGTGGTGCATGCATTGCACACAAGAATAACAAGACCACTCAGAGATTCGGATAAGAGACTATTTGGGTCCTGGATAACAAGGTATGAATGGAGTTCGGTGATGGACAGTATTTCATCAGACGAACAGACGGAAGCATTCTATGCCATTTTGAACTCCCAGATTGACCGTTTCCTGCCGACAAAAACGGTCAGAATGCACTGCCGTGACAAGAAATGGATTACCCCTGTCATCAAATCTTTGATCAAGGAAAGACAAGCCGCATTCAGTGGAGGTAATAAGGAACTTACCAGGAAACTTGCCAACTGCGTTAAAAAGGAAATAAGAAAAGCAAAGCACGACTATTACAATGACCGAGTGAAGAAACATAAGAAGGCGAATCCTGCAGAATGGTATAAACAAATCAAAATCATGACTAACATGAAAAATGCCAACTCCTATATAACTGTTCCTGGAGTTGACAGAGATGATACCGCCGTAATAGCAAACAGGATCAATGACTTCTTCAAGTCTGTTGCTGAGGATGTACCTGCCATGGATGCTGAGAACTTACCTGCATACTTACCTGACCCTTCTCCACCTCCCCGCATTCAACCTTGGGATGTTTACCAACAGCTTAAGAAGGTGAAGGTTGGGAAAGCTGTCGGTCCCGATATGATACCTAGCCGAATCATCAAAGAATTTGCTTGTGAACTTAGTATCCCATTGGCCCATATCTTCAGTACCTCACTTGCTGAAGGTGTCGTTCCAAAGATGTGGAAGAGAGCTGTAGTTGTTCCTGTCCCTAAAACCACCCCTGCATGTATCGACAAGCTCCGTCCAATCTCCTTGACCGATAGTTTTGCGAAGGTATTTGAGGGTTTTGTGTCGAAGTGGCTGATGCAGTACATCGGGTCGCAGCTCGACAATAAACAATTTGGTAATATAAAGGGATTATCAACGACGCACTGCCTAGTTGACCTATTGCATTGCCTTTATCAACACGCGGAGAAAAGCAAGGCAGTATCCACTCTTGTGATGACAGATTTCCGCAAGGCGTTTGACCGCATAGACCACACGATTGCCATCCAAAAGATGATCTCATTTGGTGTCAAACCTACATTGATCCGCTGGATAGCTGATTTTCTTACAGAAAGGACTCAATGCGTACGATACAGAGGTGTCACATCAGAGTGGGTGACTATGAAAGCAGGGGTACCTCAGGGAACCAAACTTGGCCCGATTGTGTTCCTAATCGTCATCAACAATGCGCTACGTGATAGTAATATAGCATATTGGAAGTATGTTGATGATGTCACTGTTGTTGACACGAGATTCGCTGGAGATCAGTCGATTCTATTGGAAGCAACACTTCAACATTTTGCCGAATGGTCTACGTCAAATGGAATGTCCCTTAACCCTGCTAAATGTGAAAGTATGCAGGTGTGTTTTATGAAAAAGCCTCCAACACCACTGTCACTGGAAATTGATCAGCATCCTCTAAAGCAATCCACGTCTATCAAATTGTTAGGAGTCCATATCCGCTGTGATTTAAAATGGAGTGATCATGTGGATTTCATGATAAAACGTGCAAATGGAAGAATACACCTCATTAGGATCCTGAAAGGTCACGGACTGCCGATCGAAGATCTCTGTACCATCTACACTGGTTTCCTCAGACCCCTCGTAGAGTATGCCTCGCCGGTGTGGAATGGAGGCCTAACTAAAGAACAAGTAAATCGACTAGAAAGGGTGCAGAAAAGAACTCTGAAAATAATCTTGGGACCTAATTACCAGTCATATGAGACAGCACTAAATCTAATGAATCTGTCTTCTTTGGCTGACAGAAGGATGGAACTGTGTTTGAGTTTTGCAGAGAAACTGATATCAAACGAGAAGGTATCTTACCTCATACCTCCTTGTAAGAACATTAGAAGCCTACGCAAATCAAATACCAGAGAACAGTTAAAATGTAAAACCAAACGATTTCGTAACAGTCCAGTTCCCTATCTTATTGACTTGCTAAATTCACAATTATGATCATGCACTTTGTCCACATTTGTATAGAATTATAAATATAATTATTTTATTTTATGTGAAATAGTATATAACTTTTTAACTAAGACGATTGTACAACCTTGATAATTGATTAATGAAAATGATAATATAATACGGTAAATCAAGTTTACCATTGTTAACTTTTGTAATGATTGAAACATACTTACCACATATTTATTACAAGAAAAATCTCAAAATTACCATATTTCATGTCTCTCATCTGATTGCATACCTACCGATCAATTTACAATATATGTTATCCATAACTCACCAATGAAAATGTAAAATGTAATTTATTAATTTTTACAACCAGTATTCTCTCTGTCGAAATTGTACTTTTTACCTTATTTTCGATATGTCTGATATACACTCTCATCCTCAGCATCATCTATTATATATATATATATATATCTATCTATCTCTCGCTTTGTCTCTCTTTCTCTCTCCCTCTCTCCCTTTCTCTCTTTCTCTCCCTCTCTGTCTGTCTCTATATCACACTTTTCCTGGATCTCCTGTGCTGTCTGCACTATTATCCTCCCTACCTCTCTTCTATATTTCCCTCCAGCCCTATGATGATTGTGGAATAGAATGTTAAGCGAATTTTATGAATTGTATTAATTTGTATTATGTGTACACTGATTTATTTAAAATTCAATCACTGCGTGATATGTCTCAATACGTTTTATGTTTGTATAAATATTTATGTTTTTACAATGTACAAAGTTCTGCAATTCAACCATCTGGCTGCAAATGAATTTTTAATAAAACCATTACCATTACCATTACCATTACCAAGAAAATCATTAATAAGTTATGATGTAATTATTATTTTCTTTACGATCAGTCTTTCATTTAATATCTTTATAAATATGTTTCCTGTACATATCAAGCGAGGGAACGTTAGGAAATTTTTTTTTATTGTATTTTCAGATTAATTGTACCTTAGATCAAAAGCATGTATTCAGGAAAAACTGTGAATTTACTGGGAACAAAGGATTAATCAAAATATGAAAATAATCTAGAAAAGTTAAGAAAGTGCATGTCTTGTTTTCTTGATCAAGTTTTAGAATGCGAAGGAGTTATACTAAATAACAATCATGAATATTTCTTTTTAAATTTCGCATTTCCCTCCTGTTTCTCTCTCTTGCTTTATTTCTCTCCTTCCTTCTGTATCCATTACTTCCCTCTATTTCTCTGATCTCTCTATCTCTCTCCCCCCTCTCGCTCTCTGTATGCATCTGTCTGCCTGTCTCTCTCTTTCTGTATTACTTCTTCTATCTTCTAAGGAAAGTTTGGTGTATTCTATTTAAATGAACAGCTCTTCTGTTTTTGAAATTAGGTGATAATGAATAATAATAAAGTATCGATTATAACCAGGGATTCTGTGTTCCATTAATTTGTTAGTTGTTAATTTTTTTGTTTAAACTGAATTAGTAGGTACCAATCATGATGGCTAGCTGAATGAAACATGTGAGATCATAACGCAGTTTGAATGACTAAAGAATAAAAACAGTAAAATAATAAATGAGATTATAATTTGAACCATTTACTTTGTATTTAAAAGACATACATGCAGGGGCGGCGATCCCGGGGGGGGGGGGACACGTCCCTCCTCAATTTTTTTTTTTGGGGGGATCCTCCCCCGGAAAAATTGAAAAAGTGCACACACAAAAATCTATAGCAAATATTGACTAAAGACTGCACCACGCTTTTAGGCTCTGGAGTGCCCAGGAGTGGAGCGTTTAGACAAATAAAAACCTCTTCTCGCTCGGCATAATATCCTTCAAAGTGTACAAGTAAATTATTGTAGAACAGTGAGATGTGAAAAAAGTATATTGCTTGTTTTTATACTATAGTTCTGCTAAGGAATGTAAGTTTTCAGTACAACAATACTTCAAAAACATGTGAGGGGAAGTCACTTCTGTCACCTTCACCCCTCTCGTTTACTATGCTCCCTCGCACTGGCGTACTGATGAGGGTGGGGGGGGGGGTGGGCTTGGGGGCAGTTGCCCTCTGAATAAATTCCAAACGTGGTTTATTTCTAATTTAATACCAGTGATTTACAAATGTTGCTGAAATGGTATGGTTTTTCCCTGAACTTCCGGGGGCTCTGCCCACTGGACCCCACCAAGGGCCCTAAGGCGGCCCCGGTGTGCTCATCTGATCCTAATTTAATGCATAAAACCTGTTAGATTATGGGGGCTACACCCCCTTTACCCAACTCCAATTAGTGACCTGCATGCCAGTGTCACAAATAAGGTATCAAATTATGCTCATCCTACCGTAATTAAATGCCTAAAACCCATGAGCTTCCGGGGACACCGCCCCCTGAACCCCAACAGGGACCTTAAGTCGGTTTAAGGATGCTCATCTGACCGTAATTAATGCCTTAAACCCCTGAGCAGCTTCATGAGGCTTCGCCCCTGGACCCCACGCCAATTTACGCTCCACTTACTTCGCTCGCTTTGCTCCATCTGATCGTAAATATTTTACCCCACCTCCAATTTAAAAAAACGTTCCGCGGGGCCTGCATGTAACATGTCAGAGAAGGGGTGATGCAGAGTTGTTTCTGCCCCCCCCCCCCAACTTTTTTCTCATTACGCCACTGCTCACTCGTCCCTCGCCCCCCCCCCCCCCCCGGTCATGAAAAGAAATCGCCGCCCCTGCTACATGTACCATGTAAACATATAAAATAAATATGAGAAAGAAAAAATAACATAGTAGCAGGATATAAGATATCTTTGTCTTGTTCGACTGGATATTTATTCTGACAAATAAAGAGCTTCACTTTGCTAAGCAATAAATAATACGTTTAGCATCTATACTAAAACTACGTTATTTAATTCAATACGGAAGTAAGATAATTATGCAATAGACGGCACTACTAATAATAAATACATCAATATTATTGTACGAGCAAGACCATCTTCATTATTTTCGGTTCACTTCAAATAGATTGATCAATATAGGTTAGTTTAGAATACGTATATGGGAATCAGGCGCGGATCCAGGATTTCTTAGAGGGGGGCCCAATTCTTTTTTTCTTTTTTTGCTCCCGCTAATTTGAAAATCGCGCCGGCCGAAAATTCGCTCAGTGGGGGGGGGGGGGGGGGTAGTGAGCACTCATTTTTGGGGGGGCTGGGGGCACATGCCCCCTGTGCCCCCCCCCTAGATCCGCCACTGGGAATATGTAAAGGGAGGGCATGAAGGTCACATGACTGCTAAACAGTGTTCCAATACATAATACATAAAATTGTATATAGCAACAAATCTAAAATGATAATAATGATAATAGTAATAAATTATGACGATAATACTAATAATTATAATAATAATACTAACATCAATAATAATAATATATATATATGAATAAATACTTTGCAGGATATTATACGACTGGTAGGCGAAAGTATCGAAAATATCCTTACTATAATATATCCGGGTATAAATAAATGCCTTGATCTAATTGTACTTATATTATGGAATTCTCATTTACGATATTTAATTCTTTTCTTTAAATACGTGACCTAAAAACATTGGAAAGGTTATAGGGTATTTTATGTTTATGATATGCGATATGGTTTCAAGGGCTGTTATCAATTATTTTACATGTCTCTTTTGTTAACATATAAAATCTTTAACTCATCATTAAACCAAGGTTGTTTTTGTCATAACACAATATTAAAGCATATGTACAGTATGCATTCCTGTCACATTGGGATGTGCGGAATATAACAATAAGGTAATGGTTAGTTTGATCGCAAAGGCTTTAAGCCCTACTGTACTACTAGCTACTTGCGCCCTCTATATAGCAAACAACGCCCCTGAAATCAAATAAAAGATGGCGTGCTTGTGTGTATTCATGTGTGTGTGATACATGAGAGAGAGAGAGAAAGGCGAAAGAGAAAGGGAGAGAGAAAGAAAGACAAAGAAAGAAAGAAAAAGATAGAGAGAGAGCGAAATACACATGTGCAAAGGCCTATATCTAGCGATAAAGGGAGACGGAATAAAAGGGGAAAGGGAGCATGGGGGGGGGGGGGGGTGATAGGAAGATATATATATATATATATATATATATATATATATAGAAGCAATATACATGTATAAGTACATCTATTCCGAAAGAGAGGGAGAGCGAATGTGCATAGGAATGAAACTACTGGTTAGAGAGAAAGAAAAGAATATAAGAGTAGTACATTAATGGGATGGATATTGTTCCTTTTTTAAGATCAATAAACTGAAATATCACACTTGAAACTTCAACAGATAAAACGAACCCTACCCATGCTTCAGTTGAACTTTATTTTCTGATCTCGAGGGGGGGGGGGGGGGGGTAGGAGGACTCAAAATGACGTCAGAACTTGTAGTGTTTCCCACAATGGAGGAATCAACGTCAGATTATGACAATATATATTCACTCATCTGTGACATATTTTTCTATACCTATTCAACGTTGTATTTGATCGCTTCCCTGGAACTTTTTTCAATGCCATGAGAACATTTAAAGGAGAATACAACCTTAAAGGTACTATGTCCCTTTTGCAGCCAACCTCAAATGCTGTAGAACTTTGCAGGAATTATGAATATGTATGTCCTATCTGTGAAATTTAAACGTTAGCAGTGTCCTCATATTCAAATTATGCAAGGAAACCCGTTTATTTGCTAGACTGCACTGTCAGACACTATTGAGTGACTGACTGGCTTTTTTTTCTTCTTTGGTAATAACATACATGAAAAGAGTTGTAAAGGGTACATCATTTGTCTACATCAATAACCCACTTCTTGTGATGGCCAAGATTAAACTGATTGAATCTTTGCGCAGCATAAAACGTATGACCATTCGGTACAATTGTCCGAAAATCAAGACTATTACTTTTGGGCTCTATAGCCCTAAAGTCGATTTGACAACTAATTGTCGTTATTTTCCCACTTGAAGAAATTTTCAAGCCCCACCTTTTTTAGGGAAGTTCTAAATTAGTATTATCTTTCAAATGCAGTTGGAATTTAACTTTTTCATTTTTTTGGCCTGCAAATGGGACATAGTACCTTTAATAGACAACTATTTTAAGCATAACATCAGAGAAGTACAATTGTGAACGTTTGAAGGAAATCGGACAAGAAAACTTGATTTTTTTTTTTTTTAAATTTATTTATTTATTTTTTATTTATTTATTTATTTATTTATTTATTTATTTTTTATTTATTTATTTTTTATTTATTTATTTTTTTTTTGGGGGGGGGAAGTTTTCATCACTAGATATATATATGGGCACTTCAAATTGGCTTAATCAGTAATATTACTGTGACGCAACGCCATAAAACTGTCCTTTTTTTTCAACACACAAGCTTACTAAAATTTCATTTTCTTTTCAAAATCTTTAACCCAGGATAGTCTTATCTCTTTATTTTATAGAAGCTATTATAACATTTGTATCACATGCATGATTACTCGATTTCTACTTTCATGCTTGATCTGTTTAATAACGATTTGCCTAAATTCAATCAAGTATTGTGACATTATAGAGCATAGGTACTTCACTATACAAATAAAGGTGGACAATTACGTTTTCTAATTTTAAACGACGCAAATACTTTGTAAGTAATGGTGAGGGTACCCTATCCATTCTGTTCATCTATCTACAAGCTTCAGTGGTTAACAAATAAGATTTTTTGTCAAAGCACAACCTCTTTTATTTTAATGTAAATGGATGACAATGTAATATCCTAAACTGATAAATCTAGCGAACGAAACACAGTCACACAATGTGAAGAGTATCTCAATTATTTCATATCTAGGGCAGACTCTGTTTATTTTGGACGCCTATGTCTTAATTCAATATAATCGTAGATCGACCGAAAAATCATTACGACCTTTATTGTTTGAATAGAGGACTCATTCCATTATGCTGTGGGGGGAATGAAAAAATAGGTCTGTATTGTATCAACTTTCTCATAATCAAAAGACAAGCATATCATTCTTCCGCCCACGGAATATCCCATATAAAATGAACAGAAAAGTAAAAACGTCATTTGTATTCTGAATATTTCTCATGTCTTCATTAAAAAGAGTTATGATAGAAACCGATATGTGAATAAATGGTACATTCTAAAAGCGGAAGTGCAATTTAATCGAAGCAAGTTCAATTAAAAGGGCAAGATTTTATAAGACATCGTTACCTGATTGTTGATAAATACTGATTCAGTTTGATCTCTGCCTTCTGTTAAAACTAGTACCAAGAGTAAACAGTACTAAGAGTGAGTATTGACTGACTGTTCATATATTTGCATAATGAAATGATTTTCACCTTTTTTTTCGGCGTTATGAGAATTCACTATATTAAACATTTCCGATTGGATTTTGGCAAATGCATGGCCCGAGTTGGATATAACAATTGCAATTCATTTAAAAAGAAACATAGAGTAGTATCGTCGTGATATATTTTTTTCTTTGTGGAAGGTGGGGTGGGGATAACGTTCGCGAAAGAGCTTCCATGTAAAATAGCAGCCATTTTAAAACGTGATATAATACTTTGGGGGAATGTGATTATCTTGATGTCCTTTTTATTCATGTTCCCGCGATGTGCTGATGTTTTATATTCATCGATATTTAAGTAAAAACAACGACACCTCAGTCATTGATAAATTAATGCACTTAATCATCTAATTAAGTATGATTAGTAAACACTAAATTGTTTGCCCAGTACCTGAGGCTTCCTTAATATACCTATAAGAATGTGTAGATAATCGACTTCCTCCACTTGGTTCTTTCAATTGACTCTCAATCCAACGGTTGTGGGCTCGAATCCTAACCCGGAACTGACGTCAATGGCCAATTCGTGAGTCCACTTTTGCAATCACATCACTATAAGTGGGGTAACAATAATATCAGGGCCCTCAGGAAGAAAATCATTGGTGCCGATGAGGCTTCAGAGGGTAAATGTAATATATTGTTATTATAAACAAAATCATCTCAATTTCATTTCATTTTTTTGACGTGTGTACAGATTGTTTATTGACATAGAAGTCTGCAGTGCAAGAAATGTCGACAGGCATGGCTTGGAAATATATGGGAGCGTTACGGCTCTTTCTGATCCTCATATCATGCCAGACTCGATCCATCCAATCAGCTCCTCTCTCCTCCTACCTGGTGTCATCCTTTACCCCTCCTGACTCTGACTCCACCCTACCATTCAACCACATCGCCATCAACAACATCACTGGAGATGTCTATATTGGAGCACGGGAGAGGCTCTACCAACTCGACTCAGACCTGACCCTCAAACACATGATAAATACTGGAAAGTGTACTGATCATCCCAACGTTAATGATAATAAACTTCTTGTTGTCGTGAACACATCTCAAAACAACACTCTAATCACCTGTGGAGGCTGTATCGGTTACTGTGAGACAAGGAGCTTAGCCAATATATCACATGATGTAGTGAGGTATGGTTCAAATGATTGGCAGTTAGTTGTGACAACTAAAGATCTACCTACTGTTGGAGCTGTTGTTCTGGGTGCTGACTATGTACGTACAGGTGAGGGTACCCCAGACCAAGCCTTTTACCTATTCACAGGGGTTAGTGGTAGCGGAATTCCCTTTATTTCAAAGCACAATCTTTTAGACCTGACTTTAGATCAATTCATACCAAGGTCGTTTGTCCAATCGGAGAGTTTATTCAAACACTTGGTTGTTTACAAGAATTATCTGTACTATTTCATATCTAGAGGAGACAGTGTGTACTTGGGACGTCTGTGTCGCAATTCACTAGACCAGTTCTTTGAGTCATACACAGAAATAGAGCTACAGTGTGGATCTTACAATATGATTCAATCTGCTCATATGGGACCAGCAGGATCGCAGCTAGCTGACTCACTGCATATCGACGATACGGATGTCTTATTGTACGCGGTATTTTCAAAAGAGGGCTCATCTGCCCTCTGTGTCTATAAGCTGAGTGATGTCCAGCAGAGCTTTGAATACGCTGTCTTAGGATGTATTCAAGGAACTGGCGATGGAACGACAAATAAATACTTTACTTCTGAATCCAAGTGCGGCATTGTGAGTAAATTTTAAATAATCCCGTATCGTATTATTAACAGAGAGTATTACGTAGTAAACCTCACCAGTGAGCAAAGTACAATTAATACCAGTTTAAAAATCAGGATATTTTTCTAAATATTTCCCTTTTTTTTTTTTTGGGGGGGGCTGTAAGTTAATTGATCGTCCGAATATATTTTTATTAATCTACAGAGAAGTAGTCACGTAGTCATGGATTTAGCAATGACACAAAAACAGCTACCTGGATCACAGCATGTGTCCTTCAGTCAGTCAATGTAAAATTATGATCATAAAGGAAGTTATTGTGTGTCAATTTAATCTAATAGTACTAACCGCAATTTGTACCATGGATGTTGTAAATGTAAGTTATAAAATCGATTTACATTTTTTTTTCTTCATGAAATTTAAAACCCCTAAATTTCAGTAAGCAGCCTTGGGAAATTGATCCGTCAGGGATAAATCTTGCCCACCTATTATTATTATTTTTACGTCCTTCATCATTCCAATCACTTCAATCAAATGTTAGTTTTATTTATGGGAACCTATAATCTACAAGCTGAGCTTTTGAATAGGTTCCTCATTTTTCACCCTGTATAACCTTCTATTCCATACAATTAATTTCGACGTCTTTTCAAAGAATTAATTGTATAATGTGACACTTTTAGTATATTTCATATTAATGTTCTAATTTTGTCAATTATGTGAATTCTTTTTTGTGAAATGTGAAACAAATAAACTTGAAACTTGAAAGTTGAAATCTAGAGAAAAAAGCTTCAAGGCTGAGTAGCAAATATGGTCCTATATTTGTTAAAAGTTTTCTGGTAACCTAATTTACCATTCAAGATCGAAATTAGGAGTCAATTCGTAAATCTTTAATTTAAAAATACGGTTGTCCAACTAAACATCAGTAAAATTATAATCTTTTCCTGCACGTCTACTCTTAATTTGAAACCATGTTTGTAGAACATAAATATTAGAAAAATGATGAGCAGTGGAGCAAATCGATTTGGCGTTGTAAATGTTATACTCTGTGCATTTTTAATGCATGACAACGTATTCCAGGATTTATCAAGGTACAATCCTTGTACGCTAGTGTAATCCATTCATCTTCAACTAGTAAACCTTAGCTACCTCTGAAATAAGCTAAAACATCAATTTATTCAATGGATATGATTAGGGCATTGATTCAAAAATGGAAAAATTGTGGGTACTGTGAAGGCCTATGTGTTCAGATTTTTTCGTTTGAACAAGTGTTGCCATGCAATGTATTTAGCTTGTATTTGCAAATGCATATATGCGTTCTTTTCTGCCATTACCATTCAGAGTTCAATCCACCATATTTAGTTTGAAATATAGACAATATAGTGTAGTGACAGTCACACTTTTCACCGGTATGCAAGTTGAACGGTATCCTCATTTGTGGCAGCCACCATGTGCACCATGTAGTCAGAGACATCACGCAGTGATACTCGTTGGAGATAGGCAGGGGCAAATAAGATGTATGTTTCTTCTGAAATTTAATGAATAAATTTCCATTTTTTTTCCTGACAGTTTCGATTCAAAATACCAGATTCATTCCAGTGCACAGCGTATTTTGAAGAAGAAGATGAGTGGTATCCTCTCTACCGGTATGTCAGTAGAACGGTTCCCCTCTCTGCTTCACCGATCATCACCGTTCCTGGTGTGATACCCACCTCAATAGTGACAACCATAGAGAGACATCATACAGTAGCATTCATAGGAGATACGCAAGGGAAACTCCATAAGGTACCTTCATAATGTTAATAGATCATCAATATAAATGTACCTGCCTATATTGTACGATGCCATGACATATCAATGGACAAGATTGTATACAACTAACTCTTGTTGGAAACAATACATTTTATCTATCCACCAGATAAGTTCTATATATTTACCCATTCTACAGTGTACCTTAATTAAGTATAAAGTATGACCTTTTTTTTTTGTCATACAAATAATTTATCGACGATACAAATTTACATGAAATGATAAACTTATGCCCTCCCTCAGTCATAATTTTAAATAATTCAATGATGTTTCGATTGTAGGTGAGGGTAATTTACTCGTATTAATGAAGCCTCAATATTCAAATTGTTTTTCTCAAAAAATTACTAGACCTACATTTTTATGATGTGAAATAGGTGAGCTTATTCATTTTACTACTGCCTTCCTGGTAGTAGACTGTTCTTTTCTTTATTACCCTGACATTTCATGCTTATTACGAACAACAACAAAACAACCAAAACTTATTTTGTTTGTCATTTCTCTAAATAGTTAATCGTAGTAAACGGAACATTTGGTTACGTATATGAAGATGTCTTTCTTGGAGGTGGATCTGTCTTGCAAGAGATGTTCCTTGATGAATCGAAAGAGCAGCTTACCCTTGCTACAAGTTTAGACCAAGGTTCAAAGGTAAGACTCTCCAGATAGTTATGATAGATATTTTGGTTATTACAGCTGGGGGTGTTTCATAAAGATGTTCGTAAAGTTACGCATGACTTTACGAGTGACTTAAATATGAAAAGCCAAATGGGATGCTCAATCATCTTTAACTGCATCAACTAAAGTTGAACTGTGCAGATGTAGATTAACATTCTTATTATAACAAACATTTTAATGCAAAGTATATTTGTTGCCATACTTGAATTGCAGTTATTGGGAATATAGTCACACTTTTTTAAAGCATTAGGAAAAACTTTGGGCATCCTATCTGGCACTTCATATTCAAGTCGTTCGTAAAGTCATGCGTAACTTTACGAACAGCTTAATGCAACACCCACCTGATTTCAGAATCCATGTCTTCTGAAATGTTTACAAATGCTTTAAATTTCATAGTTTATTTTTTGCATATTAACAAACAGATTCTGACGTTAGAGTTAGTCAACTGTGGCCAGTACCAGAGCTGTGAGGAGTGCATTGGTGAGGATGGAGGAAATGATGGAGACCCTTACTGCGGATGGTGTACTCTAGAGGCGAGGTAAGTGCATTGAATCGGACAATGATGACTTATTTTCTGTTCCCTTTCTCCCATTGAGTTCAGTTAAGGAAATTTTAAATATGTTATGTTGAGTTTACTTCCATACAAGCAAGGGAATGAGGAATCCATAAAGCGTTGTCAACCCTAACACAACACAGCTGATTCTGATTTCCCTTTTGCTATGTTTATATATATATACAATTTTGTACTTATTACGTGTACAGGAAAAACACTTTCTCAAATCATCTGTATTTCTATTTATCATTTTTCTTCCTTCCAACACTCTCTCCTCTTCAAGATGTACGCGATACAAGGCATGCCCCTTCCCTGAAGAGTCAACTCGTTGGCTGCCTTACAATGCCTTGCAGTGTGTATCCATCTCAGATGTCCAGCCTGATCATAGACTGCCTTATCAAGAAACAGAACAAGATGTAAGTCGATTAAATGAAATGTTATTTTTACCTCATCATATATTGTGACCTCATGTCCAACAAAAACAAATTAAATTGTAGACCGCTTTATATATCACTACAGATTCGGCTAAAATTGTAATACGTCTTACCTTGCATAGGAGCATTTGCTACTGGATTATGCGTCGAGTTAATCGTTGATGTTTCAATTACTAATACTCCAAATATGATCTTGATGCAATAAAAACACTTTATTTTGCTATCGATAACATTAACAGGTCAAACAAATAGTGTCTTTTATTTATTAAACAGTCGACAAACGTAAGACACAAAAACTCGATAAAGTGATATTTATTTTGACCTCATTATAGGCTATGTTAATAGTTATTCCGCGCTATATAGCTTACAGCGTATGTTCTCCATCTTCTGAATGCCAGACATGAAATCTAATCTTGTTTTTACATGCGGTAGATCACCATTACAGTTCAGCAGCTACCAGCTCTCAAAGACAGCCATCAATACCAATGTGCCTTCGACTCCTACCAGGTCAATGCTGCTGCTACTACGACCAATACAGTCATATGCGTAACTCCTCCTGCGAGTGAGTTACCAACGATTCCAGAAGAAGGTAGGGGGAAATATCAAGTATCTATCTGTTAATTGATTTCCTTTTTTAAATCGAAATTCTCACAATTCTCAATGTTCTACAATGTCTTACATAAACATTTTGTTCACAGAAGATCTGCATTATTTAAACGTTAAGTTGGCGAACCCCGAAGTTCATTGCTCAGCATGGCGTATGACTACATAACTTCGAAGTTTAAACCCCATACCTAAGACATCAAATACTGTCGTTTTAGAAGCCTATGACTCGAAGATTAGAAGAACAGGAAAAAACCAGTGAAACTTTGGAGCAAATCTGATATAACATATGAGGGTTTATATGAAGTATTAATAATATAAACATTTGTAGCATACTGTGGTTTCTCTTTCATTAGGTTTGAGTTTATTAAGTACTAAAAATGAGTTAAATTTCTTCTTTTCTCCATATACAAAATATGTAATTACAATTTACCTTAAATGTTACTGGTTTATATAATGCTGAGGGATGGGGGTGGGGGGGGGGGCGGAAAAACAAATCACGTTTCATTTCCGCAACAATCATAAAAATCTAATTTTAAGTGTACTTACTACGTCACCTTTAAAATGTATCTTATATTATCCCAACTTGACTCCTATCGGCTGTATAATAAGGTACTGAAATTTCCCTTAAAAATATTTCTTGAACAAACGGTAACCGCCTTTTCTATATCTTTTTTTTCTTTAACACCAGCGGACCATGTATCATTGACACTTTTCATTGTCTCAACGGAAACTGGAGTAAGCTTCGTCAGCACGGATTTCATATCGTTTGACTGCACCCATCTTAAATCGTAGGTTCCTTGGTTTCTACGTTTTTGATATGCTGCATAATTATGCTTTTATGATATGTAGATAGATATATTTACAGTACTGGGCAAGACAAAGGTAATTTGTCCCATAGTAAAGTGTCGTATACTATTACTGACTACATAATTCTTTTTAGTATTTCTGATGATTGTATCAATTTAACAATTCTATTCTAGCTGAGGTCAGAGGAAATATCATTGGTATTAAAATTATGCATTCAATGTAATATGATTTCACTATTTATTCGCACTTGGGAACATCTTGTGGTCTAATCCCTCGTTGCCTTAACCCCTCCCCCATCCTCCCACAATCAACGCAAGTGATACTCTCCTATCTTAATATAGCTATAACAAATCATGTTACGTGCTATTTATTTTAATTGGAGTTATAAAGTGCTATGTTTATGAATAGATAAAGTGTTTCTAGGTGGTCCGACATATGCTCTGTCAAAAGTTACTCTAAGCTATATTTTTTCAAAGATATGATGTTAGAGGTTAGGGTTTGGTGTTAAGTCAGGTTTAGATTTAGGGTTTTGTTTTAGTCCGAGGTTGAAATTTAAAGTTGCATGAGTGTAGGATATTGACTCTGTCACAATATTAACCGAGCGTTTGTAGTGCAATCTAATTTGAGAAGGTAGGAAATGCAAGTAAAAACTCTGAATTCTAGGCATCATAGAGTTAATATCATATCATTCTTTAATTTCAAGTAAATTATTAGTGAAAGATATTGACTGCGTCACAATATTCACCGAGCGTAATGTAGTACAATTTAATTTCAGCTACAAAGGAGACGCAAGTTAAGACTCTGAATTCTAACCATCATTGAGTTTACTTCGTATCATTATTTCAGTTCCAGCAATTTCTTTGTATTTGTTTCTTGCAGTTGTTCCTCTTGTGTAACAAGTCCTTGGCCATGTGATTGGTGTGTTTATGACAACATGTGTACACATGATAGCAGCTCATGTCAGCCGGGAGAAACAGTGGTGAATGGAGAAAATGTAAACAGATTTGTTAACCTTGAACACGATTGCCTCTTTGAGTCAATACATTCCAATCATTTTACTGAAAAGAGGGTATGTTATTAATAGGTATCTACGTTATTCGTATATCACGTCAAGGTGTTCTCCTCTTGCTTTCACCAAATGTTAAAACTAAGATTGTCTTTATTTTTAAATTTCAAGTGATGGAAAACATACATTAAAATACAAAATAGCGTGAGACCGAAGAAATGCGCAAAGGTAGGTCTCGTAATTGGGCAAAATGCAAAGACATTGACTTAATTTGAATATGAATTGTGCTTTGAAATAATGCCATTCAGCAAATCCTTTCAATGGACTACTAAAACCGTACACATACATACACACTTATTGACAATAAGCTACCGGTGCAATGTGTTGATTTTTTTTCTTTTGTATCTTGTTTCTAATATAAATTTGAAGACCGACGTAGGTTCTGGAAACAAAGGCCAGAGTTATTGCCCTCAGCTGATGGGGACAGCAGAATCGTTTTTCATACCAGTTAATATTCCTTCTGGTTATGTACTTCTGGCAAAGAATCTCCCTCCGGAGCAGACAAAGGTATGAATATAATCATATTGGTGCTATGATGATTGCAAACTGTACATGCATAATGTGAGAATAGAATGTAATACTACTACTACTTCTACTACTGCTAATAATGATACTGATAATAATGGCACATTACCACCTCCGATGCTCCCTGTTTATTACCAGTCATCTAGCACGGTGCCCATTACAGCGCTCAAAAGTTTTAAAGAATCAATTCCTCTCTGGTACTCATTTCACAACTCACCTGGTTCGAGCGTGGCAAATTTGCAGTAGTGTCTTGTGACATGAATTAAATAATTGAATAATCTCTGACAAAAAATGAAAATTGTGCCTTGTCATCTGTTGAAATTATTAAACAATTTTATTTCTTATATAATATTTCAACAGATTCATTCGTTCGATTGCATTCTTCGTATTGATGGAGTTGGGCTACGAGTACCAACTTCCTTCTTCAATGAAACTTACATTCTATGTAGCGCTGAAGAGGTAAGTATTTGTTTGGAACCTTTGGGAAAAATTCTTAAACTATCAATCATCAATACTATGCTGTGAATGGATATTGGGAACAGCGCTTGTACAAGGCCAAGGGCTTTATTTGTGTAGTTCCTTCATTTTTTGTTCTAAATTTGTTCATGGATTATTTTGTAGCTTTTGTATCAATGTATTTTTTAACCGAGAATAAAATAAATGAGAATTGAATTGGAAAAAAAAATGATATCGCATGGATAAAAAGAGTTTCAATATAACTATATTACCATCATTAGTGACATTTATCAATTAATGCGTACCAAATTAACATAAATACATAAGAGAAAGTCATGATTTCTGCTCGGAGTTCGAGAGAATACACACACAAATTGAGAAATAATGATACCATTGGGGCTTAAATGTAAAACAATTTCTTATTGTACGGAGCATCATTATTTTTTATATATAGATATTTGCAGGGGCGGCGATTTCTTTTCATGACCGGATGTTATGCGAGTGAGCGTAGCGACCGAGCGAGAATTTTTTAGCAATTGTATTAGTCTAAACGCTGCACTCTTGGGCCCTCCGGAGCCTAAAAGTGTGTTGCAGTCATTATTCAGTATATGTTATACCATTTTTTTGTGCACTTTTTCAAATTTTCCGGGGGGGACGATCCCCCCCTAAAAAAATTGAGGGGGGGACGTGTCCCCCCGTCCCCCCCCGGGATCGCCGCCCCTGGATATTTGCCATCTTTCCTCCGTTCATCCCCCTCCTCCTTCTGGTCCAATATCTTCTTCCCATCTTATTCTTGTTCCTTCCCCTTCTCATTATCCGGTTCTCCTTATCGCTCTCGTGCTGCCTTTTGCTAAGCCTTTCACCATTTTATCTTCCCCGTTTTCCCTTTCTCCCTTCATCTTCATTAATACTCGCAGTGTGTTTATACTAATCCGTTGGTAGAGTGCATATAATACTAATATGTCCTTTTATATGGCGCAGCTACTATAGGCATATGTTCTTTGGCGCGTAATAAAAAGTGTAACATTATTACCCCAGCTAAAGCTGAGCTGCCGTTATAGGGTGCTAAAGGATCCAAGGAATTTCTTCCTACCGGGAACCAATTTACTTCCCTTGAGTAGGGTGTGGCAAGTGTTGATAACGTTCTTGCAAAATACATTAGTACCGTGGCTGGACTCGAACTGCGAACCATGTGATTCACAGTCCGGTGACATACCCACTGACCCATAACACATATCCTGTATTTTGGAAATTATTACCCTGAACATTTCCTCTATACATCATCTTTACCATCATTTATATACTAAACGTAGATATTCGCATTACACCTGTCTTTTATTTTAACCATGTTTTAAAACTATGTTCGTTTGAACCTTTTAATTTCAGTACATGTATAATGAGAACGTCATCGAGAAGAATGTAAGCGTCTCGGTTCAGTGGAATGGGCAATACAACATAGATGATCCGACAGATACATATGGTATGATCATGATACCCTTTTTGTGTTGTACTAATGCTCCATCAATTCCACAGCATGTTTGGATAAACAATAAAACAAATACGTCACCGTAGTCCTTCCTTAACACGGCGTAATTGTCACTTGTATACAATCTATAAAATGCAGGAAAATTGTCCTCTATTTACTTAAAGGAAATTATTTTTGACTCTTCCAATTATTTATTATATTTACCTGAATCTACTGTTAATGTTATGAAGAAAATTAAAAAGAATTTCAAACAAATTAATTAACATTTCCAAATGAGAACTCACTTCTAAGTTTGCATTTGCCAATTCACCTGCCAGATACTATCATTTTGATAACTGTTCTGAATCATTTTTCCATAGCTTAGACATTATTATAAAGAAATGAAATAGCCTTAGACAAAGGAAGTGATTACATTCGTTTTTAATAGAAAGTTTCTCCCATACTTTTTTCCATTGAAGTGACCCTGTACAAGTGTTCGGTTAACAGTGGAAGTTGCAGCCGGTGCCTGTCAGAAGAAGTGACTCCTTCGAAATTAAACTGTGGTTGGTGTGGTGATGACTGCAATGTCATTCAGAGTGATATTTGTCAGAACAATCAGTTTCTCAGCCAGAGTGAGACCCATCTTTGTTCAGCACCAGTTATCACTGACGTAAGAAAATAAAAGATCCCTGTGCGATGTGAAATTAATAACGTGTCACCAAACAAAGTATACAATGTACCGTAAGAGATCATATCAATTTAGTTTTGATAATAATAATAATATATGAGATTTTTAAGACGCCAAATCCACTTAAAAGAAAATTGTGAAGACGTACAAAATCATTCAGTTTGGTGCGTAATTTATGTGTAATAATTGGATCAATCATCTGGAGTTTTACTTTTAAATTTCAAATAGCTTTGCATGATATACATATGGAAACAGTTAAAAAAAAAAAAAAAATCTTACAAATAATCTGCATGAGATTATAACCTTGTGTTTTTTCTTACAGTTGTATCCCTTGTCAGGTCCTATCAATGCTCAGACGAGACTACAAATCACGGGAACTGACCTAGGAGTAGAATTTGGGGATGTACTGGAAATTGCCATAGGAGACTTGGTGTGTTTTCTGACTGACATGGGCTCATTTTATCAGCCAGGACAGAGGTAAAACAAATCAACGAAAATAGCTTTAATGTGTTCGATGTATTCGTTTTCATTAACGTCTTATGAAAGGCCACTGAGTGATTAGGGAAGGGTGACTTTAATTGTTTCTCCATTTTTGCGTTATCACCGAGAGTGCGAGAATGCCGAATAAATGTGTTGAATACATGAAAATTCATGATATCATTGCATGAATATAAAAACAGCGTTCATAATATTAAAAAAGAAGAAAAGAAACAATTTTGGCTGCAAAAATTATTAACGTCAAATGATCGTTTGTCTCATTTCTTTCTTGTTCTCAGTGTAAGCTGCATGACTGGGATATCTACTGAAGTCATCTCAGGACGCATTGGAATCACAGTAAGATCTGGTGAAGGTACTAAGACCGGAGAGAGTACAATAGAGTTCTTTTACAGGGTAATTGCATAACAAATTGCCTAGTTTACTTTTACATCAGCTTTGCTTAATGGTGCCAATAAAATCACATCGAATCTCAAAATCACCAATACATTTCCGTGGGGGGAAAACCAATATCGATTTATTCTTCGAGAACCATTGCTGAGGACTTTTCGTTTGGTTTATGCCCTGTCATAATACGCACACATGCTGGTGGGCTTGAAATTCTTTTGATTCATGACTTGTCACAGAACCTGTTGTAATGTCAGTCGTGCCAGTGAAGTAATATGCATGAGCCAATAAAACAATACAAACTTACACGTAATAGTTTACCTCTACTGACATTGCAATACATTTACATTTGAGCTTAGGTATTTTCCCCATTAAATAGTTTATACTGCTGATTCTTTCCAAGAAAGAATATATATAGTATAACGTTATTATTATACTCTCATATCGGGCTTCGAGAGTAGATAAGCGCATTAATTAAATGCCACTGATAAAACATTCAGCCGTAACCTACTTTTTATTGATGTGTAATCCTCTGAATCGATTTATACGATTAAGTACTTTCCTTGCTAGGATCCCATGATATCAGGGTTTAGTCCCACGGAGGGGCAAGTAGCAGGAGGGACTGAGATTACTATTACTGGGATGTATCTCAACACAGGAAGGAACATTGAAGCTAGTTTTGGAGAAGCACAATGTAACAATTTGTGAGTATCGGTTATTTATATTATGTGCCTTCATGGTCAATTGTTTGCGCAACATGTTTTTAGTAGCATTTATTGTGTGTTGATAGATACAATTGGAATATTGCTGATGAATTGGTAGATGCACTTCGAATTGCATTTTACTTATGTGATGATATTTTTGTTGGGAATTGATTATGGGATATATAAGTTTACAGTGTAATCACAATCGCCAAGTAGAATTTAGAAACACATACATACACACGCACATACAATTGCACCCACACACACTTGTGCTTGCGCACACCTACATTGATTGGATAGGAAAAATGATTCGCTTTCATAAACAGTACTAGGTTCAGAAGGTTCAGTTCATAAGGTTCATATTTATTGTCCATTTAACAATGGAAATTTGTTGTGTTACATGGTATTACGATACACAGATATAGCATATGCAATCATACACAAATTCAATAAAAAATTGAGTTGACAGAAAACAAAAACAAAACAATTAACAATTAAAGATATAGTCATGTATCGAAAAAAATATACATGTATATCAAGTGAAGTAGAATGACGATGAGTTTTTTTTTTAAGTATACAAAATGTATTGCATTATTATAATTGCTATATTGTCATATCATTATCATTATTGTCATCATTATTATTATTATTATTATAATAATAATAATAATAATTGTTATTATTATTATTATTATCATTATTATTGTTGTTATTACAATTATTGTTATGTAAAGGTATCATTATTTGCCCTATATGATAACTTCCTCATTTAATAATCGTATGTAGTTTTACCTTCCTTAATCAAACCTACAATACTAATTAACATACTTAACACTAACATATTGGAACACGTAAAGTTATGGAAGTAAAACTTAACCCCATCTCCTCGAACATGAAATATAGAGCTTTAATGTAATGACATGTATGGATGTATTTTTTCTTCTTCAGGATTGTTGAAGATACGACTGCGACTTGCATCACAAGCAGCTTACAAATGAAAGAAGAAGTCTTTGTGCTCTTGACCATGACATATGAAGGAGTTGAAAAAAGATTTGAAGACTTCACATTTACCTACTATCCGAACGCAATTATTGATGGCATTGACAGAACTGTGTCTATTATGTCGTAAGGAACTAAATCTTTATTCTTGTTTCAAACTGGCGGGAGCCTTATAGAATTCTAGGAAAAAAATGATCGTCTGGCTATTTTCAATCATACTATAATTCGGCAAATTATCTAATGAAAAAAACTATAATGAAAATATGTTTAAAGTCAATACCTTATAGTGTAAATTGGGCGTGTAAGGAGGTACATTTCTGGTCATGTGAAGCTTTAGTGGAACAAATAGACAACAGTGTTCAAATGGGCTGAAATAAGGCTTTCTCAATTGCATTGAAATATCTCTACACTTGTTAATTCAGATAATATTATACATCTTTCCCCCACACAAATATTTCAAGGATAATAAGGCATTGATTGTTGTCAGTTCTGCAGGTGACATTTCATTGACATTGCTATGTATATGAAGTTCAAATGTTTGATTTATAGTCTGAAAAACGTAATATTACTTCTTTTAATACAGAGGAGGTCTTGATATCAAACTAACAGGACAAAGATTTGATCTCATCCGGGAACCTCGGATAATAGTTTCGTCACTTACAACATATGCTAGTAACTCTAAGGTATTTATGTTTTAGTTTGCTCGTTGTTGTCTGCTTCTTCACAAAGCAAATGTAGTCTGCTAAAGTATAAATTACAAACACATCATCATGACCAAACAACTTTCGGTTCATCAACTTCCCTGAAATGGACGTACCTCGAGAATGACAGTCCATGAAATCACTCCTTGAAGTTGTCAGAGGGTTCGCTAGACTAACGCTGTCGGTCTCTTGGACTGTCAATCGCGTGGATGGTCCCGTGGGCCGATGGTCTACTGGGATGCCCCTTTTTGTGTGATGAACTTGCTTTATTCATACCGCTTTCGTTCGGACGTTACAATCAACATTCGATACCTATATAACCTTATGTTTCATTAAGCTTATGATTCTTCCGGTACCTTAGAAATTAATAGCGAATCGTGACATCTCTTTCTATTACATGATTTATAATTCACTATTAATGAACTTTGATTTATTATTCATTTTGATTCACGACATGTTGATTTATGTTCCACAGCTCTGCAATGGAACGGAAACTCTTCTCATCTGTCCAATCCCAAGCTTTCCTGACGATGGCATCTTTACCAAAAGGACACGAGCTACAAATGGCGTTATGACAGCAAATCTGACCTTTGACTTTGATGGATACATGGTCTATGGCGGCTTTATGGAGTACTACCCAGACCCTATGTATGAAAGTTTCAGTGGGCCAAACAGGATCTATGCGAGCAGTAATGGACGACTCGGTATTGCAGTGAGTGTTGAAAATACCCTGTAGTAGCGCTGCCCTGCCTGGATATAAATATTTTTGAACAAAAAAAACTACATGAATTTTCATTTTTATTGTTATCTAAAAAAAATATATGAACAAAATTCGCATGGGCAAATGATTTACTCACAACTGAGCGGACAGCACCGACATAGGGTACGCGAAACGCTCATCGTAAACGCTCATCGTAATCGCAGTTCCACGGTGTACTGTCTCTGGCTCCTCCAGGCATAATTCTGGCTCAGAGCCAGAATCATGCCTGGAATCATCGCAAACCTGCACTGAGCATGCTACGTTGACCTCATTTAAACGCGTTTACAAATGATTGTGCGTTTATGCTTACCCAGAATCGCCGATCCAAAACGCACCTTTTTGTGAGTTTACATCGGCGATTACGATCGCCGTTTTTCTGTGATTCTACAAAAATGAGAAGGCACGCAACCATGTTTTGAACTAAACGCGTAACAAATGCCTCATTCTGGCCAAAAAAAAGTTGAGCATAAACGTACGAAAACAGAAAATAGATATAAAGCATTAATACGTTAAGGTACATAAACTAGATGAATATACGTAGTAATGATCTTGTTTTGAATCATTCTAGGGCATTAACTTAGATCTGGCTAGCACGGAGGATGATGTTCAAGTTCTGCTAGGGCCGAATGGTGTATGTGATGTGGATGATCTTGAAATTGATATAGTCCGTTGCCAGCTGCCAGAGAAACAGCCTCTAGCAGGTTACAAGAATGGATCATTGGGTCAGGGACCATCAAAGAATCTACCAGCCGTGACAGTAAGTTAACATTATATTCCTACTGATTTTTGAAAATAATAAATCTGGAACTAATAGTCCTAAAAACGGAATTCCGTCTCAAAGCACTTGACATAAATCGTTATTACCCCAGTCATCAGATTCATTCGCGCGTACAATATCCACCATTTCCACTCCTATTATATTAGCCGTGCGGACATACGGTAATTACTTTCGTCACCCTACCTGGTTCCCATATTTCACCAAGGTATGGAGTGGCAAATGTAGATTAATGCCTCGCCAAAGGACATTAGTGATGTTTTATGGATTGAACGCACGACATATACATTTCCAATCAAGTTCCCAAACCACTCGACTACATACCTCTACAATGCGTTTTAATCCCATAGACGGTTACAAACTATCATACTATACAATTTATGGGTGAGGATGTAGGGTTGATAATACGGTTGTAAGTCCAAAGAGAAGCGGGTGGGCGTGCGTAGGTGTGTGTGTTTGTGTGTGTGTTCGCGATTGTGTGTGTATGGGGTGTTTGAGTAACTACATGGGGTATGGGAGGTGTAGAAGTAGAACCTGACAGAATTGCGTGTGTGTGTGTGTGTTGTTGTTGTTGTGTGTGGGTATTAGGGTGTGAGGGTGGGCATGCAAGTTACTGTACATATCCTGACAGATGGTGTATGTGCGTGAGTAAGGTGGGATGAATGAAGGTGGGGTTAGTTGAGTGTGGGTAGCAGGGGCGGCGATTTCTTTTAATGATCAGGGGACGAAATGCGAGGGACGAGGGAGCATAGTGAACGAGAGGGGCGAAGGTGACAGTAGTGACTACCTTCCACAGGTTTTTAAAGTTTTGTATTATTAAAAAAATTACATTCCTTAGCAAATCTTTAATATACAAACAAGCAATATACTTTTTTCGCACTTCACTTTTACTTTGCCGGTAATTAGTATGCAGTCCGAAGGGTCGTACATATTTCGTAGGTACATTTTAGTAAGTAGGGTGCTTGGGCATGGATGGGATTTATATTTTACACTCTATGCCTCTGTCATGTAGATGAACATTGATATCGCTATGGGAGTTGAAATGGTAAATATATAGACTATGTGGTAGTGAACTATTAAAGGCCCACTGCACTACTTGTATCTGCTTGCGCCCTCTATATAACAAACCGTGCCTAATCGGTGACCATTGGTCCCCCATGATCCTCTTTTTCTTATGTTAACTGAGAGCTGAGTTGATGAGATAACCACCTGTCCAGTGACCTTGCAGGGCAGTCTAATCCCTCCTGTAAACTATGGCAGATACGCTTTAAAACCAACCAATATTACGGAGTACCTGTAACATGCAAAATGGCAGTTTTTGTAGCATTGATCTATTTTTATAACTCTTAATCTTGTAAACATACAGTGTAAACTGTGCTTACGTGATGCAAACGGAATACAGATTTAAGATACAGATCTACAATATTTACTTGTACATTTTAAAAGATATTATGCGGGGAGCATAGCGACCGAGCGAGAAGATTTGTGCATTTGTATTAATTTAAACGCTGCACTCTTGGGCCCTCCAGAGCCTAAAAGTGTGTTGCAGTCATTATTCAGTATTTGCTAAACACTTTTTCACATATCCGGACCTCCCCCGCCCTCCGGGATCGCCGCCCTGGTGGGTAGGCGTACTGATGAATGAATGGGGAGTGGGTGTAAGAGGGTGTTTGTATGATGATATAGGGTGTTTGGTATTGGTCTAGACACATTTTTACACGAGGGGGGGGGGGGGGGGGCTGGGCGTGCAGCTAATCGACATTACCGATTTGTGTGTGTGTGCATCGAGTCCTACATCCTGATAGATGTGGGTGAGTCTACGTGTGTGTTTGCGAGATGTGTAAGGGAATGGAGGTGTGAGAGGGAGGGTATCAGGGGCCGTATTCTGAACCATGTGTTATCTCTAATATTGTTGTATCTTTGGAGATAAGATAAAGTTGGTATTCTGAATATTGTTGTAACTTTTGTTGTATCTTTTGTTGTATCTTTTCTCTCATCTGTTTGGGTGCGCCTGCGTTCAAACTTTGGTGCGCTTGTAATTGTACTTAGTAATAAAATGGCGCTTAATCCTCATTTGCATATGCGCACGAGAGATAATATGACAAGATAATTGGTATTCTGAAAATTGTTGTATCTTTTATCTTATCTTATCTTGCATGGTATTTAGAACAATATTTACAACAGGTAGGGGGTTGTTGTATCTTTCTTGGTGATATAATGGCGGCAATATTTCTTGCCCAGAACCAACTTCGTGCCAATAGACCAGTAGATGAGAACTTTCTAAGAAATTACATGCTAGGATATGACGATTTTAATGCTCTCATCTTAACCAATATGGTGAAACCGTGACTTGTCTTCATGATCCACATGCCACAGCGCATAATGATGACGCGCGTAATAAGCGCTCAAATAAATAATTACGCCCAAGATTATTATGCACTAGGCGCATCTTCCTATTGGTTGACCTACTTATCATGCTCATATAAAATAGATTTTGATTGGTAGGGTCCATACAAATGGGCGTGTCAACAGTGGTCAAAGATAAGATAGAGGCGGTCTTTCAAGAGATAACACAGGGATAAAATGATGTTCAGAATACCAACTTACAACAATATTAGCGCTGTGTTATCTCTGGAAGATACAACAAAAGATAACACAAAACTTACAACAATGTTCAGAATACCACCCCTGGTTTATATATGCGTGGGCGGGCGCGCGCGCGCGTGTGTGCGTGTGTGCGTGAGTGCGTGTGTGCGTGCGTTTTTAATATGTTTTTATATTAACAATGACCTATGATTTATTCACTTCCAATTGTTGCTTATTTATATACATTGCAAATTAGTTTTTGTTTAATTATGATAATGTTTAAGCAATAATTACTGAAAAAGTTTATTTATTTTATTAAATTGAGTGTTTGATTTACACATCTAGAGGAATAAAACAAAATTACTATAACAAACATAATAAAAAAGATATGGTAAGGAGAATGTAAGGTTTTTAATATGGATGAACATCATTGAGGTACATAATATATGCATGCTGGGATCTGAGATGTGAGGTCACAAGGTTAGGCACGCGGCTATAACTTAAGTCCCGCTTGAAGTGTGTTGCGATATGGGCATGAGAATGTGAGGTTTGGCGTTCGGCAGTATTCCGCAGTACGATTTTTTTGTAGGGATAGGTTTGTATACGTTAACATTCTGCAGCCATAAACACTATTTTGATACTTTAAAATATTTTTATAAATCCTTTGGTCTAGCCTAAAAAATTCTGCCTCTTCAGTGTTAAATAAGTACATGCAAATGGCATATGAGTTGGTGATTTGTGGAACGGATTTCAAAGGCTTCACTGAACCAATCTGACCAGTACAATGATTTTTTTTGTTTTTTTTGTTTTTGGAACTCAATCCTTTAAAGGCACACTGTCCTACTTGTAGCTACTTGCTCCCTCTATATAGAAAACTTCCCAAATCGGTGCCTGTTGGTCCCCCATGATCCTCTTTTTCTTATGTTAAATGAGAGCTGAGTTAATGAGATAGCCACCTGTCACAGTGACCTCGATGGCTCGCTGTGTGGTCTAATCCCTTCTAGCTGCAGTAGTAACGCCTACCTTTAAGGCATTAGAGGAGGCGCGATATCTCAGTCGGTAGAGCAGTGGTCTCGTTATCCGGTGATCCGGGTTCGAAACCAAGACGATGCGCTAGTGCCCTTTGGTAAGACAATCCTCATTACCAGGTCCCTCGGAGAGGACCTAAAGCCGTCGGCCGTCTGGTTGCTTACTTACAAGGATTTATGTTTTCTTTGCAGTCAGGTAAAAAAGCAACCATCACCATCACCATTAGTTAATGCTCTGTGGAATTCTCGACCCATGAAAATTGGGAACATATAATCTCTAGATACTTTTATAAAAAACACTTAAAACGTATCTTTTCTTAAAGTAGTATTTATATTTGTCTGTATTGTGTTGAAATTAATAAAGAATTATATTGTGATGAGTATGCGCTACACGAATTTATCATTCATTATATCATCATAATCTTGTTTAACTTTCACCCAGGTGTTGCACGGGAATGTAAGATTCTCTCCAGGCTTTGTTTCAGCATGGGCTACAAAAGGAAACCCTTTGATAGCCATTGTTATACCTGTGGTCATTGTCATCCCCATTTTGATCATCATTCCGACGATTCTTCTAGCGTGGTGGTTCAGAAAGAAACAACTGGAAGTGAAACGAGCTAAGGAAGAGGTGAAAATGATCCGAATGAACATCTTGAAAAGAGTTCGAGAAGGTATTATATATTATCTGCTAAAAACATTTCTAGTAATACCACGTCAGCTGTAAAGGCATCATATTTGGCTATATTATTTAATACGTTTCGGGAATGGTGTTTAGTCTTCTCTCGTGGATAGAGCCTGTGTAATGTCAATTACCTTGCTATCATAGGAGGAAAGAAGTACTTCTGCACCTGGTCGACTCCACAATCAAAATAATGTTGATAACCGGGTATGATCATTTTAAAAACCCATCCGCTTGTATCGCTTCACGACTATGAACTGCCCTATAATGCTTCCTTAGCACATAAAATAACTCTATCCTGTATCAAATAAAAAGAAATATTCAAGTTCTTATATTGGCGTCCAGTAATAAATACAATCAAATGATATACACAAATTGTTAATCTACGGACAAAAGATGTGTAATTATTTTACCCACGTTTCCTTGAAAACAACATGAACATCAATATATAATCCACATTTCTTAAAGAAATATAACCCCCCCCCCTTGCAACTCATTCACCTCAGGTCGAATTAAACCAAGCCCCCAAAAATGATGTCTTTGTTCCTCATATTTGTCCATTAGTCTCTAATACCAGCTTGGATTTATCTGAGACTGATGACAGAGTCCAGAAGCAAGGAGTTCCATTTGTAGGGCATGTCCAATATGTGACGATGATGTTGTTTGCTGGGCTCGGTGTTCATCAAGAAACAACAGAACCAGAGGTAAAATAAACTCGATTAACAGAAAATAATAGCAAAATTGAAAAGGCTTTCTTCTGAAATATATGCTTCAACTCACAAAGAAATTCTAACTTTAAACATATTAGATTAGTGATTGATAGGCAACTGTTCTATTTAAGCATCTTAAAAGAGGCTTATATATCAATGTAATTCTACATGACGGTTGATCAACTTTAAGGTTTGCTCGTGCAGAGGGTATAGATAAATAGATAGATAACACGGTGCTTGATGATTAAAAGTGTGCTGTTCATTAAAATGCCCTGCGGTTCTTTTGATTAATTCTATCTTCTGTAAATATTTCTGCTCAATGATATTCCTGTCCATTTTGTTTCAGTATATGGAAGACTTTATGGAGCATTCGTTGATATCTTTCTATCGTATGCTGAAGGAGAAGGCCGGAATGATAGAATTCATCAGGCAACTCGAAAATAAGAAAACGGGACGGGGTCGAGAAAGGTAAACGAATATTCTTACCTTTGGTGCTGAATGTAAATACTCTTCGATATATACAAGTTAGAAGTATTACATATTAGCAGACAAAGTTATTTTTAACGAGATGTCTTCTTATATAAAGCCTGGATCAACCATATAAACGTTCCATTATTTGCTGGGATACTAACGTCAGTTCACCCAGCATTCTTTGAATTTCCTCTTGTAATTTATTTATTAAACAGGCTGCCAGGACTAGGGCGGAGAATGGCAACAAATAATGAATATCTTGTTGAAGGACAATAATGCCGTACTTGGGCTCCATGAAGTTAGCATCTTCAGTCAAGAGCTCGAGCACTCATCAACCTCTCGACTATGACACCTGTATAAAGTCGCATACAAAATCACGTGTTACTGAATATTTCCCAAGACATTTACTTTAATAAATTTGACCTCCAAAAATAATATACAGATATTGACTGGGAGGGGGTGTAATATAACATTCTTTGGACCGCTAAAGGGAGTTTTCCCCAAATGGTTATATTTTCCCGAAGCGCGCAGTGCTGTTGGAAAATATTGTCACGAGGGAAAATACCATTCCCTTCAGGTCCGGAGAATGTTATATACCCCCTGCCAGTCGATGTCTGTTATATTATATACCCTTGGTTTGAAAATTTAGGAGGGGGTCCATTTTTTCCCTGAAATTTATTTCTAGGACAAAAAAAAAAAAAATGATTTTAAGGGAAACAAAAATTTGAGAAAAAAATATATTGTTAGAAAAGATTTACCATCGGTATTGGTGTAATTTGTGTAATCGGCGACATACAGTCCTCAGGAGGATGACATGCATTGATTAAAATTATATTAATTTTCACCAGCTGGTAATATAACCATCGAAAGTGACCGGTCAGGAAAATATAATAATTACGATCCTCGCAATTGATATCACGTGACGAGCTCTGGACCACTAATATCAATTATTATTGTGTCATAAATCCAATGACTTTCCATATATAAGAATTATACACCCCTTTCCACCTCGTCAGCTGTCTATTGTTGAATTCGATAAGGTCAGACATAACGAAGCAATATTTGGCTTCTCCCATTTTTTCTTGTAGGGAGCTCATTGCATCTCTATTGGCAATCACATTCGTCAGCGAGGGAAAGTCGATCCACTTTACAAAGTAAGTTTACGTCTTGTAGTTGAACTCCAACATATTGTAAAAGCAAACAACTTTGACCACCTGAAGAGAAACAAAGCAAAGACTTTCGAAAAAGCAACACAACGCAATTTCAACAGGCTTTCTACCGGCCATTGAAATGTGCAAATGAAACATTACGTTATCTGAACGTAATTTCTATCGGATAAAAACAATAGCGTCTTGAAATTGCAATTTATCTGATTTCTTCAAACTCACGGCGATCATGTTAACAGCAAATAGACAATTATCATGTCACTTTTTTATCACAAAATAACTATCTGCGGTTTCCTGAGGAATAAACAGGTTTATATTTAATTATTTGTCATATTTTACCCGAATTTTCTCCTTAACATTTTTTTTTTCTTTCCTACCTATTCACGCTTTCTTCAGTGTATTGACATCACTTGTTGAAGATGAAATCGTAACAGCATATGAGTCCAGAAGGCGGATGGATACACTATTCACCAAGTAATCATTCTATTTACACACATCTTTATCATTTGTATGTACATGTTTTCAGAACAATTTAATATTCATTGCAATTAACCGCAATCATTAATATCATTCTCCAATTATGCGATATTGTTGAAATTATGACGTTATATTATTGCACCTTTGATCGATGATGCGACATACGTATTCCATATGGATAGGAAAGTTGATATCCTGTACATAATTCACTTTGTCAACAATTAATAAGCTACCTTTTTACGTTATGTTTACGTTGAAAATGATCGATTTCTGGAATTCAAATTCTTGTGCATATTTTTCTTTGAAAATGTTTCCTCTTTTTTTCAGCACTGAATCAATCGCAGAGAAATTGATCAGCAACTGGTTTGCCCTGTTTATGTTCGAGTACTTGAAGGTGAGGTTTATTCTCAAATATAATATGTCATTTATTTTCTTTTATGATTTACATATTTTATAGTGAAGTCAATTTTCGTCGGTTGTGTCTTCACGCTTAATATAAACGAATACATTTTTAAATATTTATGAATGGCAATTATCATTTTAAGAATATGAAAACATTGTGACATTTCGCTTTATGTTTATATGTCATATAATTCATGCTAAGCACTATTACGGACATAGTAAATAAAAGAATCTGATCTTTTAAATCTGACTCTACATTTGACACTTTCCATCTTGGTGTATTTAATGACATGAATTTTATTCCCTGAATACTATCAGCACTTTTATCGACACTGACGATTTACACAAGTCAAATATGAAAATTATATGGCCTACATACCCTTTCCTTTTTAGACCCTTTTTCTTCTAATTTGTGTTGGTATTTCCTCAGGTGTATGGTGTCTACCCATTGTACATGCTGTACCAAGCAGTAAAGGCCCAGGCCGAGAAAGGTCCTATAGATGTCGTTACTGGAGATGCATACTACACACTGGAGTTTAGCAAAATCCTTGATCAGGAAATTGATTTTCATTCTCTCGTAAGTTGGTTGCCTATAATGGGTTAAAATATATAAGTGACTGCTTGTGTATGAATATAATTGTCTCGACCGGTTTCAAAGCCATAGCTAAATGCCGAAAGGATCTCGATCGTAATTTAAGATCCATGCCTCGCGATATGTAGCTCTATTATTGTTCTCCTTTGAAGCCATACATCTAACATCATTGAAATCAGTCTCTTTCGAAACCGACCCCACGACCCTGGCTTAGAATGCTTTAACCACTAGGCTGCATAGACAGGATAATGGTTTTGGCTAGACAAGATTCAGTTGACCGGCAGATTGACAAAATCTTCAGCCTTCATTATTTAAAAAGAATAAACAATATCAATATCAAGATCATCCTTTCAATCCCTGCTATCCACGATCTATTTCCCTTGACATTCTATATAGGGCATTGATGTTGTTGATGAAGACGGACATGTTTATCTTCACATGACTGTGTTGGATGTTGATACTGTGAAACAAGCCAAACAGAAGATCCTAGACTCACTCTGGAAGAAGAGTTACTGCTTGCTGCCGAGGGATATAGATGCAGTTGATCTAGGTGAGAGTAATGAATGAAATCATAATAATTGTTTAAATTCGGTTGTATGAAGAAGAACCGTAATGAATGTCAATTAATCCGCGGCTTATTTCGTACACCAACCGATTTCCCTGCTTAGAACATTGACCAAACGAAGCCTGACCATAAACCTAACACATAACTCGATTCGAACTCCAACCCCATATCTTTAACAAAAACAAAGAGGGAAGCAGTTGAAACATTTCCACAATCATTGGCTGAAGAAAAAAAAACAGTGCGTAATAACTGTGGGGAAAATATATGTATTTTACTAATCATGTAATGAGCTTTTAAAGCCTTTCTGCACTAGTTTGACCGGGAGGGATTCGACCTCCCTGCAAGGTCACTGGCAGGTGTTTATCTCAACAAATCAACTCGTAATTAACATAAGAAAAAGGGGACCATGAGTAATGGACTATAGACTATGCCAATAGGCCTGTCTTCACTATCTCGAGATTGCCAAATATCCAGCTATTTGAACTATCCCGATCGCAAACTATCCAGCTAATTTGCGTCTTCATCAGACCGAAGTAGCAATTAGAAGGATATTTGGTCAGGATTGTCATCCCAAGATATCTTGGGGTAGTTTGCAAAATATCCTACTATTTGGCAAAATATCCAGCTATTTGTCCCGTGCGTCTCCACTAGACCGAAGATTCGCAATACACGCTAACGCTGAGCAAAATATCTCGAGCTAATTTCTCAAGGTCGAGTTTCAAGTTTCGAGGTCGAATCTCGAGATAGTGCAGACGCGATTTGTTACTTCGGGATTATTTCCCAAATAGCGGGTTATTTGGCAATCTCGAGATATTTGGCAATCTCGAGATGATGAAGACGCGCCTTAGAGAATTTTTGATATGATCAAAGTATATTAATTACTGTTATTGAGATTTTTTTCTTCTTTTTTTGCAGTGTGGATTCACACTTCTGAAAGGACTACTTTGCTACAAGATATAGACAAATCCTCTGAGACACAGGGGAAAACCATGATCAATACAATGAAGAGCTTTGGGGTACGTTACTACCTTATAGCTTATAAGCAATGTGTTTATGCATAATTACATCGATAGTAATCGTAAATGTTACGTGTAAGCACTACATTTTACTTCGTAGAACTGACAAGTTGATCTGCAATTTTGTTATATGGACGTGTTTGTATTAATATACCAGGATAATGATCCTGAATATCAATCTGACATTGGCCGGGGTATTAATGGTGTTAGACTCATTGGTGTTTGAGCACTGCATAAATAAAACTGTTAAATAACTCCCATAAACAGGAATAGTTTATGTTTTGACCAATATCGAGGAAACACGTCATTTTCGTACCCGGCTAATACAGAGGTACGCATGTAAACAATGGTTAAAGATTTCTTGAAAGTAGTAATGTCGTATGTACCCTAGCTGCGCAGGGCTAGCTGATCAAGTAATTTTTTCACACAAATATTTTTTATCTCCAGGAACTGCGCACGGTGAACACATAACTTATTGACCCTGCGCAGTTAGGGTGGTCATAAATATTACTGCGGAACATCAAATCAAATTCATAACTATATTTTGCACTTCCAGATTAGAAACGGATCCCACGTTGCACTAATACCGAAGAACAATGGTGATGAATATCAAACCCTCGATCTGAAAGAAGTATCTTCAAAGACATGTAAGACAAGACATACTTAATTTCTATGAATTTAGGTGCACACAAGGCGTTATATTGATTCTCGCTATCGCAAATTCCCCAAAATGCCCCGATGTGGACCTCTTGGACGTAATTTCGAACTACTTCCGGTACTTACATGCTTCCGGTTCATACGGTATACGTATCCGAAAGCTCTCTTGTCGGCTGCTACTGACCAACTTGGACATTTTACAAGTCCTTAATTGTTCCAGAAGAAATACTTATGAGAATACCACTCCTTTTACATCATATGGGAATTGTTCTTTGTCAAAATGCCGCGAACAAATAAACGATCGTGCGTGATTTCAAACTTGTCTTGCCTTCTGAGCATCTTTTTCCAAGTCGCGCGCTGTTTAGGGATTGTTTGGAATCTTACCAAAGTCACATCTCTCATGCTGGGCTATCTCCAAAGGTTTTCTTGTTTATTATCGTGCGACCAGCACACAGCAGACCTACTCAAACTGACTATTAAGTATGTAAAAGTAAAAAATTGCTTACGATATACAATCAAAAGGAACCGAAGACGAAGTGAAAGGTGGCATGTAGGCAGCTAGCTAGCTCGGTGACTGCGGCTCCGGCCTTGCTGAGACCAGAGTGCATTTGAAATCGGGCTTGAAATTTACATCCGAGTATTTTTGGGGTAATAGCGATAGCGAAAATTGCACCGTTCACTGACATTTAGGCATATAATCTAAACATCTTTTTTTTTCTTCAGACGAATCCTTGCAGCATGTGACCGTGGAGATGATTCCTGAATCACAGCCCTCACAACCAGCTTTGAATGCTATCCATCTGAAGGTTAGTAACTTTTATTGCGCCATTCTATTTTGTTCACGCTATATGTGAATATAATATCTAGGGTAAGCAAGAGGCATAGGAAGATAAAGTGAGAGGAAAAGAGAAAGGGGACGAGAGAAAGGAGAAATATGGTGAAAGAGCAAATAGAGGCAAAATAAAAGTTCGCTGTTTATATTTTGTACAGAGTGGTGTAGAAGAGCTAACAAGGAAAAAAAGTAACCTGCCTGATCATATGCATCAAATGAAAGCAGACCTCAGTCGAAATCTAGCGATCCCCCATATGCTAACAATGAAGGTGAGTTTTTACAAGCTTTTCCTAACGGATTTCGTTTCTATACTGATCCATTGGAACTTGTTTCTGCTTTTTGAAATTTTGAAACTTAATTTCTATTTCATAATTGATACGTCTTGAGTTTGATTTCGATTTGTATGTATTCTGTATGTTTTGCTTTGTTAATCGAACATGTTCAGCCCTTGAGCTGCATATTTATTGTTATATCTGACAATAAACCGATTCAATAGATCCAACCATCAATCAATCAATCTATCCATCAATCATTCATTTCAATTAATCAATCAATCAATATTCAAACTCCTAGGAATTAAGTGTATGTTTTGTTCATATCATCAGTGATGAAAAGGAACTCAAATTTCTCTGAATAAATGGTTTATCTCTCTTTATGTTTTAATGTAATTTGAAAGATTTTTTTCTCCAATTCTATCATGGACAGTATTACAATCACCATTACAATGTGAAAATGTTGAATAGTGTTGTAAATATGAAATATCAATGATTAGTTCATGTTATATACCTCACTTAAGTAATCCAGCAATCTGATTGGTCGAAATTGCATTCATAAACTTTAACTGTTCCCGAAAATTCGCAGTAACCATGGTTAAAACAGACCTATTTTTCCAATAACCATGGTTATTGGGAAAATAGGTCAGTCTCCATGGTTACCCCATAGGTTTACATGTTAAAAAATGGTTTGAGCGATCGAGGATACCGTACGTGTGCGAAAAAATTGGTCGGTATTTTCATACAAGACAAGACAATTCCAAACAAGACAAAAATGGCTCAAGAATCTCTCCCAAGATTTCAACTTATCAAATGCAAGACTCGCTGACAGCAAGAACAAAAAGGGTACGTTAAATTATCCATAAACATGTTCGTTTAGTTGCTGAAAAAGCATAGACGTATAGACTCTAGACGAAAATAGATCTAGTTGTCAGCGCACCCGATGTTGTGTGTTAAAATTATTCCCATAGAGATTGTACGCAATGCATTCTCTATGTAGTCTACGTGCATTCCCCGACCATGCAAAAAAGGTCAAGTTTTTTTTTTCAATTCGAGATTCAAACCTTTATAATCTGTTGTGATCCTGAAGGTGATACTCAATAAGTGAGGTGTCATATGAAAGCGCAGGTTCTTCTCCATATTCCCCACAGGGCCGGCCCACCCCAAAAATTGTAAAAATATCTTGTTAGACTAGAATCTAGATCTAGTCTACTCTCAAAGATACACTCATAAAAACAACCGTGCAGATAAGGTGGCGTCATTAGTTGACTCTTTTGTTTTCGGCATATAAGAGTATTAATGACTGCTTTAATATTCGAGAAATAGTTGCTTTTATACGCTCTCGGGAAGGTTACAATTGGGCTATTGCCCTCGGCACGCCTCGGTCAATAGCACAATTCTAACCTTCCCTTGAGCGTATAAAAACAACTATTTCTCTCAAAGCAGTCATTAATACTATATTATATTCCACATACCAAGAATCTTGCTCTACGATTGGTAAACAGTAAATCACATGATGAAAGATAGTTCGCCCATCATTGAAGGGAGAAGAAAAGTTCGTTGCACTCTGTAGATAGTACTACTATCTTCAGTGATAGTGCGTTGCACCTTGGAGATAGAACTATCTACACAGTGTAACGCACTTTCACCGAAGTTGCCTATACGTACGTACGTAAGTACTGCATGCACTGTACGTGTCGTACACCGTTTGCTAGCTTTGAATTGATGACTTGTTGCTCTAAAATGACGGAAGAATTGAAATGTTTGCGGTGCGGAATATAAAGCAAATAATCACTATTTGGTTTCAGGCGATGGCAAACTATCACTTCCCCCAGCGATCTGAATGTATACGCTATCTTTCCTAAGCTTCGATTCGGAAAGATAGCTACGTCCGGATCGCCTCGAAAGTAATAGTTTGTCCCATCACTTTCACCAACGGTCATTATTTGCTTAATATCATACATGGTTCAAAGAATTTCAATTTGACGTAAGTATGGTCGTCTTTATTTCATTGCTATAGGCATCTATCAGTCCATATGTGGATAGTATTTTTGAAGTGATGTTCAAGAAACCAGCTAAGATCCCTCTACCTGTCAAGCATCTCTTTGACACATTTGATGAACTGGCTATGAAGTATGCGGGTGGAGGATTGCCCGAGGATTGCGCGGATAAATGGAAGAAAAATTGGTGAGCAGGGCTCATGTATTTGAATGTATGAAAACATCATGAATATTATAATTGCACGTGATGTGTAAAGCACAATTTATTACAGTGTTGAATTGAATAGTTCACCTGTGTGTAGTCATCTCCAAACTGTATATAAACAGTAAGTTATTCCATCAAAAGTATTACGTCATTACTATATAACTTTATGCCTATGATGATGAACAGATTCATGATTATCAGTGCATCCTGAAAAGCTACTTCACCTCTCGGTATTATGTCTATGACAACCCATCAATAGCCACAACCGTGGTGAAACGAAAAATCTGTCTACTTAAATTCGTTCGGCATGTTGAGGATACGTTTCGCTTTTATTACGTCTTGCTCCAACAAATCCCTCTCCCTCTCCTCTGTTGGAGGAGAGCTGTAAAAGTCAAAACCATATTAAGGAAACTTCCCCAATCTGACATATTTATCTTGTTACACTTTTAGAGCAGTGGAACTTTTTTTTACTCACACCCCTACCAACAATGAGTTGTAAGTTAAAAGAAATCCAAGTTGTGTTATCTCCCGATGTATCAATAACTTTCATCCACAGCTTGTCTAACTTCTGGAGTTCAGTGCTCATCAACCTACCGTCGATGTTTGAGATGCCGAGATCAGAAACAGCAGATAGATGTGTCATCGCCCTCGCTGGTGCTCTTAATGACGCAGCAACGACCAACACCTTGAGACAGGTAATTAGACATCAGTGAGGATTATAATACTCAGTTCTTGTATAGGAAATCTCACATATTTAGCACGCCTCTGTGCGCTTTGGATTATTACACCGGCCATTGTAAGCTAAGGTCTAGCAGCCCTATTGAAGACGCTAAAGCAGTCTGGGAAATAAGTCCTATCGTTTTCCATTTACCTCACCTAGGACGAGTTTGGCAAATGTTAATTAATGTCCTGTTTAAAAGAGGACGTTAATGCTATGGCAGGGATTTGATCCTTGTACCTTGTGATCTGCAGTCTGGTGACTTGTCAACTAGACCATACACCTCTATATATAAAAAATATGGCATAGCCAATGTAGCAGATGTAGCCTAAGTACTCATATTGCATTCATTATTTGTATCATCAACGTATGAACTTTCACATTAGGCTGAATCGGAGCACCTGCCTTACTACAATGAACATCCACTCCACAGAAAGATGATGACTGATTACTGCACCCAGGTAACAAGTCAACCCAAGGTCCGACCAGGAAAGCTGAACAAGGCCTGCTCCTCTATCTCTAAGGTATATTAGTATAATAAGGATAGGGTTTAATGAGGAAGTATCGTTGTTTAGTGGTTCATTCACTTGAAGCTAAATCCGATTAATGAGATTTTGAATCCCAGCCCAGCACTAACTTACTTTCACAAGACATTACGCCATGCCCATCACCCTTCTCCAAGGTGTAAACGGGTCCCCCACAGGCGCGCCGGAAGCAGTTTGGGATTGGGGGGGGGGGGGGGCAAACATTCCAGGGGGCTCACCTTCCAGGGGCAGTGACGTAATGAGAAAAAAAAACGTTCGGAACAGGGGGGGGGGGTGGCAGACGAAAAATCCGCATCACCACCAGTCTAACACATTACATTTCAAACGTTTTTCAAAGTGGGGTATTAACGACCAGGTAGAGCGTAACTTGGCGTGGGGTCCAGGGCATGAGTCCCCGGAAGCTCTGGGGTTTTAAGTATTTAATAACGGTTAGATGAGCATCCAGGGGCCCTCCTTAAGGCCATTGACGTGTTCCGGGGGGAGGGAGCCCCCCAAAGCTCAGGGGTTTTAGGTATTTAATTACGGTCAGATGAGCATCTAGGGGCCCACCTTAGGGCCCTTGGTGGGGTCCGGGGGCAGAGCCCCGGAAGCTCAGGGGTTTGGGGTATTTAATTAAGATCAGATGAGCATCCAGGGGCCCGCCTTAGGGCCCTTGGTGGGGACCATGGGGCAGAGCCCCCGGAAGCTCAGGGGTTTTGGGTATTTAATTACGGTCAGATGAGCATCCAGGGGCCGCCTTAGGGCCCTTGGTGGGGTCCAGGGGGCAGAGTCCCCGGAAGCTTGGGTTTTTTAGGTATTCAATTACGCTCAGATGAGCATCCAGGGGGCAGAGCCGCCGGAAGCATAGGGGTTTTAGGTATTTAATTACGGTCAGATGAGCATCCAGGGGACCGCCTTAGGGCCCTTATTTGGACTCCCTAAGCTCTGTGGTTTTAGGCATTTAATGACGGTCAGATGAGCATTTTTTATACCTTATTTGTGACATTGACAGGTCACTTATTTTTTCTCTCCGTCTTTCTTTCTTTTTCTCTTTAACATTTATGTTAATTATGCATTCAAAATATTTGTTTAAATTCAATATATGTGTTTAATATCGTTTATTATCTGTATAAAATTATATACACTTGAAATATTGTATCAAGCCATATTATGTTCATGAAAATGTATGATGAAAAAAAAGAAAAAAGATGCATAAACCAATAAATCAAATCAAATCAAATCAAACATACTTTTTCAAAAAGTGAAGGGGAGGGGGGCTGAAGCCCAGCCACTTTGCAGACCATGACATAAAGGCTTCTAAATAAGCGTTTTTTCGCCTGACTGTAATTTGGGAATTAGTTAAAAATACAAACTATGTTTACTCCTTAACTGCTTTTTTTTTTTATTTTGGAGGGGGGGGGGGGCGTTTTTTTTTTTTTTTTTTCTTTTTTTTTTTTGGGGGGGGGGGGGCAACTGCCCCCTGCCCCCCCCCCCCACTTCCGGCGCCTATGGTCCCCCATATGCAAGTGCGAAATATATATTTGGCCACCGGTTATGACCACGATGACGGGGATAAAAGCATTGTGACCAGTGAGTCGACATTAGCTCCTGTGGCAAATGCCCCGGGCTTTCTTTCGTCAGGTTGCAGTTGGGTTGTAGGTTAGGTATAGGGTTATGGTTAGGGTTAGATATCGTGTCGGGTCCAGGGTTGTAGTTAAGAATTCGGTCAGGAGCAAATGTGGTACAACTTTAGTGGGGACTCTAATCAGGCGCGGATCTACGGGGGGGGGGGTTAGGGGGTTCAAACCCCCCCCCCCCCTTGGGCGGCCACAAAAAAAAAAAAAAAAAAAAAAAAAAGAAGAAGAAAAAAAAAAAAAAAAAAAGAAGAAAAAAGAACGCACGCTGGAGAGAAACCCTTTCAAGTGCAAATATTGTGAGAAGATATTCAACTCATCTGGTAACTTAACCAAACACATGATAACTCTGGATATAACTGTGTATTTAACTGTTACTTGATTTAAAAAGACGTTATCATGCACTGCTTTTTATGGTCTCCATTGTGTTAATAGATGCCAGGAAAACATCACTTACGGGGTTCAAATAAACACCCCAAAAAAAATCGGCTCGCCGCTTCGCGGCTCGTGGACGATGCTCTGCATCGTCATTAATTTTGGTCAAAAACCCCCCTTAGCAAAAAGCTAGATCCGCCCCTGCTAATCACTTTCCTTTCCAGAGGCATCAAATGACCGACGGTCCATGAGACTAGTTTTACAAGTTATTATTACATCGTGCATAACCTTTACGGTCGTATGGGTTGTCGATCTCACGGACCTTTTAGAGCTGTCCGTCGCGTGGGCTAGTCGATCTGCTAGGTTATTCTTTTCGGTTATTGATTAACATTTTGCTCAATCAACCGTAGGCCTAGTCATAAAGACGAACTTAGTTTAAATGTTGATTTACGAAGTGCAAGTTATTCCCTATTATGTACTACTGTAATGAATTAAGTCATTTTAACTCATAGCCAGGCTGCATGCACGCTATAGTGCTTTGTATATATGCGAGAAAGCCATCGTTTGAGTGCCATGTGCGTGCAATGCAGCATTCGTAATAGCAGTAATTGTTCACGCTCATAGGACTGTGCTGTGTATTTTGCACTCGCTATTCATAGAACCATCGCGGTAATCAGATTATCTCCAAAACAACCTGGCCGGGGGGATTTCGGGCTTGGCACAATGGGGATTATCCCTGTGGCATGATATGAGAGTCAGAAATGTATTTGCTATAAATGACATGATCTTTTTATATTCATTTAGTGATGGAAAAATATTATCGTCTACGAGATAAACAGGCGAGGCGAGATTTGAACGTGTAATATTAAAGGGATAGTTGAGTTATGTTGCAGAGGGCGCTACACAAAATATTTGTTGTGAGATAATGAAAACTGAGTGTCAAATTTGAAAGAACATACAATTTAAATAAAAAAATAATCTTTGTTTGATCAAAATCGGTTCAGAGACGGCTGAAATATCCATACATATAACGAATGCCGATGTTTGATTTTTTGTTGGCATTTTCGTGTTGGTTATATTACGCACAACCAGCCGGCCCATGAATTGTTATTTTTAATTAAATAATTAATTAATGGTCACCGTTTTTTTTTTAAGTGGAGCTGAATTGGTATGATCGTATTGGCTAAATTTCACACATTTTGGGGTCTAAAATTACCTTCATAGCAATTTTAGGTTCTAAAAGGGCACTAGAAATGTCACAGATAAGAATAAGAGAAATGCATTTGCGGTCTAAAAACAGAACTCAACTATCCCTATGAGTATGCTATTCTTACGGATATCTAAATTTACTACATTTCATTTTTTTTTCTTCTTTTGATGCAGGAGTTTAAAGGTCAATTCAGTCATCTTTCGAATTTGTTGCACCTTTACAATCTGACCAAGAATGACATGGAGGGCCTTTTGAAATAGATCTACATCGTGACGTCATAACGCATTCAATGGCATGGGGGTAATAAGTACCCTCTTATGTCCCGCCGTAAATAATTCACCCCGATAACTTTAGCCTTCCGTGTTCTATTTTAATGGATTAGATCAACATAGCATTTGTTATTTTATTAATGTATAACCACACTTTGGTACGCAATAAGTTTACAACTTAACATGATTCCTTAATATTTTGAATTTTCATCCGTACCTCATAATCAAAGTACAATTATTTTTTCCCCGTTTAGATGGATATATTCTTCTGTTAGTTTCACATATAGATTTTAATACAATGAAGCGCATAATACTCAAGCGCAATATGCCTTCTGTTTAAACTCCATTACAACTCTATCATGTACATAAATCCACTATGTTGGAACTAAACATTTTCATCTTTACGACCATTAGAATGTTTAAGCTGTGAAAAAAAAGGAAACAGAAAACGAGGTTATTATGTAAATTGTATGGCATTACATTAATTTAGTAGTATTTGTCAGTACACAAGAGGTAAATGGTTTGCCATGCGCTTTATTTTCTTGTCTAAGAATTATGTAATATGTATTGCCTTGTATTTAACCACGTTTCAACTGGATATGAGGGCTATAAAGAATCTCGTGATATGATTAATTTGTTATATAGAACTTTCGGTTGTATTTGGGATGTATTATTGCACCTCTAACAATTTTTACTTTAGAAAAGATGTTGAATATTATGTATGAATGATATGCGAAGGTATTGAAAACATACCTACTCTAAATATATCCGGGGTATATTATTGTATTGTATTATATTGGTTTATTGAGATAAAAGTCATCAAATACACAGATGGCACTGATAGCTGAAATTGTTCAATTTATAGAGTAAAAAGTACATGGCATATATAAAACATATACAACATTAACAATATAGAAAACTTACAAATATTGTGTTTCATTGATGATATAAAATCGCCATTTGTTTTGAATTAAATAGAAATTTGATAATATAAACAAAGTTATGATATATGATCAATAACCCACTTTTAAACCAAGGTTATATATAAACAAAAATTATATATATAGGGTAGGTGCAGGGAATTGGAGACCCTTAAGCACATTTACATAATTGACATAAACATGAAAAGTGTTACACATAGAGAAAGTTTTGTATTCTTTTCAGTAACTTCTTCTCTTTATTTGGTAACAAAATTGTGGGCATGATGTTACTAATTAATAAGATAACAATGATTAATGACGTCAGTACCAAAGGTCCCTCATTACCTGCATGTGCAGGTAATAAGGGACAGTTACAAATCAAGACAATTTGAATAAAAATGGGATTGTTAGTTCAAACACTTTTTTAAAGAGATATATGCAGCCAATGAACTTACTGTAATTTTGAAACGATTTTAAAACAATGTGGCCCAAAATATTTCTGTGCATGGACAATTAACTAACCAGCATCGGGTCGTTGACTGTCCTCGGCATACTCGAAATTCACAACAAACGACCCCCATCTCTCTCCCTCTTTCTCTCTCTTCAAACTTCTCTCCTTCTTTTTTTCTTTGAACCTTCCCTTTTCTCTCTTCTAGCATGTACCTGTATGATGATTATTGTTGTCTCGCCGAAATCCGACTCTCTTAATTTTTATTATTGCATTTCATGTAATTAAGAATAATATGGTTATTTAATTATGATCTCTCTCTCTTCCTTTCTCTCTTTGTACCTCCCCTTTTCTCCTATCCCCCCTCTCTCTCTCTCTCTCTCTCTACTCCATTCGCTTTATCACTCTCACTTTCATGAGCCATGTACCTTCCCTTGCTCTTGTATATCTTCTGCTGGTACATCCTTTCACGTAATGTACATAAACGAACGCAATATAATTCTGCTGTATTGTCATTAGGTTACAGATATATTTACTATGTTTCGTAATACTATTGTACATGTATATAATTTACATCACTGTACCTTTGAACATGGACCCTTTCAGCCTTGTGCTGCTGGTCGATCATTATATACCAATAAATGAATAATAATAATAAATCTTGGACCTGGTGTCCCCCATTGCCTGCACACATTTCTGATCAGACACCATGCATAATGTGCCTTGCAACACCCATTCACAATATACAATGGCCGCAAGTTTTCTGTGATGGTTGGCACACTTCATAAACTTCATTTTAAAACTACTTTTTAAGAGCCACCCCTAAATATCTACATACACCACAACATCCAGTGAAAATTGTGTTTTTATATCAGAGCAAGATTTTACGATCAAAATTGGTTACCTTGGTCAATTTTGCCAATTTTCTCGGAAAGAGCACATTGTAGTCTTCGAAATTAATTGGATATATGCAGTAGTGTTGTTAAAGGCCACAAATGGCGCTTTAGCAATATTGGAGCCAACACGGACAGATAGTGATGGGTTCAAGCTTGGTGGTCTCCAATTCCCTGCACCTACCCTACCAAATATAAATATATATACAGGCGCGGATCTACGGGGGGGGGTTTAGGGGGTTTAAACCACCCTTGGGCGCCCCCCCCCCCCAAAAAAAAAAAAAGGAAAAAAAAAAGAAAAAAAAAGAAAGAAAAAGAAAAAGAACGCACGCTGGAGAGAAACCCTTTCAAGTGCAAATATTGTGAGAAGATATTCAACTCATCTGGTAACTTAACCAAACACATGATAACTCTGGATATAACTGTGTATTAAACTGTTACTTGATTTAAAAAGACGTTATCATGCACTGCTTTTTATGGTCTCCATTGTGTTAATAGATGCCAGGAAAACATCACTACGGGGTTCAAATAAACACCCAAAAAAAAATCGGCTCGCCGCTTCGCGGCTCGTGGACGATGCTCCGCATCGTCATTATTTTGGTAAAACCCCCCATTCGCAAAAAGCTAGATCCGCCCCTGATATATATGTATTCATGTCATATAATTGATATGTGCGTGCTTTAATAATTAGGTAATGGTAAGTTTGAACGCACATGCTTAAAAAAGCCTACGCTTATTGCAATAGCCTTGATCACCACCTATTAAAATCCGAAAACATTACAAAGTTGTTACGTAATCTAACTATGAGTTTCATGGGATATTTAATAATGTATTGACATTTGCTCTTGAGTTGCCCGATATTTTAGTGTGATATAACAGTTGTAAATATTATAAAACAGCTGTCTACTGGCAGTTTAACAGTTCCATATTTACATCAAATTTTGCTACATACAATGGTATGCAATGTGAATTGAAATCATCCTTGATCAATAAAAAAACAAATGTTATACTCAACAAATATATGCAGACGCCCACATTCGTTTGATACTTTATTCCATCAAAATGTAATACGTTCCTTTGTAATCCCAGGGTAAAGTGACTTTGTGATAGAAAACGAGAGAGGAAGAAAAGCTCCGGACCATCAAAGCAATATCAAGTTATGACATGTATGAACACAAAAAACGTTTATATACAGTTTTAGAAGCTTAATAAACAGGTTGCTTTCATCTCTGTCTATATCATGTACTAATCACAGGTCCAGCGACATTCATTTTATAATTCTTAGTTCAAGCAAAACATACTAGTTTCCTTCATATCATTGGAATAAAAAGTGACCGTGTAATTAAAAACATGAGAGAAAAGTAGACACGAGTCCATAACTTTTTATTTTTGGGTCATCAAGATATACGTGTATATTCTTTAATAATTCATTAAGTATTTGTGGCCTCATTTGTTCATCTTCATTTATTAAACGATTTATATTTATGTAATAATCGTTCTGTTAAAAAAATAGAAATGTTGTTTCTTTAAGAATTATTTGAGAGCTATTTCTTTTAAAAATTATTCACTTTAAACGGGTTTGATGATAATATCTTTTTATTCCAAAACATAGTAGATTCACTTTTGCATACGACCAATAGATGGTGTGCGTGTCAGTGTGTGTGCAAGATAGAAAAACATGAGCAAGAGCGGGAGAGAGAGAGAGAGAGAGAGATAATTTTGTTTTTTTATTAGTTAAAAAAGGTTAAGATCATGTTGATGAGCCTTGGTCCTCTCAGCTTTTCAATTTATTCCAAAACACAGTTGGTAGTTCATTTTTCCCTAACATCTAATAAAAGATGGTGTACATGTGTGTTCGTGTGCATGTGAGTGTGTGTGTGTGCATGTGCATAATTACGATTTTATAAATAAAGAATTAAAAGATATATTTTTTAGACCAAGAATTACTATACTCATTAAAAACCAACGAGAATTTCAATTTAGATTATTGCATGAAGCCATAATATACTAATGAGCATCTTCATAGATTTGGTTTTGTTGGTGATAATTTATGTTCGTTTTGTAAACGGGAAATAGAAACATAGAAACATTAATTTTTATCTTGCGGGAGCGTTCAAAAGATATGGCAAGCTTTAGTACAACTTTTTGAGTCAGATGAAATTAAAGATTTAGAATGGCGAGATATATTTCCTGGGTTGGCAGGTAGTTCAAATAGAATAAGAAATCTGTAATACTATAATTTTCATGGTGAAGTATGGTATACTTATGTCAAGATCGGGGGGACAAGTACCAACTTTAGAAAAGATGAAGAAAACTATTTTTAATTATAGGGATAAGGAAAAGAAACTAGCCATTAGAATAAAAAAAGCTGGGATTACATTTGTTAAAGTGGCAGCAGCTTAGTATTAATTAAGATTTGTTTTCCTCTCAACCGTGAGCTTGTTATAGTGTAACTCTAGTTTGCAGCCTGGTTAGTAACTTACTTATTTAGTATATTTTTCTTGGGTCGAGAATTTAAGCAGACATCCACTGAGCACTATATGTGTGTGTGTGTGTGCGTGTGTATGTGTGTGTTTGTGTGAGGGAGGGGGAGTTGGGAGAACCAGTAAAATAACTTCCAGTTTAAAAAGTTTTGTTATATAGGTGATTAATATGTACAATTGTCTTATAATTTATGTCTATGTACTAAATGAGTTTTTGTTTAATTATGTCTATGTATAAGCAATCAATATTGTAAAGGTGTATTTATATTATTCAATTGTATTTTGTATTACTCAATTGGAGGAATAAAACAAAATTACTTTCAAAATTAAATATGTCTGTGGTACATAAGAGAGAGAAATATTTTAAAAAATACATCCATTCTGACAAAGAGGGGGTAACAGATATGCTAAGGAAATAGAGAATTTTAAGAGAGAAAAAAATAAAAGAGTGTAAGAGTGGTACATTTTTCGTATGATTATTGTTTCCAGTTTAAAATCACTCAATACATAAGCAGAGACAGGAACATATCCATGTTTCAATATAACTTCCTGTTCTGTTCTCGGGGGAGGGGGAGGGCTGGCACACATACGTCACATGAGTTCTTTTTCTTTGTAACAAAACCTAGAGCAATGAATATAGCAATGAACATGCAAAATAACAACAAAATAGATATGCATATTTCGAAGCAAAGGCAAGCAACCCACTGGTATAACAAAACAAAAAATATAAGGGCAAATGGCAGTATTCATTTGGTCTATCATAACAAGAAGCTACTTTATAAGATATCACCATTACATGGAGGTCTATCAGGCGCGTACCCAGGGGGGCGGTGGGGGCGGTCGCCCCCCTGGGTACGCCCGCCCCCAAAAGAAAAAAAAAGAGAAAGAAAGGAGGGGGGAAACGGAATTCAGATAAGGATTAAGAGTTGAAAACGGTACAACGAATCGTCTTTCTCTAATAATGTAATTAAACGTCAAAGCTTCCACGCTTCGCGAGGGAGGGTGAAACTCCCCGTCCCTGCACCCCACCCCCCCCCCCCCAGGAAGCGAGCTTCGCGTGCTCACTACCGCCCCCTAAAATAAAATCCTGGCCACGCGCTTGAGGTCTATCAAGGCTTACATCATGAATAGAACAAACCGCTTAACCAAATATTATTTTCCATCACCTGTACAAATAGATATTATTCAGGCCTAGTATACACCATCCTTGAAAACTGATGGCAGTCTAAAAATAGAGTTACATGTCTGATCACAGGGAGAGGAGACAATACAAGCCACTTTATGCTTACAAGTCACATGAATCAATTTTTATTTACGACGTCAGAATTGCCAGTTTTTTTCCCACGATGGAGAAATTTGACGTCAGATCATGCCAATAGTTATTTGCTCATCTGTAACAAAGGTTTATATACTATTCAACCGTGTATTTGATCGTTCCCTGGTACTCAATGCCATGCAGAATATATTTAGAGGAAAATCTAATCTAAACAGACAACTACTCTATAGAATAACTGGAAAATTAGAGAATTAAACTGATGAAAGTTTCAATTAAATCTTACTAAATATAAGAAAGTTTTGAGTTATTTTAAAATCATTATAGGTATGAGCGCTTCAAATTGGCTGAAGCAGTAATATCAATGTGATGTGCCGGAGTACTATCTCATCTGTTCCAACATATAAAATGACTCTTTTTTTTTTTTCCTTCTAAAATTCATGGCTCAGGAGGGTCTATTCCTTTTAAAGGACATTTAATAAATATAATAATATGTTGTCTATAATACATTTTGAGTAGTGCCCCAATGGAGAAGGAACTCACGAGAAAAACAGAAATTAATGATATTTTTTGTACACTGCGAATGGGAGAGTTATCCACGTCCTACGTCGCAATCCACGGACCAAACTACCAATTTGAGATTCGCATAGACTAAGTGATCTCTTTTTCAAACATTCATAACTTCCTTACTATTGGTCCGATTCATTTCAAACTTTTGCCATCCTGTTTCTGTTATTGTCTGCTTTCATTCAAACCAATTTATTACAAGGGGTGGATTGCCCTTTAATAGGCAACTACTCAAAAAGAAAACATACCAAACAGAGAGGCGCATTTCTATTTTCTATGAAGACAGTGTTCCTTTTACATAAAAAGAAAAATCTTTATAGTTTACTGTACATGCGAAACTCGATACGTCAAAAGTCATTTCAAATTTGTGGATATATAGTTGCTGAATGATGAAATGAAAATATCTTTCACTCTTAAAGGAAAATCCAACCTTAATAGACAAGTAATTTAAACGTTAAAAAACAATCAGAGATGCACACTGGTGAAAGTTTGACTGAAATCAGACAACAGATAAGAAAGTTACGATTTTTGAAAATTGTAATCACTATACATGTACATACGGGCACTTCAAATTGGCTGAATCGTTAAACTCATTGTGACGTAGTGCCATACCACTTTCCTATTTGTTCAAACACACAGAAGAATGACTAAAGTCAATGACTTAGATGTTTAACTCGGCAAGAGTTTGTAAAAAAACCAATGGTGATATGCTATCCATTATATATTTTGAGTAGTGGCCCAGGAGGAAGTTACTTAGGAAATAAAATAAATATATTTTGTTAAAATGACAAACGGGCGAGTTGTCCATAGCAATCCGCTGACGAAATTGCCTACATGAAATTCGCAAACATGTAGCATTTTTCTTCTTTAATATAAAACAACTTAGGCCTATTACAAAGGTTGGATTTTCCTTAATTAGTTAGCTACACCGACGGGCTCCATCAACAAGGAATATTTAGCATAACGATATCAATATTTACTAAACATTGAAGTGGTCCAAGTTCGATCAACTCACCTGTGAGAGGGACAAGCAAAGAGTGCCGGCTTGTCTCAGCACTCCGCCCTCTACAGGTCATAGTGAATTTCCTAACCCCTTACAGTTCAAAAATTATTATAGATCGATCATAACTGGCAGAAAAATCTCTTTCTGCGGTTGTTTTGTACTGTGTCGTTTGAATGGGGGCACATTCCATTATGGTGTGTGAAAAAAGACAATTAGGTTATTTATTAAATGTTACATTATTTAAAATACTTGCATATCATTTCTGCATATAGACATAATTTATCACACAATCAAACGAACAGAAGGGTAGGCATGCTTATTGAAATAATGAATATTTATCCTGTTTTAATTAAAGATAAAAATGATAGAAACACTTTTTGTAAAGAAATGGTTCATTCTTAAAGAGGAAGTAGTGTTAATTTAATCGAAGCATGTTCAGTTGCTCGCCGCCATATTGTTAGACATCATTACTAGATTATTGAGAGTTACTGATTCTGCTTGATCTCTGCCTTCTGTTGAAACCCAGATTAAGGGGTGAGTATTGAATTACCATATACTTCGATTATGAAATGGCTTTGACTATTTTTGGTAAACAACAAAGATGCCGTTTATTAAAACCATGTCTGGTTAGATTAGTAAATACATGCCCCGTGTTAAATAGAATTTAATTGTCATCTTAAAAATACATGAGTATCATCATCATTATCAAGATTGTTTGGTGTCGGAAGGGGTTAAACGTTGGTTGAAGAGCTGTCATATAAGATGACAGCCCTTTTCAAACGTGACATGGTATTTTGTTTGGAATGTAATCATAATGGGTTTTTTTTGTCAAGGTTGTACCATGTGCTAATGTTTATTCATCGATATATAGGAAAGAAACAACACCTCATGGATAATACATAACGCATAATTCTTTAATTTATATAATTTATAGTATAAACCTCCTGCCGTTGTGTGTACAGTATCTATCGACTGCATTTTCTTCACTATCAATTTAAGAACTGACGTAATTTGGATAGACATCAATTCCACTTTTGCAAATCTATACCCATGTAATTGGGTACCTGACAATCATGTAATGCTTATATTTATTATATCAAATTCTATTCTTAACTTTTTCATGTTATTTTTTTTAACATATTTTGTAAATAGTGTTGGAACTCTCTTCAGGTATGGCTTGGAAGAACAGCATTGATGATGATAAGACTTTCCAGGGTAAACAAATTCATTAATTGCATAAATGATATGCATTCTTTTCTTAATGTATCTCCTCTTGATTTTCACAGATTAGATTTACATAGAAGCCTGCAGTGCTGGAAATCTCCTCAGGCATGGCTCGGGAAAAGATGGGAAAGCTTCTGCTCTTTTTGATCCTCATATCATGCCAGACTCGATCTATCCAATCAGCTCCTCTCTCATCCTATCTGGTATCATCCTTTACCCCCTCCTGACTCTGACTCCACCCTACCGTTCAACCACATCGCCATCAACAACATCAATGGATATGTCTCGACTTCGAACTAAATCTGAAACCTTCCATGAAAACTGGAAGTGTACTGATCCAAATGGAGAGAATTTAAGTGAAAATCAACTCAAGGACACGTCCATCACTTGTCGTGTCTGATGGTCTTTCTGTGAGACAAGGAGCTTGGCCAATATATCATGATGTTCAGGGAAACTATTTCCTTTTCATGGCAACAGAAAACATTCCTACTGTTGGAGCTGTTATTGTGGGTGCTGACTTTGTAAATGGTTTGAGGTTATCCCCAAAACTGAGCCTTGTCCTATTCACAGACGTCAATGGGGGGAAAATGATTTTATGTTAAAGCACAACTTTTTAAACTCTGAATGGAGGACAAATCATATCCCAACCTGATAGCGCTAGCCAACAAACACATATCGACATTACTAATATAATCTCTGTTATTTCATGTCTAGTGCAGACACCGTCTATTTGTGACGCCTGTGTCGCAATACACAAAATAATGATCTATTGATCTATTGTTGGAATAGGGGGCTCATACCATTATTGTATGGGGAAAAATAACAAAGATGTTTTTATTTTTATCAAATTTCACATTTTCTAAATATATGAATATATTTTTACGCACATAGAATATACTTTATCCCAAAAATAAATGACCAGAAATAAATAAAAATGGTTATTCCTATTCTGTATATTGCTCCTGTATAAAATTGAAAAATAATTGTGGTAAAAACATATTCTGTAAATAAATGGTACATTCTAAAAGCGGAAGTAGTGCTTTTAATCGAAGCATATTCAGTTTTCAGGCCGACATTTTATAAACATCATCACCTGCCTGCTGATAATTACTGATTCAGCTTGATGCCTTCTGTTGAAACCAGGACTAAGGGTGAGTAGTATATGAACCAGACTGATATGAACATTGATATATTTAGATAACTAAACAATTTTCATTCTTTATTCGGCAAGATTAAACATTCACTGTTTTAACCATTTCTTATTAGATATGAGTACATGTCACAACATTTTTTCATTTTGTAATGTTATTTTCTTTGTAGAATGTGGAGGGTGTTAAAAGTTGGCTGAAGAGCTGTCATGGTAAATGACAGCCCATTTAAAAGTGACATATTCATTTTGTAGAGTTTAATCACCATGACGTCCTTTTTATCAAGGTTTCTGGCATGTGATGATGTTTATTTATCGTTAAGTAATTTAAAAAAAAACATCACTTCATGGATAGTTCATTGCACATAATCAATACATAAATTATGGTAGGTCTCCATCTAATTTGTGCATGGTACAATACATTACATTAATCCCCGCCTGCCACTCTACACACGCATAATATTAACATCAGTTCAATTAGGAAGAATAGCACTGAATCTGATGAGGCTGCCCTGGTAAAACAACTTTATTATTATCATTATTTATATTATATTTCATTGTATTTTTAATATGGTTTTTACAGATTGACATACAAACCTGCAGTTCTGGAAATCTCTACAGGCATGGATCGGGAAAAGATGAGCGAGCTGCTGCTCTTCCTTCTCCTCATATCATGTCACATTCGGTCCATTCAATCAGCTCCTCTCTCCTCCTACCTGGTATCATCATTTACCCCTCCTGACTCTGACTCCACCCTTCCATTCAACCACATCGCCATCAACAACATCACTGGAGATGTCTATATCGGAGCACGAGAGAGGCTCTACCAACTCGACTCAGACCTGACCCTCAAACTTACGGTGAATACTGGAAAGTGTACTGGTCTAAATGATGGGAATGTTAATGACAATAAACTTCTCGTTGTGGTGACAACACTTCAGGATAACACTCTAATCACCTGTGGAGGCTGTGACCGTTACTGTGAGACAAGGAGCTTGACTAATATATCACATGATGTAATGAGGTATGATTCAGACAGTGTTCAGTTAGTTGTGACAACAAATAATCTACCTTCTGTCGGAGCTGTTGTTCTGGGTGTTGATGTGGCAGTTGGTGATAAGAGTACTCCAACTGAATCTTTTTACCTATTCACAGGGGTTAGTGCTGAAATTCCCTTTATTTCAAAGCACAAACTTTTAGACCTGAGGTCAGTTCAAAACATACCACGGGGGTATGTCGAGTCGCAGAGTTTATTCAAAAACTTGATTGTTTACAAGGATTATCTCTACTATTTCATGTCTAGAGGAAACAATGTGTACTTAGGACGCCTGTGTCGTAATTCATTAGATGTACAATTTGCATCTTACACAGAAATAGAGCTACAATGTGAATCTCACAATACGATCCAATCTGCTCGTATCGGACCAGCAGGATCCCAGTTAGCCAACTCACTGAATATCGACACTACGGATGCCCTATTGTACGCGGTATTTTCAAAAGAGGGCTCATCTGCTCTCTGTGTCTTTAAGATGAGTGATGTCCAGCAGAGCTTTGACGTTGCTGTCTTAGGGTGTATTCAAGGAACTAGCAATGGCACAGCGAACAGTTACATACGTGGTAGCACGTGCTTTTCAGTAAGTTATTGTGAAATGACGTCATGATTATGATAACGATTTGTTGTTGTTGAATGAAATCTCTCTTAGCTTTTGTTCTGCAATGTGTACCTTGGATGTTTTAAATGTAATTTGTGAAATGGTTTTAGAATAACTATAAATAAATATTTACCAAATAGTTTAAGTAACCTACGTAGGAAAGCAAATATTTGGGATATGTTCTTACTTAATGTAGTTTGTAATTCACTTCATTTCAATCTATATTTTCATTAAAAAACATCATACAGAAAAATAATATGCAACATCAGAACATTATCAATAGAAAGAAAAAGCAAGTAGATAAAACAAATTAACAAAATGAAGGGTTGAAAGAAAGCAAATTGCCTCAGGCCTTTATTACGTTGAACCCCAGATTAAAGTAATTCTAACAAACAACAAACAAATACAGTAAGAAAACGAACATGGAATAAAATTTGCAAAACGAATAAGAACTTAAAAGATGGGACTCATAACGACGTTGGAAATCATTAAGTGATGGGCAATAATTTAAAAATCAAAATTGCTTATCAATTTGTTAACCTTTGAATTAAAAAAATCCAACATGAACATGATTGATAAAACAATCTTTTCCTGCATATTCACTCTTTACCCGGAGCAAGGTTGTACACAAAAGAAAGACATATGACGAGCAGTGGAGCAAATCAATCTGGCGATATGAATGAAATAGTATAACCAATGCATGAGGACTTTAAATATTCAGGGAGTATCCACGGTCCGTGCCCTGGACGCTAGTCTAATCCATTCTACTTCCACTTTCACTACCGTTAGTTACTTTCCAAACAAACTAAATCATGCAACACAAAAATTGATTCAATGAAAAGTAATTTCACGAGTATGGCAGTTGTACGGTTTGTCTCTTTGCCTCACCCATCATCACCATTCTCGATTTAATACAAAGTGTTACAACCATCATGTTTACCACACAGAGAGACGTCAGGCAATGGTAATCGTCAAATGTGATAAGTACGTTTTTTGTTGTTTTTGTCATGACAGTATTCCTTCACACTACCAGATTCAGTCCAATGTACTGCCTTTTTGGAAGAAGATACTGGACCGGTGCCTCTCTACCGGTATGTCAGTGGAACGGTTCCCATCTCTGCCTCACCCATCATCACCATTCCTGATGTGATAACCACCTCCATAGACATAACCATTGAGAGACATCATACATTGGCTTTCATTGGGGATACACAAGGATACCTCCATAAGGTGTGTTTTGGTTGCGTATGTAAATAGATCATCAGCAGAAATTTACCTGCTTATATTGTACGATGCCATGACAAATTAATGGATAAGATTGTAAACTGCTAACTCTCATTGTTGGTAAAATTAACGCATTTTCTGTAACAATCCGATGAATTGTAGTAAATCTTCAACGAACTAGGTAATTCATCCTGTAATTTGTTCTCAAAATACATTCGCCCTTTCACAGAGTTCCTTTATTATTAAATATCATCACTGAATGACAGGATACAAAATAATTTACCTTGAGTGATTTGCCATATAAATTATACATCGGCTGTACAATACAATGATGAACATAATTATAAAAATATATGATTTGTATTACATTTATATTTTATGTTTTATATTCATCGATATTTAAGTAAAAATAACGACACCTCAGTCATTGATAAATTAATGCACATAATCATCTAATTAAGTATGATTAATAAACACTAAATTGTTTGCCCAGTACCTGAGGCTTCCTTAATATACCTATAAAAGAATTTGTAGATAATCGACTTCCTCCGCTTGGTTCTTTCAATTGACTCAATCCAACAGTTGTGGGTTCGAATCCCAACCCGGAACTGACGTCAATGGCCAATTCGTTAGTCCACTTTTGCCATCACACCACTATTAGTGGGGTAATAATAATAGCAGGGCCCTCAGGAAGAACATCATTCATGCCGATGAGGCTTCAGAGGGTAAATGTAATATATTTTTTATTATAAACAAAATCATATCAATTTCATTTATTTTTTTTGACGTGTGTACAGATTGTTTATTGTCATAGAAGTCTGCAGTGCAAGTAATGTCGATAGGCATGGCTTGGAAATATATGGGAGCGTTACGGCTCTTTCTGATCCTCATATCATGCCAGACTCGGTCCATCCAATCAGCTCCTCTCTCCTCCTACCTGGTATCATCCTTTACCCCTCCTGACTCTGACTCCACCCTACCATTCAACCACATCGCCATCAACACCATCACTGGAGATATCTATATTGGAGCAAGGGAGAGGCTCTACCAACTCGACTCAGACCTGACCCTCAAACACACGATGAATACTGGAAAGTGTCAACGGAACACTGGTCATGTCAACGTTAATAAACTTCTTGTTGTCGTGAACACATCTCAAAACAACACTCTAATCACCTGTGGAGGCTGTACTGGTTACTGTGAGACAAGGAGCTTAGCCAATATATCACATGATGTAGTGAGATATGGTTCAACTGATTGGCAGTTAGTTGTGACAACTAAAGATCTACCTACTGTTGGAGCTGTTGTTCTGGGTGCTGACTATGTACTTAGAGGTGAGGGTACCCCTAACCGAGCCTTTTACCTATTCACAGGGGTTAGTGGTAGCGGAATTCCCTTTATTTCAAAGCACAATCTTTTAGACCTGAATTTAGATCAAAACATACCACGGGTGTATGTCAAGTCAGAGAGTTTATTCAAACACTTGGTTGTTTACAAGGATTATCTCTACTATTTCATATCTAGAGAAGACAGTGTGTACTTGGGACGTCTGTGTCGCAATTCACTAGACCAGTTCTTTGAGTCATACACAGAAATAGAGCTACACTGTGGATCTTACAATATGATCCAATCTGCTCATATCGGACCAGCAGCATCGCAGCTAGCTGACTCATTGAATATCAACAGTACTGATACTTTATTATACGCGGTCTTTTCAAAAGAGGGCTCATCTGCTCTCTGTGTCTATAAGATGAGTGATGTCCAGCAGAGCTTTGACGTTGCTGTCTTAGGATGTATCAAAGGAACTAGCACTGGCACAACGAACATTTACCTGGATAGCAGCATGTGCCATTTGGTAAATTATTGTGACTTCTTTGTTAAATAAATATCTCTTAGTTTTTTTCCTACAATGTGTACCATAGATACTGTAAATGTATTTTATGAAACGGTTTTAGAATAACTTTACAATATTTAGATTAAACAACCATAAAGTTAACAATAGTTAATCTTAATCAATCAGGGACAAGCTCACGTGAAAAAGCTTTTACATTCAGTACCGACATTTATATAGTCAAATATCTGGGATACATTTTCAGTTAATTAAGTTGGCGCAACAAAAACCTGGATGGCAGCATGTGTCGTGAATCTCCAGTAAGTCAATGTAAAAATGATTAACATAAACATGAAAGTTATAATGTGTCAGTTTTTCTCAACTATTTTAACAGAAGTAATCTAACAGTAGTATCCGCAATGTGTACACTGGATGGTTAAAAGAGAAGCTTTTTCATAAAAATTATTAAGAAAACATACAATACACATTCTGCATTAAAGCGGCCCTGCAATATTGACCATTCATGGACGAATCCATGGAGAAAAGCATCGAGGCTGAGTAACGAATTTCACGTGACACATAGCCAAATATCTATGATAAGTAACCCAATTTACCATTCCAGATCAAAACTAAGAGCCATTCGTAAATCGTTGAATCGTTTAATAGTTTCCAACTGAGCATGATTGAAAATAGAACCATTACCTGCACAGCTACTCTGAACTTGGAGCCAAGTTTAAAAACAAATAATACAATTAAAACATATGGCGAGCAGTGGAACATATCGAGCAGGTGTTGTGAATGTTGTATCAACGCATGGGTGTCCACAGTTAATGCCTTGGAACCATTGCACTTCCACTTCCAACAACGTTACTTACCTTTCACACAAAATACACAATATCAAGAAAACGAATTCGGTATCACAACATAACTGCGCCTCCGTCATTGTTTGATACAGAAATATACGTGAGGACTATGGATTAGTTCAGCTTTTTGCGTTTGAACAAGTTTAGTCACGCAATGTATTTTGGCTTGTATTCGAAAATGCATATTGTTGTTCTTTTTTGGTAGTATGCTCCCGCCTTCTTTGACAGGGTTCAGTGTGAACCACAGAGTGAGACATCGCGCAATAACACTCATTTAATATGCAGGGCTTTAATACAATAGATGCGTGTTTCTTCTCAAAATGTGATAAAACCTCTTCTTTTTTTCCTGACAGTTTTGGTTCACACCACCAGATTCCGTCCAGTGTACCGCGTATTTTGAAGAAGATAATACAGGATTTACTCTCTACCGGTATGTCAGTGGAACGGTTCCCCTCTCTGCCTCACCCATCATCACCATTCCTGATGTGATACCCACATCCATTGAGACAACCGTAGACAGACATCACACAGTGGCATTCATGGGAGATACGAAAGGAAACCTCCATAAGGTTTGGTACCTTCACAATGATCAGGGGCGGATCCAGGAATTTCTTCCCGGGGGGGGGGGGGGGTGGGGGGGGGGGGGGGTAAGAGGACATATATATATATATATATTTGATTTGGTCCAAAAAAAATCACAACGAGCCGCTGAATAAGCGGGGGGGGGGGGGGGGGGGTAAGAGCACATTTTTTTTTTTTGCTCCCGATTATTTGAAAATCGCGCCGGCCGCAAATACGCTCAGTGTGGGGGGGGGGGGGGGGGGAGTGCGCACCCTTTTTTCTTCTTTTTTTTTTGGCCGGGGGAGGGGCACGTACCTGTTTGCCAGTACATTTTTTGCGAATTTGGGGCTGACTTCAACATTTTTTGGGGGGCCGGGGGGCACGTGCCCCCTGTACCCCCCTGGATCTGCCACTGAATGTAATAGATCAGCGACAGAAATGTATCGGCTTGTATTGTAGTCCGGCAGCCATCTCGATATACCTTGTTTTAGGGTCTATAGTTTTTTTTTTTTGGATTATAGTTCCTTAGACCATCAATTTGAAGAATCCGATTGCTGACACTCTGTCAGCATTGAGCAATTTGAGATATGTGACGTCATACAAAATGGCCGCCAAAATCCCCTTTTTAACCAAAATTAATGATATAAAAAGTGTTAACAGCATTTTACTACACTAAATGGCAGTCAAATATCTTGATTTTTTTCTAGAATCATTACTTAATAAAAATTGCGATGTTGTATGATCACAAATGATATGTAAATTTGCATAATTCGGAATGGCGCCCTCTATAGACACATTAACTTGCATAGTTCAAAATGATGGCCAAATACCAATTTCTAACATGAGATTATCATGTCATGAGTCAGATGCACTGGATACAGTGAGTAAAAATAGTGCTGCACATTTATTTTTATTTTTTAATTTAATACTCGAAGAAAACACGATTTAATTGTATGCTCTCTGTCCCATAGATATGAGGTGGCATATGGTGATAAATGCCTGTTTTCAGTGACAGCGTTAAGAAACTAGATTTGTATTCTAAGGTACTAGATTCTTTTATATGAACCTAGAAATTACGAACTATACCAATACGATACAGGACTATATCCGTTTATAAGTTGGCTTCAAAATCTTGAAATTTGTTTAAAAGCCCTCTAAAGTGTTGGGAACCCTAAAATATTCCATGCGGAAGAAGGTTCCATTTAAGACTTAATTCTGCAAAAATATTCAAAACAAATGTGTTCGAAGTGAGGTCGTGACTGTAAGGCGTGCTTCCACACACATGTTTGCAAATGAGCTCTTTTAACATTTTCTACAAACGCTTCAGTAGTTTGAGGTAGTGAGGCAAGGTTTGGAGTATTTGTAGCTCCTAGTCTTTGGACCCTTGATAGCCACACGTTGATACGAGCCTCTGAAATTGAGCTGGTTGTTGACTGTCCGTAAAAGTTTAAGAAACACCAAAGAATGTAAAATTTAGAAGTGGCAGTTAGTGTACAGGTAATTTGGCTGAGTTAAACATCTGTGTGTAGACTATTGCTTCATCAATATAAGTATCATTACTTTGGGGTTTACTTGAACATCAATAAGGCAATCATTTGGAACATAGTACACTATTAAAACATAATATTATTCAGACTTTCTTTAGCAATGTTACAAAATCTAAATGTAAAGTTTTTTATGTAAGTATAACCCAAAGAAATTATATTTCAGCCTTTTTAAAGGGACTTGCCACTTCGTTGTGGAAGCATAAAAAGATTTTTTATTCTTTTTTTTGACAGAGCTAGATCTACAATTTGCTTGTAATTTTTCCACCCAACCTGGAGAGCTAGTTATGACTGTTACTCTTGGAAAAATACTCATATAATACTAGCTTCCAATATGCAACAGAAACATCTAATGAAAAAGCAGCTACACTTCTGATTACATTATACTTGGACTAGCAAGAAGCCTTTATCAAGGTTATCTCCAAGCAGGGGCTTACGCAGGATTTTTTCAGGGGGGGGGGGGGGGGGGTTAAAATCGGGCCCAAAATATTTTGCTCCCGAAAATTTGAAAATCTAATAAGCGGACACTTTTTTTTTGGGGGGGGGGAGGGGTCCAAAAAAAAATCGCAACGACTCAGCCACCCAAAAAGTCGCTCAGTGGGGGGGGGGGGGGGGGGGGGGGGAGGGGGGGGGGGGGATAAGCGGACACTTCTTTTTTTTTTGGTCTCGAAATTTGAAAATTTGACATTTTTCTTCGTTGGGGGGGGGGGGTAAGGTCACCTTTTTTAGGTTAGCCGTGGGCATAATTTTTTTTTTTTTTTTGTTTTTTTTTTTTTGTTCTTAATTATTAAAAAATAAAAAATAAAAAATAAAAAAAAAACATAAAAAGGGGGGTGTTTTAGGTTTTTTTAAAGGGGGGTTTACACACATGAAACTACCAAAGGGGGGGTTTAACCCCCAAAACACCCCCCCCCCCTGCGTACGCCCCTGTCTCCAAGTGTTGTTTGACGTTTTGCCTAGTAGAGCCTAGTCCAATTAGGGTATTATGTGAATGTTTACTGGTTTATAGTCATCATGGTTTGTAATAATTGTTTTTTTTAAATAGATTAGGTTGATTTGACTCAATAATTATTAGATGTTAGGAAATGTTACAATCTTTGGGAGGCTGAACCAAATTTTGTATGCACGCATATTGTGATGACTGTGTCAGTTATTGATGTCTCTTCATTAATCATCTTTTCTTCTCGGTAGATTTAGTTGATATAGGCTGAAAGATTATTTAGGATCTCCATTACCAATATGGACTAGAATTGAATGAACGATGAGTAGATTATACTCATTCGTCATGAGATAAATTTTGGTTTAGCCTACAAATATGCTACTTCAATTCACATCCTTTTAGTTTGATTAATCAAACGTTTAATATTTTTTCAAATTTTGGTAATATAAGCTCAGGTATTTAGTGCCAAAACTAATCATCGATTTTAAAAACACCTAAGAACCATGATGACGACAAACCAGTGAACACAAAATGCTTGTAATGGGACTAGGCTCCACTAGGCGCAAGGTGGAATTACCTGACAAAGGTGGCCTGGTATTAGCACTAGTTCCGTACGATGCAGCTTCATTAATAATTGTTAATTGTTTACGATCAGATAAATGACTTGATAAAAGTTCTAAAGGTGTGCCCCTAATACTGTAATATTTTATTTTTTTGTAATAAAATCGTCGCTGTTTTCACGAAGTGACGGTAGTGAAAAAAAATTGCATTCACTTTGCGTTACGATTTTCCTCACTACCGTCACTTCGTGAAAACAAGGACGAAATAGAATGATTTATAAGCTGCTTTAATTAACAATAACAGATGTTCATGTAAGCAAATGTATAATAATGTACATCACAGAGTCATATGAGTGGGACCACAGGCACAAAACAGCAGTTACTCACGGTAAAGAGACACATATCAGATCCAAAATTACTCCAAATTGAAGAAAAAACTAAAGATCCATCCTTGTTCCTGAGGACTAGGGTATTATTCCTTGCAGTTTGTCAGCTTTGAAACGTTGATCATGAAGAAAAATTCGCGAAAAATAAAGCGAAATCAAAGAGCAAATTGTAGTTCAAAGTATAAGGGACACCTAGTTTTGACCATAAAATTCCACCATTGAAACACCATTGACCATACAATTCCACCATTGAAACACCATTCACCATACAGACTCTACCATTGAAACACCATTGACCATACAATTCCACCATTGAAACACCATTCACCATACAGACTCTACCATTGAAACACCATTGACCATACAATTCCACCATTGGCACACCATTGACCATACACTTCCACCATTGAAACACCATTCACCATACAGACTCTACCATTGAAACACCATTGGCCATACAATTACACCATTGGCACACCATTGACCATACAATTCCACCATTGAAACACCATTCACCATACAGACTCTACCATTGAAACACCATTGACCATACAATTCCACCATTGAAACACCATTCACCATACAGACTCTACCATTGAAACACTATTCATCATCATACACCACCATTGAAACACCATTCACCATACAGAATCCACCATTGGCACACCATTGACCATATAATTCCACCGTTGAAACACCATTCACCATACAGACGCCACCATTGAAACACCATTCACCATACAATTCCACCATTGAAACACCATTCACCATACAGACTCTACCATTGAAACACCATTCATCATTATACACCACCATTAGAACACCATTCACCATACAGAATCCACCATTGGCACACCATTGAAATACCATTTACCATTGATGCCACCATTCGAACACCATTCATTTACCATTAGGTTTTTTTGTAAGGGCAAAACCGTGTCGATGTGCTATATTAGTGCCCTTTTATGAGGTATTAATCCCCATTACCGTCAGTTATGACTTAAGGACGTAGGTCCCCTAGTTGATTAGCATATTAGCACACACATGCTTTTGCAGTTACGCAAAACAAACGCTCCCCAATTGTCATTCAATAAAATCTGAGAATGTATACTATTATCTAGATCTATTAGGAATAAATCATTGTCAAAATCATTCAATAAATTGGGGTAAAAATAATTATTCCACCATTATGACCAACTTGGAAATACTGAAGGAATTTTATATTAGCAAATGGGATTATTTAAAGGTACTACTAGTATAAGTCTATGTCCCATTTGCAGGTCAAAAATGAAAAGGTTAGATCTACATGTAAATTCCAACGGCACTACAAAAAAATACTTATTTAGAAATCCCCTTATAGTATAACAAAAGAGTTTGTTGCTGGTTAATTGTTGTTGAAGTTTTTGAGGGGCTGTATCTTTTGATAGAAACATCGGTGAGTCTTGAAATTTGAAATGTATTCTGATTACATTTTTTATTCAAATAGATCTAGACCTCTCTAGATCTATCTAATAAAAATGGTGAAAAACGATCCCAAATTGAAAATTGAAAAATCGTTCAGACACCCTACTCATAAACCAGAGAGTTATGACACTCCGTCTCACCCATGCAGTAAAGTCAAAGGCATAGGGCCTAGACTAAGC